>RAHM01000128.1:1343879-1372035 GCA_003713295.1 Parotia lawesii
CCCTAAATCTGGCCCTAAATCAGCCTCTAAATCAGCCCCTAAATCAGCCCCTAGATCAGGCTCTAAATTGGCCTCTAAATCAGCCCCTAAATCAGGCCCTAGATCCACCTCTAAATCAGCCCCTAAATCAGGCCCTGAATTGGCCTCTAAATCAGGCCCCAAATCAGGCCCTAAAGCAGCCCCTAAATCAGGCCCTAAATCAACCCCCAAAGCAACCCCTAAAGCAACCTCTAAGTCACCCTGATATCAGGCCCTAAATCAACCTCTAAATCAGGCCCTAAATCAGGCCCTAAATCAACCTCTAAGTCAGCCYCTAAGTCAGGCCCTAGGCCAGCCCCTAAATCCCCTTTCCCTCTGTGCCCTCCTGGCATGAGCAGCACCCAGGAGGATGCGGGCTGTGAGCCGCAGCCCCGCTCAGCAGCTCCCCGTGGAGCCAGGATTTAAGGACCCGACCCCAAAAAACGACATTTGGGGTGTCACAGACAACAAATGAGAGCCTGCCCTTGGTGGTGTCCTTGCCAGGGGGATAAGAGAGCATTGGGATTCTCTGCCCATGGCACGGGGTTGGAATGGGATGAGTTTTAGGGTCACTTCCATCCCAAAGCTTCCCGTGATCCCGTATTTATCGAATCCTCCGTGGGTATGATTAGGAAATTCCATATTATTCTAATTATCCTATTAYTCTCAAGGTTTTAAGTGCACATTCCCTGCTCCTGGCAGCTGGAATTCCTGCTGATTTCCTTGTCCTGCAGCTGGCAGCAGATGGAGGATTCCTGGAGAGCAACACTYGATGATGGGCAAGGCTGGGAACAGYGCCGGGGYTGTGTGGCCACTCCAAAATATTTGGGATTTTTCTTCTTTCCCTTTTAAAACCACGTTGCTCTCACCCCTGCTGCAGCCCCACATCCCTCCTCCCTGGCACCCGGGTTTGGGAGCTCTTTCCTGGCAATTTTGGCCTGGAAGGAAGGTGGGAGAAGGAGAAAAAACCAGGCAACTTTTCCCTATAGAGCCATTCCCTATGGAAAAGCTGCTCTGTGTCCTGGGATTGCTTTCAGCAGAACCACAGGCTGAAATGACAGTGTTCAGATTGCTCGGAAAAGCGATGGAAAAACAAACCTCGGTTCCTCGGTGGCTCTGTTGGAGCTGCAGCTCCGCTTCCACTGGGCAGCTAGGGGTGAAAAAAACCCTTTTTCGTTTTTCCCAAATGGGAAAAATCCTGTGTTTGAAACCAGCAGTGGGCAGAAAACGCTGCGGGGGTGGGGGTGTGGGTGCGCGTGGGCAAAACCCCCAGGGGAGGACCCACTTTATCCCTTGGGAATGGTTTCTCAAGGCCAGGTGTGCGCCTCTGAATTTTCCCAGGAAATTCCTGGCTGCTCAGCATCCTTATCCCAGAGGGAGCACCTGAGCGGGATGGGTTTTCCTTGTGCTGGGCACATTTGGGGTGGGTGTCCCCCCCAGCCCGCTCCCAGCGGCGCTTGGTCCCACCCCAGTGCCCGCTGCTTGCCTTTCCCACTCGGATGTTAACGGGATAACGCTYGAAGGGCTTTGAAGATGAAGGAGAAGCCTGGACAAACAGGGCCGGATAAACACAGCGCCTCATCTCTGAGCAGCACCGCTCCCGGAGTGCTCCCAATTATTTTTCCCAGCGTCTCCACATGCCGGAGGAAGCCCAGGTCACCGCTGAGCTCTCCTTCCCCCTTCCCGAGCCGATCCGTGCCGTTTGATCCGGCCCTGCAGGACGCTGCTGGGAGCACACACGGGTTAATTGAGCAGCGTTAACCCGAGTYAAGCTATAACCCGCTGCGTAAACATTTCCCTATTGTTCCTGGGGATTGCCGTGCTGGGAAGTCATTAATAACCTGGAAGTACATTCCATTTATCTTTGTTGATTAGCTGCTTTGGCAGACTCCAGGAGCATCCCCCTGCTCCTGGAGTGTCCCGCTCTGCCACCAGCCCAGCTCCAGCCCCTGGAAAGTCAACAATCTGATTTGGTCATTAATCTCCCACTTCAAAAGGGCAGGCGGGAGGTGCAGGAGGAAGATCTCACATCTGCTCTTCCACTTGCTGCTTGCTCCAGATAAAAGCCTGGTCTAGGATCCTCCTGCACTGCCTGACCCCAGCAGCATCCCCAAAAACCCTTCAGGAACCCATTTCACCCCTCGTTTGCACTTCCAGGCAAAGGGGACTTGAACCCTGAGGAGCAGGACCTGGAGATGTTCCACACAAMCCCTCAGAGCACCTCAAGGAACTCCATTAGGTGACCAAATCCCATCCCTAGCAGGWACTTCCAAGGACACATCCAGCTCGTTTTTGAGCTAAAGACGATGAACCTCRCTCCAAATTCCAGGGTCTTGGTGGCTCCAGAGCCCACCACTGACTCTGTGGCTGCAGAGGAAGCCCCAGCTCACTGCAGACCTGCCAGGAGCAAGGCAGGACCTCAGAGGTGAAGGTCCATCAGCACAAAGGCATCACCTCCTCCAGCTTAGTGTGCAGTCATTCCTACCTCCCTTATCCAGCCTTTTGAACAGACCAGGGCTAGAAAATCCACTGGGCTTGCTGGAGGAATGGATCAGGATTAGAAAACCCTCTGGGCTTGCTGGAGGAACAGATCAGGATTAGAAAACCCACTGGGCTTGCTGGAGGAACAGATCAGGATTAGAAAACCCACTGAGCTTGCTGGAGGAACAGATCAGGATTAGAAAATCCTCTGGACTTGCTGCAGGAAAAAACTGGAATTAGAAAGTCCACTGGGCTTGCTGGAGGAACAGATCAGGATTAGAAAACCCTCTGGGCTTGCTGGAGGAACAGATCAGGATGAGAAAACCCTCTGGGCTTGCTGGAGGAACAGATCAGGATTAGAAAACCCTCTGGGCTTGCTGGAGGAACAGATCAGGATTAGAAAACCCTCTGGACTTGCTGGAGGAACAGATCAGGATTAGAAAACCCTCTGGAATTGCTGGAGGAACAGATCAGGATTAGAAAACCCTCTGGAATTGCTGGAGGAACAGATCAGGATTAGAAAACCCWCTGGACTTGCTGGAGGAACAATTTGGCACATTGGAAATGCTTAAGCCCCTTATTACTGTGGGAGGGAGGACTGCAAACCCTGGTAAAACGACATATTCTTCACTAATTGCAATTTTTCCCTGCTGCCACACATCCAGGACAGGAGTCACTGCGAGGAGGGAAGCGGGAGAAGCCCAGGAGTGAAGAATTCCTTGTGGTTAAAGGCACCTTGGAGCCGCCACGGCCAAAGCAAACCCAGCACTGCTCTTCCTGGGCAGGCTTGGCTCCCCGTGCTCCAAACGTTTGCTTTCCAAAGCGTTTCCTCAAACCACAAAGGATAAAACTTTGCCTTCCTCCTCCAGAACCCTTCACTTGCCCTGGGAAAGTCACCAGCTGCTCTTCCGTGGGAAAACCGCCATGAAAGTGAAAGTTTTGTTAAACTTCATTGCAATTTCATGAAATTTCCTGGTTTTGCCAGGATATTATGTTGTCTTACCTCTGTGGGTAAAAAGGAAGATGCCAACCTCTCTTCTGTATCACCTACAAGGACACTTGCTTTCATTTGTCATTTTAAAGAGAGGGTTTACATTTTATTTTATTTTACTTTATTTTATTTTATTTTACTTTATTTTATTTTATTTTATTTTATTTTATTTTATTTTATTTTATTTTATTTTATTCTATTTTACTTTATTTTATTTTATTTTATCTTATTTTATTTTATTTTATTTTATTTTTGTTTTATTTTATATTTAATTTAATTTAATTTTAGTTTAGTTAAGTTTTGTTTTACTTTATTTTGTTTTATTTTATTTTTACTTTATTTTACTTTATTTTATTCTACTTTATTTTAGCTTATTCTACTTTATTTTATTTTAGTTCAGTTTAGTTTAGTTTAGTTTTATTTTACTTTATTTTACTTTATTTTATTTTATTTTATTTTATTTTTATTTCATTTCATTTCATTTCATTTCATTTCATTTTACTTTATTTTACTTTATAATACTTTATTATTTTATTTTATTTTATTTTATTTTATTTTATTTTATTTTATTTTATTTTATTTTATTTTACTTTATTTTATTTTTATGCTAGCCCTCCAGGAGAGGTGATGTGGGGCTGGGTGGGCAGGATGAGATCTCTCCTCCTCCCTCTCCTCATGCTCCTGCTTTTGCCTTGGATGCTCCCCTGATATTGGAGATTAGGTCCCAAGCCCTGCAGGCAAGGAGGAACTCCAGCGTGCATCTCCACATCCTAAAAGGGTGCTTTAATCACGGGGATATTGCAGAAGGAGAGGGAAGATTGGAGCTTTCATTTTGCTCTCTTCAGGGCAAAGCCCAGCAGCAGTTTCAAGACCTCCTGCGCCCTCCAGGTGATGAAACCGCCTGAAAAGACACCTTGATTTCTCTGGACTTGGCAACATTTTCTCCCTGACTTACAAGGATCTCCATCTGTTCCTCTCCACATCCCCTGTCCTGGGCCTGGCTGCCCGGCTGAGGAAGATCCAGCTCCTCAAACATCCCTGGAGTGTCCAAGGCCTGATGGACATTGGGGCTTGGAGCAGCCTGGGACAGTGGAAGGTGTCCCTGCCCATGGCAGGGGTGGCACTGGATGGGCTTTGAGGTCCCTTTCAACCCAAACCAGTCTGGGATTCTGTGATCATCCCATTTTGTAGATAAATACAAATAAATATGTACCTAATATATAGAAATAGATTTCTGTCACATTCTGGGTGTGATTTCTGATGTCACTTTGCATTATCTAAAGTTGTTTCATGGGGCAGTGCTTACCCGCAGCGCTGTTGCTCACGGGGACGAGCTCCATTGCATGTCCGAGGAGAAACTGAAACAGTATTTTAATTAAAAATTATCTCATTTGATCGTGTAAACGCACCGCGTGTGTGCACGGACGCTTCAGACCTGCCCAGCTCTGGCCTTGGTGTGTCCTGCAGGACAAGCCCAGTCCGTGGCTTTGGAGGGCATTTTTGGGAAAAACCAAGGAATATCCCTTCCATCGTGGTCGATATTCGAGATCAGCGTCTAATATTCTCAAAAATGATGACTGCATTTGTAATCACAAGCCTTGGGACGAATTTCCTGCTTTTATTATAAACTCAGGCGGGCAGTGGAAAAAAAAATCAACTTGCTGCGTGTCATCTCCATCCTGTCAGGGAAAACATCCCCTCTCCCGGAGGATTTTTTGGGAAATGCCTGCGGGCAGGCACACGGAGCCTCCCAAGGGGGTAGTTTAACCATTAAGCCGAGCTCAAGGCGGAGCGGGCTCGGTGCCTAAGGTGAGGGCACGAAGAAAGGAACGCGAGCGCTTTGATCTGGGCCGGGTGTTAATTTGGGAGATTCGGGAGCTGTTAGGAAGCCAGGGCAGCGCATCCCGCGGCTTTATCAGGGCCGGGATTACCTAGGCAGGGTTATCTCGCACCCAGCGCCGCGTCAAGGGCCGCGTTAGGGGCGACACCTCCTTTATCTGCGCGGGGACCGCGACAGCGGTGACAGCGACAGCGGTGACACCGAGCCCCCGGGCCACTTCAAAGCTCGGGGGTGAAGCCTTGAGCCGAGGACAAACAAGCTCTGCCGGGACAAACAGGGCGCTGCGACATGAAAGCGCCGTGGCTTAATGGGGACACTGGTTTTAATGGGGGCTTTCATCTCCGCGCTCCTGAAAGCAACGGGGTTTGGGGGAAAAAAGAAGAAAAAAAGGGAGGAAAGAGCGGATTTGGAGCCGGGAGAAGTCACCTGCTGCTTGGGCAAACACCAGGGATGGGCCCTTCGAGGGGGGTGTGCTGGGGGATAAAATACAGAGCTTATTTCCAAAGGGTGGGAGGAGTGAAGGCATGAGGGAGCAAGGGAAGGAAAAGAAAAATAGAAGAGGCAATTTTCCCAATATCTGTGTTTCCAAATCCCAGTTTCTCCATCAGGTGCTGTTCCCTCTCCTACACACCTCACCCCTTCTATCCCTGGAGACCTCCGTGGTTGCATCCACCCCTACTAAACCTCGCAAATGCCACTGACCCGAAAAGCTGCGTGGTAGCATTCAAAAATGTCACTTTTAAATAAATGCCCTGTTTGTTTAAGAGGTTGTGGGGTGTCATTTTCACGCTGATGGAAAATGCTGGTCCCTGAGGGCTGGATTAATATTGGAATCCCTGAGTTTCACACCTCATGGTTTGTGTCCCTGACGTGATTTTAAATCACAGACCTTTAACTAAAGAAGAAAGATGACTTGAAAATCCTTTAAAAATAAGCGTAACCTGTATTTCACCATTCCTGTGTTGAGGGCAAGTGTAAGAACCAACGGAATCGCTGCTGGCTGCACATTTTAAATCAAACAATATCCAAATAATAAACACCGAGGAAGAAATCCCTCAGTAACTGTTTCTAAGAGGTCATTGACCTGACATTGACTGACATCGACATTTAATTGATTGTGGAAACACCCAGCCAGGCACAAAATTTCTTGCAGCCCAAAGATTTCTCCAGCTAAACCCTGATTATTTTTGTTTTCCTTYCGTGCCAATCTCTGAAGCTCCATCCCACGCCACGGGGTTGCGACAGGCTGGGAGTGGGAGAAGCAGCACCGGGAATGCGGCACTTCCCAAAGGTGCCAGATAAAGGTGGGGGGTGCTGGTGGCTCCCGAGGCCACCTCAGTGCCACGCTGGGTGGGAAGGAGCACCTCTGCCCTCTCCTGGGGCAGCACAGCCCAACGCGGCCTCCACAAGGGTTTCAACACCCCCTGGACATTTAAACCTCCCCTCGGGGTGGTTTGAGGAGTCGAGAAGCGACAAAGATGTGGAAAGGAGGTGGTGCAGCTCCAGACCTGGGCACTGAACCTCACCGGGGTGTGGGACTCGTTGCCTTTATCAGCGGGAGTTCCAAGAAGGGAATTTGGGGCACTTGGGAAGCCCCTCCAAAGCAGCACATTCATCCCTTTGTATCATCCTTCTCTTCGGCTCATCCCTCCCTTTGGCTTATCCTCATCTCRCTCTCGCTTGTGGTCCAGGCTCCCTCCTTTTATTTTTCTGGCTGCCTCTAATTTGTGGCCATCCAGTAACTGCTGCTCGAGGCCTGCTGGGCTCAGCCCCCTCGACAGAAGCTGTTCCCTGCAACCACAACCATCCCAGGAAAATCGGGACGGGGATGGAATATTTACCCTTTGATTGTTTAACAACATCTGAGAATTCGAGCAATTCCCGTAAGACCCCGAGGAATGCGGAGCCAGAGGAGGAAGAGCCGTGCCAGAACCGACTCCTTTTCATTTTCTTTTGGGCTGTGGAAAGCGGAGCCAAGGAAAAGCTGGGATAACGAAGCCTGCGGTGGTTTTAATTAGCTGCAAGCCTGGAATGTGGGCTTGTTTAATGATGAATAAATATGGAATGGTGTGGGTGGCTGGGTGCAGGAGATGATCCAGGAGCCTCTAGTGCACGGGGAATATAAGGAATGTCGCTGCAGCRTGGTCACATCCCTGCTGGGCTCTTCCCAAGGGGTATCTCTCCATGGAAACTTGGGACTGGCTCCTTGGGCTTGTTCCCGTTGTGCCAGGGAAGGAGATTTCTGGGAAGACAGCACTGGCTGTGGCTGTGATTGCAGGGGGTCACACCTGGAGCAGGATCAGGTGCTCTGCCTGGAGAGATGCTGCACAAAGCTCTGGGACAGGAGCAGGGGATGGGATAAACATGGCACAAGGAGCCCTCAGGGAAAGAAATTGGTCCTGGGAACACCTTCCTTCCATATCCCTGCTGGTCAGTCCAAGGCTCTCAGCTCAATGGACCATAAATCATGGAATTTTGGTGGTGTTTTGATCCCAAATTAGTGTGAGCAGGAAGGGACCTGCCCATCTCTCGCTGTTGCTACAGGGCAGGGCAAAGCCYAAGCAACCAAGGAGCAAAGGATGGGAACACCTGAGGTCAATCCAGATCTATTTCCAGATATCTGGGGTGTGATCAGCAATAATCAAACCTCGGAACTGTCCCAGGAGACCATTCCCTGCCTCCCGTGTGGAGCACAGATTGGTTGTGTCCCTTGCCCCCAGACCACCACGGAGAGTGGATAATGGCTGGGTTTAAGAGCTGGGATTCTGCCCTGGAGTGTTTCTGGGGTGTGTTGGAGGTGGTGGAAGCTTTCTGTAAGATTGTACTGCAGCTAATGGGTGGTTGGTCAGCGGGGGAATCCAGCCAGGGTGGAATCCTACACTTGGAATTGCAGCAGGAGGAGCACCAGGAGCCTTGCTGGTCATGCTGCCCTCTCTGCCCCACCGCTCTGGCCTTGAAACATCCCAAACCCCTCAGACACATCAGTGGGGAGGCAGGGTTTGCATGGCCTGATTGGGAGCCACCTCCAAAGCATTCCTGGCACAGCTCTGATGCAAAGAGATGCGATGGAGAGGCATGAAAATACACTGGAAAACGTGGTGTGTGGGAATGGAAGTGCAGAAGCACTTTGAACTGGAACAAAATTTGCTGGAATATGTCCAGGGCAGGGAACGGAGCTGGGAAAGGGGCTGGAGCCCAGGAATGGCTGAGGGAGCTGGGAAAGGGGCTCAGCCTGGAGAAAAGGAGGCTCAGGGGGGACCTTGTGGCTCTGCACAACTCCCTGACAGAAGCTGTAGTAAGGTAGGGATCAGTCTCTTCTCCCAGGGAACAAACTGAGAGGAAACAGCCTCAGGCAGTGCCAGGGGGGGTTCAGACTGGATATCAGGGAAGATTTCCTCACCAAAAGGATTGTCAAGCACTGGAATGGGCTGCTCATGGCAGCGYTGGAGCCACCACCCCGGGAAGTGCTCAGAAGGGGTGTGGGTGTGGCACTGGGGGACACGGTTCGGTGATGCTGAGTGAGCAGCTGGACTCGATGATCTCGAGGGCCTTTTCCAACCCTGATGACTTTGTGCTTCTGTGAAAACCTTTTTCA
Source organism: Parotia lawesii (assembly GCA_003713295.1). Taxonomy (NCBI): domain Eukaryota; kingdom Metazoa; phylum Chordata; class Aves; order Passeriformes; family Paradisaeidae; genus Parotia; species Parotia lawesii. The sequence goes on from RAHM01000128.1 coordinate 1,352,805, forward strand.
CACACAAATGCACGCCAGGTTTAGGGCAGGTTTCTAAAGCTTGGTTACTGGTGTGAGGTTCTTTTACCCTCCACAGGACACAGCTACGGTTTGCATAAAATAGACCTAAAATCTTCACCTCCCTGTTTTTGTTTTAGTTTCTTTTATCCACAAACCCGCAGGGCATCCACGTGGAGAAACTTCAGCTCCTGTGACCAGGAACAGTCCCCATTCCCTACCAGGGCTTGCTGCTGTCATCAGCACATGGGAGCACCAGCCAGGCCCTGGAAGCTGCAATTCCCCACCGTGCCTCAGCCTTGCTGAGGTGACCCCACGGATTTCGCTCGGCGTCGCAGATCGCGGAGCTCGGAGCAGCCCAAGGTCCCATCTTGCTGGAAGATGCACCAACTGTGGTTGCACCTCCAGCCTCACTTCCCTCTTTGCTCTGGGCTGCTCTGAACCCGTGGGAGCTGCTCCTTTATTACCCTTTTCCTTTCTGGCGCAGCAGCCAGGACAAGCCGGAGTGGCGTCCACCGTGGGGCTCTCTGGAAGCCCCAGCATCTGGAGCTGCATTTGTGGCGTCCTTCAAACGCACAGCCAGGCAGCTGCCGAGCACATGTGAGAGGGACGGCGCTGCCTCTCCTTCCAGGGATGCTCTAATGGAGCCTCTCACCCTCGGCAGCTCCTCCTGGCTGAGGCGGCTTCCTGGAGCCTCGGGGAGCGGCGAGCTCAGGGCTCAGAGAAGAGGCAGCTCCCAGACTGAGGGTGAAACTCACGGRAGAATTTTATTCTCTTTAAAAGTCGCTGGAACATGGGGATGTTTGGATTTGGGGGTTTTGCTCCAAAGAGTTCAAGCATCAGAGCACAGAATCATGGAGTCAAAAAATGGTTTGGGTGGGAAGGGACCTTAAAGCCCCTCCAGTGCCACCCCTGCCATGGGCAGGGACACCTTCCACTGTCCCAGGCTGCTAGCCCCAATGTCCAGCCTGGCCTTGGGCACTGCCAGGGATCCAGGGGCAGCCACAGCTTCTCTGGGCACCCTGTGCCAGGGCCTGCCCACCCTCCCAGGGAACAATTCCTTCCCAATATCCCATCTATCCCTGCCCTCTGGCACTGGGAAGCCATTCCCCCTTGTCCAGGCACTATATTTCCTTATAAAAAATCTCTCTCCATTTGTCTTCTAGGCCTCCTTCAGGTACTGAAAGGCTGCAAAAACACTTCAAACACCCCCAAAATGACAGGACTGAACTTCCCTAGCTGAGATTCCACTCTCAGCCTCCCAGAAAGTAATTTAGCAGCTTCTAACATTTTGCTGCCAGCTRGGGGACCTGGACCAGGGAACCTCCATTTGCTGGGTGGGCGCGATAATTTTATTTCTTCACCCCCTGCATTTTCTCCTTACAGTTTGGAACATTTTTTTGGCACATAAACAGTTTGGTCCCAAAGAAAAGTTAAGATCTTTCCAGAGATGGAATTCCGATCCGGCATAAAAATGATCTCTTCCTGTCATTACTGATTTAGGGCAGGAGGCCACCCCTGTCCCCCAAAACAGCATCCAGAGGTGTGTCACATCCTCCATCCCCTCCCTCCCACGAGGCATAAATTAAATGCTGCCTCTGAGAGAAGCTCTGGAGTGGGGAATTCTGGTGGGAAGACAAGGTGTGCTTCGGAGGGAGGTTTGGATGGGCTGAGGTTTGAGCTTCACATTTTTAGCGGGGCTGGGAACACATCCATGTGCATTTTTCCCTTTCCTTGGTCATTTTTCCCTTCCTCCTGCTTCCCCTCTTCCCCAGCCCTGGAAGGACAGAACCTGGGCTGTGGGAAGTGGAGCAGGAGGCAAACAGCTGCCCCACGGACAGACATTCCCAGCTTTCCTCCCCTCCGGCGYGTGCCCACGCTCGTCGGTCATTGCCCAGAATTCACACCCAACTCCCAGCCCTGCACAGGCTCATGCTGTGGGGTGGGGAAGAAAACATTGCCTCTGGCTCTGCATCCCGCCAAGGGAGAGGTGGGAGGAATCCGTGTTTTCCCTGGGGGCAAAGCCGTGTTTTCCCTGGGGAAAAAGCCGTATTTTCCCTAGGAGCAGCGGGGGAATTCTGCAGCACACAGCAAAGCCTGCGCGGCAGCCGCTGCAGGACGTGGGGTTTGCTCTGCCAAGAAAAATGAAATAATAAATAGGAGGAGGGAAAGCCTGCAGCCTGCTCTCACTTTCACTGATTTAATTCCAACGGCGCTAATTTTGGGAACGCCAGCCCTGCCTCGCACGAGTTCCTCCCTGGATCCCAATCCCTCACCGACGGGTGGACGGCGCTCCATCCTCCTGCCCTTCCATCTTTCAGGGACTGGGGGGAAGACAACACCCCCCATTCCCAAACTTTTAGCACCCCAAGGCGGGGGAGTTTGGGAGAAGTRCTAGAAAGGATGTAAACAGGGAATTCCACCCTTCCAGCTGCACGTGGGGTTATAATTACCCGGGAATGCAGCTCGGCCGCTGGTGCATCAGATGCGCCACGCTGTCGCCAAATTTGCAGATGTTCAGCCTTACTTTTATTAAGCATGACAATGCCCAGCAGGATCTATTTTCCCTGATTATCCTCAAATGGAGAGGAATATTAAAAGGCAGGATAATTAAAAATAGATGCCTAAACAAAAGGATGTGTCTACAATTCTTTTTCGTAGCGCTTTGAAATAGTTCGAATTTCTCGGCTGGCTCGTGTGCACAGGGAAGCCAAAGGATGTCTTAAATTCAGACATATGTCTTCATTCTGTTTAATGTGCCAGAACAAAAACAGAGCTCGAGACCACCATGAATTGATTTGGAAGCGACGGCTCCTCGTCCCGCTCCGCCAGACTCCAGGGCAGCTTTTGCAGCGAGGATATAATAGCTTCCTACAAGATAAGGGGGGGAAAAAATAGAGGGATATGGAGCCTATCTGCTGAATTTGATGTCGTGGGTGTCGCACGGGGAGTGTCCCCAGAAATAAGCTCTGTGTTATTTTTTAAAGCCCGCGTGCAGGGCTGTTTTCCAGAAAGGCTTTGCACGAGGAATTTCCTCAAATCCCTCTGACATTTAGGGCAGGCTCTGAAATAACCATCCTGCCTTGGGTTTCTTTGGAGGATGAGGATTCAAGGAGAGCAAACAAGYGGATTTGGAGGAGGTCCAGCTGGTCAGATGGCAAATTAAGGGCCCTGGCACAGGGTGCCCAGAGAAGCTGTGGCTGCCCCTGGATCCCTGGAAGTGTCCAAGGCCAGGCTGGACGGGGCTTGGAGCAGCCTGAGACAGTGGAAGGTGTCCCTGGATGAGCTTTAAGGTCCCTTCCAACCCAAACCATGCCATGGTTCAATGGTCCTAACAAAGCACAACTGAGAGCTGGAAAATTCAGCAATTAGTCACGGGAAAAGGGAAAGTCAGGCCATGAAATGGATCTCATGCACAAACAAAAGGGCACAGGTTAAACTTTGCAAATGTGCACTGCTTTAGGATGAGGTAAAGAGAGGCACAGGGAGAGGGGGCTGGGAGTGACCAGTGTAGGGTGGGAATGGTGCCTTCAGACCTGGAGACGTGGCAGGGATAGCTGGGAAGATGAGGAATGAGGCTCCAGAGGATGGGATTTGGGATAGCTGTGGCTCAGTGGGTGGTGCTGGAAGCTGCCTGTGGAGGGAGAGGCAAAGCTCTGACTCATGTGAATCCACCTCCGCCCTGAGAATGGCCACCCTCATCCAAAGCCAAAGCCAAAGCCAAAGCCAAAGCCAAAGCCAAAGCCAAAGCCAAAGCCAAAGCCAAGAATTCAACCTCTGCTCCATCCCTACACATCCCCCAATGTCTGGACACCAAGCCACGACTTCCAATTGGATGTTTTTGGGCAAGGAGGGGAAAAAAAGTTGAGAGAGGCACGAGGGCAAAACCCCAAATTCCAAAGCCATCCATCCAGCACAGCCTTGCAGGGATGGGGGGTGCCTGGCAGCATCCTGAAGGCCAGGCTGGAATGAGCCAAGCTCAGCATGGAGAAGGCTCAGCCATCATTTCCTGGGCTGTAGGATGGGATGGTTTCCTGGGAAGAGATGGGAACTGTGATTTTTTTCCCCCCAAATGCAGCTTTGCAAAACCAGACAAAGATTTTCAAATCCTCGCTCAAGTTTCTTTTTTCATCTAAATTTGTGTGGATGAGCTGACGTGTCCCATGGTGCCTTCACCCCAGGGAAGCCATGGGGTGCAGCACCAGCTGCAAAGAGCATTCAGGAAGTTAAAACCAGCTCAAGAATGTGTCCTGGTGCCTAAAGCTGAACCCCAAATGCTGATCTGGAAAATCCTGACTCTCCTGTGTTACCTAAGGGCATCTAAATCCTCCAGGCACCTTGGCTGGGGTCTGAAATCCCCCCAGACACCGGGACTTAGGCTCAGGGTCTGTATTGCATCCAGAAATGGGTGGCAAACATTCCAGGAGCCCCCAGGGCAGGGACTGGGATGATCCTGTCCCTCAAAACTATCCCAAACCCGCCAAATTTAGCCAAGCACTCGACTTGCTTTCCACTCTTATCTGCAAAGTAGGTTTTACGCAGCAGGTTTTAGGCAGGGCGGCTTCCCACGGAGACAAAACTTGGGCATGTGGCTGCARAGGCAGCAGTGCAGCCTCAAATCCCAGTTTTTCCTCTGGAAGTGCCCGGTGCTGTCAGCCCTGGAGGACACCAGYGCCTGTGGGCCAGGTTTTGTGGCTGTGAGTCAATCTGGAGGGGCGCAGCAGCTCCRGTATCAGTGGGGTTGCATTAACCTCACTTTGTGGTTGCCAGTGTTTTCAAGAATCCTACAAAACATCCCAGCAGCGACGGGATTTAAAAGCAGTTTAATGACTTCCCGCTGGCTGGGAACGTCCAGACTCCTGCAGCCTCCTGGGGCTGGGGATGCCCAAAAATGGATTTGCAAATGCCATCCACTGTTTGTTTTCTCTCTCCTCCCCACACAGAAATAACCACTGCTCACCCTGGCAGATGCTTTGGGGCAATTGGAGGATCCCATAAAAGCAGGAAGGGAGGCTTGGGAAGTGGGGAAATGGCCAGGAGAGGAGCAGGATGGCCACCTGAGCTCCCGCAGCACCAACTGGAATTGTTCCTGCTTCTCCCACGGCAGAGCTGTGTGGGATGCTGAGGACTTCCACTGAGGAAGTGAGGAGAACAAAAAACRGGATATTCCAGGGGGAAGTCTGGATGAAGGAGCCAGATTTCCTTTTCCATAGATCTCATTAAAACACAAGCTCTGTCTTCCCAATGCTGTTCTCACTCCGAGCAGTTTCCAGGGATCATAACGGGCTTCTCCAAAATGCTCCCAGGCTCTTCTGGATGGAGGTGCTGGGGTTAGGGAATCATCCCTGCCCTCTCCTGTGCCTGGATGTCCAGCAGCTCCCCATGGCTCGGCCTGCTGGTGATGCCCTGAGTGTGCAGTGGTGGGTCCAGACTCCCAAATCACAGCTGGTCCTTGACCTTCTGGGACACCTTGGTCCCAAAGGTGCCYCTGAAGGACCAGGCGAGCACAAAGTCCTGGTTAAAAACCCCTGGTTGAAGTTGTAATACTCAGTTTTCGAATCTCCTTTCAGGATCTCTGGCACCTCATTATCAAGGTTTGGAGGGTTGTTTTCTCCACCTCTGCCTCGTCCTTCTTGCAACCAACGTGTAAATAAATTGGGTAAGATGGGACTGTCCCAACGTGTCAGGGATGGGGGTCATCCTCCTGCCTCCCACCTTCACCCCTCAGGGCCCAGTTGTCCCCTCAGACCAGTCCTGTTTGGCACAAAGAAACATCCATGCATTTCCTATATGGTTTTTAGTCCCTCTGTTTGTACACACTCAATAAACGAGATCAAGGAGAGAAAATAACCCCCAACCCAAACCAAACACAGCCCTTTGAGCTTTGTTTTCTCCCACACTCGTTAAGTGCCAACCCAACATCTGGATGCTCTATAAATGTGTTATTTCAGGAGAGAGAGTTCCCCAGAAGTGTTTCTTTGYAGCGTCCTCGTCCCTGTGGCAGAGGGGCTTTGTGACGTGGGGCTCAGTGGCAGCTCCTCGCATTGAAGTGACTCTTTTGTAGTCTGGGTGTCTGTGCCACTGCCAAGGGCCAGCAATTACCACATTAAAAATCCTTGTCAGCCTCATTAAGGAGCTCTGCCTTGCAACATCCAGCAGGGAGCTCGCTGGGAGCCTGATTTAAAGGCAGGAGTGCCTTGCTCAGACAGGGAGGGAGCCTGTGGGATCACCAGCGCTGTTATCTCTCTCCCCTTCCCGTCAGTGGCCGGGATGGATTTGCTCCGTGATTTGCATCCTTGGCTCTGCTGCTGGCACAGCKGAGGTGACAGGGAGTGAAATGCTTGGGGCTGCTCCAGGAGCGGCCAGCACGCTGCAGGGTTGGGCTCTGGCACCTTGGTCACGACCGTGGTGGCATCTCTTTGGGCACCGCCATGTCTCACCACCATCACAGCTCCGCTGTGGGATGAGGAGATGCAGGGCACAGCCCTGCAGGAGGGATGTGAGTTTATGCCCAGCAAAAAGATCTGGAAAAACCCTGGAGTGGCTCTGGTTGGTGCTGGGGACCCGCCAGACCCATCCCGTGTAAATGTGCATTCCCGTAGCAGCCATGAAGGCTCCTGAAGGATCTCCAAGCTGAAGGCTGAGTGATGGGATCCATGGAGACATTTGTAGGAGCCTGGGCAGTAAGGAGTTAATCACAGAATCTCAGGATGGCCTGGAGTGGACGGGACCTTAAAGTCCATCCCATTCCACCCCCTGCCCATGGGCAGGGACACCTTCCACTATCCCAGGCTGCTCCAAGCCCCAATGTCCAACCTGGCCTTGGACACTTCCAGGGATTCAGGGGCAGCCACAGCTTCTCTGGGCACCTCAAAGCCCCCGAACCCATCTCCAGAAAGATCCAGAAGAATGGACTGCATGTGCTCACCCATTTACAGGAAGAGCAGGTGTTGGGGTGCACTATGTGCTGGAAGAGAGATGGGCCCTGAGGGCCGCAGAGAGAGCCTCTTTCCTGGCCCCACAGGTGACCCTGGCAGTGCATCCAGGTCACCGGGGATGGGCTGAGAGAGGATTGTGGGTTTCTGGACAGTGCTGGGCCTATGAGATGTGATAATTGTAGTTTGTGACCTTATAGGGTATTGTTTACGTGTTACCATAATAGGCAATGTCTGTGCACTACCCCAGGTGATTGGGGGACACTGAGGTGAACATCTTTCCTGTTTATATGATGTGATATCCTGGTGGGTGCTGGTATTTAGGGAATATTTTCCTGCACAATAAAGGCTTTTGCAGTTTCTCCATCTTGGCAATGGAGTCGTGCCCCTGCGTGAATATTGCAGGAAACAGCTGCAAGAAGGTACCCCCAAAGCTGGGGTGGCACTCCAGGACCCTGAACACCTGGATTGATGCTGGATCCGGGATGAGTGATCCCCTTTCCTCTCCTAGCTGGTATCTGCTTTTTGCCCTTCCCTCTTCTCTTTTACTCTTTTATCTTAATTATTATTAGAAAACACAGGGAAAATTTACACCAATTTCCATGCCGAGCGTGTAGCCAGTCAACAAAACTTTGGGACCTCTCTTTCTGCACCCTCTTGGCTCTTGCTGTGCTTTTCCAACCCTGAGCATCTACAAATCTTCCCTGTGGGAGTGGGACCCCACAGCCATTAGATAAGTTGTAGGCTAACAGCTTCCCTTCCATGTCCTGTTCTCCTTCATCACCTTTAGGAGGAGGGAAGAGCAAACCTGGGAAATGGAAATTTGGGGAAATTTGGGGCTCCTAAGAGAGTTTGTGAGAGAGGAAGCAACAGCGATTTGCAAGGCAAGAATTCTCCTGGGCATCCTATAAAGCACACCAACAAGCGAAAGGAAACAGTGAGAAAACATTCCACTTCTCCTGGAATGCTGGACCAACGTCGTTCTTCAGGGAAGACCAGGACAGACCTCTGGGAAAACAGGAAATGAGTTTTGTGGATCAAACCCAACCCAATGGCATCGCTGGGAACACGGCTCCAGCTTGGATTTTGCATGGAACTGGAAATACATGGTTATATTTTCTAATAGGGGGTTTCAAATCAATTAAAACCACGTCAGCTTTGTTACTCTGGAGCTGGGCGGCAGAGGAAAATCTGGATGGAAACACTGCTGAGGGTTTGCAGGAGATGCTGCTGCCCCTGCTYGCTGATATTTTGTTGAAAACCCTCCAGGGGAAAGGAAGCAAAGCAATGACCAGGCTGCAAAATCATGAAAGAGTTTGAAAGGACTCATTTATCGAGGAACAAGTTGGAAAGAAGAGTTGAAAGCAACAGGCTTTTCCAGAAAAGGTGCCACTTGGACAATAAGCACAATTTGCCCTGGAAATAACAATTACGATAAAAAAGAACTCCTCTTTAATTAGTCCTAGGCCATGGGAAGAAGCTGTACAGCACCATGACCTCATGCTTTTAATTATCTCCTGCCTACACCTTCTCCAAGCTCTGGTGAGAAATTAGGAAAGGCAGGAATTTTGTGTGATTGGATTTTATTTTGCTTGTTTGCCTTGTATTCCTCTCCCCCAAATCATGGGAAAGCACAGAATCCTGCAACACCACTCTCGTGTACTAGAAAGAGGTCTGGATACAACCAGATGTGCTGCAGGAAGGGATTTCTGTCCTCCTTCTTCTCCCTTGGGATTGAGAATTGGGACTGTTCAGTCTGGAGAGGAGAAGCTTTGGGATGATCTCATCGTGGCCTTCCAGGGCCTGAAGGAGCTGCAAGAAACATGGAGAGAGACTCTTTACAAGGGATGGAGGGACAGGACACAGGGAATGGCTTCCCAGTGCCAGAGGGCAGGGATGGATGGGATATTGGGAAGGAATTGTTCCCTGGGAGGGTGGGCAGGCCCTGGCACAGGGTGCCCAGAGAAGCTGTGGCTGCCCCTGGATCCCTGGCAGTGYCCAAGGCCAGGTTGGACATTGGGGCTTGGAGCAGCCTGGGACAGTGGAAGGTGTCCCTGCCCATGGCAGGGGGTGGAATGGGATTGGCTTTAAGGTCCCTCCAAACCCAAACCATTCCATGATTCCCTGATAATCCTGACTGCCAAGTATCCCCCCACCATTCCCCATCACCAGCAGCTCTTGGCTCATCTGCAGAGCCAGAACTGGAATCCCAGGGAACACGGGCTCAGGTGAGGTGCTGGTGAGGTCTGGGTGTGAGCATGGCTGCCAAAGCAGGAATTAAATTAATAAATAAAATAAAATAAAATAAAATAAATTAGGTGGTGATGCCACATCTCCCCGCGTGCCCCTCACAGTGTGCTGTGGCTGCTCCCCACCAGGATCCTGAGGAGCAGTTTTGCTTCTCTTCCCAGCAGCCGCTCYGAGGTCTGCTCCTGATTACCGCCCGAAGGAAGGGCACAGGTTCCCGGAGCAGCTCGGGCTGATGTCCCTGCTCAGCTCGGCAGGACAAATCGGCTGGGAGAGGGAAACGAGCTGTGGGGGAATTCTTTTCTGCTCCCATCCCCGGGCTGGGGTTTGGCAGGAAGGGAGACGCTCCCCGGAGAGGATCCGCGTCCCCAGGGATCAGGGATGATGAATGGCTTGCAGAGCTGGCTGGGAAAACAGCGGCGCCTCAGGAAAGCTGTGAATCATCCCCCCGTCTCAGTCCGCTTCCACTGGAGTGGCTTCCCCTCTGGAAAAACGCGGCAATTCCTTTGATTGCAGGCGCTGCAAGGAAATGTGTCAGCGCTGGCAGCTCCTGGGACAGGCTGGAGGTGGGGATGTGTCCCCCACCCCGCCGGGGCGGCTGCTCCTGGCAGTGGGGCAGGGTGGGATCACCTCCACTCTCGAATTCCAGTAGAAAAATGTCTTGATCCTCCATCCAGTTTTGCTGCCTCCCAGATCCTGAAATCACCAATCTTTTTCTGAGTAGAAAAAAAACCAGGGCTGGACAGGGCTTGGAGCAGCCTGGGACAGTGGAAGGTGTCCCTGCCCATGGCAGGGGTGGCACTGTATGGGCTTTGAGGTCCCTTCCACCCCAAACCATCCTGGGATTCTGGGATTCTGGGATTCTGTCACATTTACTTCGATTATTTGTTGATCCTGACTACGGCTGATGCCAGTGCTCTGACCAGGGACAGGTTTTAGAGTCACTCCAGTTGTCTCCAGGGCTTGTGGTGGAGAAATCCCTGAAGGAAAACCCCTAAGGGTAACCGGGCCAGCCCTGACTGTACCGGGGGAATCCGATGTGCTTTGAATCTTCAGTGGAATCCCAGAATGGTTTGGGTCGGAAGGGACCTTAAAGCCCATCCAGACATGGGCAGGGACACCTTCCACTGTCCCAGGCTGCTCCAAGCCCTGTCCAGCATGGCCTTGGACACTGCCAGGGATCCAGAGGCAGCCACTATCAGTAGAAGCACTAAGTAAAAAAAACTATCCCTAATGGTTTATACGTATTTCTTTTATCCAATTTTCTTTGTAAGATGCAAATTCCAGGTACCTGAGCTCCATTTAATCCAGCTGGAATGTCTGGGGGACCAAACGGGATCGTGGATGCACCCGATGGCTACTTGGCTATCAAGTAAATAAAAAACACAGATCTCTTGGAGTGGCACTTCAGTTCTGACAAACAAGAGGGAGGGAATGGAAGGAATAAACCCGGAGAGAGGATGGAGTGAAAAACATGCCCCTGGGGAGGTGTGGGGGGAACTATATATACAGAGGTCAACAAATAAAACTCCTGTTTGGGCTCTGCCAGAGGTGTCCTGAGCTCCCCAGGGCAGCAAAACATGTTTGTGTTGTGTGACCCCTTGGACAAACACAATATGATCTGAAAGGGTGGTGAAATGCACTTTTCCGCCCTAAATTAGCAGGCAAACTCCGTGAACCCAAACCAGGCTTTGCCAAAGTCACAAAACCTCAAACGCCTCAGAGCTGAGCTGCAGGACCACTGAAGGGACCACTGATGGTGCAGCCTAAGGCCRGGGAGAGTATTAGAAAGGTGAATTTTCATTGAATATACCAGAGAGAGAGAGAGAATCAGTGGAAATTTTTGGTGTTCTCCACTATGAAGTTTCAAAGAGCCCAGCAGAGCACTGGGCTGGTGACAGAGTTTTGGCTGAGCTTGCTGGCCCTGGAAGTGTGAAAATCCTGGAAGCCCCTTAGGAACAGAGTTTAGGTTTAGACCTACGAACATCTAGCTCAGGCTTAAGCAAACCCCAGGCTCAGCAGGACACCTGTAGAACCCACCAAGCCCTGAACCAAACTGACAGAAAACTCCAGACGCTGCAGATCATGACAGCTGTAAAGTTATAGCAGTTGTAACTATCAGTTGTAACTGCAAGTAGTTGTAACTCGGGAGTTTCTCCCTCTTGTACTTGGTGAGGGGACAGCCACACTGGATGCAGGAGAGAGTAAATCCCACTTTCCTCTCCCTCCCAGCACTGTTTCCTCCTTGCTTTCCCAGTGAAACACCTTTGGATGTTCTGTGCATTCCTTGGTGGAAGTCAACCCAGATTTTATTTCTCCCTTTATTTCTCTGRAGGAAGATCCAAAAGGACTGGAAAAATTTGCTCATCCCAGACTGATTGCCCTGCAGTTTTACACRGCTGAAGGAGCTGAATTTGATGGCTTGGAAGAAACGACAGGCTGGGTTTGGGTTGGTTGGAAACAAATTGGTGGGAATGGGAATTCCAGAGCAGGAGTCACTATTTAATGTTACCTTTTTCATCATGGAATGGTTTGGCTTGAGAGAGACCTTCAAGATCATCTCATTCCACCCCTTGCCATGGGCAGGGACACCTTCCACTGTCCCAGGCTGCTCCAAGCCCCAATGTCCAACCTGGCCTTGGACACTGCCAGGGATCCAGGGGCAGCCACAGCTGCTCTGGAAATTCTATCCCAGCCCTTCCCCACCCTCCCCGGGAACAATTCCTTCCCAATATCCCATCCATCCCTGCCCTCTGGCACTGGGAAGCCATTCCCTGTATCCTGTCCCTCCATCCCTTGGAAACTTTCCTTCTCTACCTTTCTTGTAGCTCCCTTATTGTCTGTTATAACTTGTCCTTGGAGCTGGCATTTGGTAGAAAACTAATTTCGGAATAAAAAGTGAAGCATAAAAAAAAAAAAGGGAAAATGTGGGGGAAATCCTGCATTTTCCTGTCTTTTTCAATGGCCATAAATTATTTGGATAAGCTAAAAAATATATTTTGGAGGGGATAAAAGGTTCCCACCATGGTATTATTTTTTTTTAAGTTTTATAATGCTTCTTCCAGCATCCCATCAGGCCCTTCTTGCCTGCCTGCAGCTGAAGGCAGGAATTTGGCCTCTGGATACGACATCTTTCTTAAGCCAGCCTAAAAGCGTAGTGATAAAATGTCTGTGGAGTCACTGAGCCATTCTCTAAAATCTCTGGGGAAAGTCTAAAGGTATCTAAAAATATAATCCAAGCTGCAAAAGTATTATTCCTACAGGAAAATGGGATTATCACTGGAGAGCTTCCTGGAACAAACACCCATTTCAGCCTTGTGATAAGAAATTATCTTTTCTCCTTGGAAATGTTCTATGGACAAGAGCCACGGGCAGGGCCTGAGCCCAGCAATTGCCCTGCACAGGAGGCAGAACTTCTGCCCTGGCCAGTGCCCAGCCCTGAACAGATTGTCCAGAGAGGCTCTGGGCTCTCCTCCCTGGGGCTGTTCCAGAGCTGTGTGCACACAATGCTGTGCCCTGGGCTCTGGGATGGCCCTGCTGGAGCAGGGAGGTGCCACCAGGTGCCCTCTGTGCTCCCGGTCTGACCCGGTCTGGAATTCCACCAAATTTCCCAGCAGGAAGAGAAGGAAGGCTGGGTGAGACTTTCTCTCCTGCTCTGAGCACAGAAGTGAACCTCTGCTGGATTCCAGCAGTGACTCCTCCGGTGATTCCCTTCCCTCTTCCTTGGAGAGTGGGGCCCTCTCACCAGGACAATCTTTAGCCACTTCCCAAAAGTATTCCTGACGGTTTGACTCTTCCAGTGACACAGAGCTGGTGCTGGGGGAGATGGGAGGGAGGCACAAACTCTGCAGAKGAAGGCACCCAAAATCTGACCTGACTCTAACAGGAATAAACTCAGACATCGATTTTGCTGCTTCAGTGGAATTTGAAGTTTGTCCTATAATCCAAGGCTCTCCTGCAGCTATAATTACCTCAATCACGGTTCATTAATACCTGATAGCAGCATAATTACAGCTCGAGACCTCGGCCTGCATCATTAGCAGCAGCTTTCGCATTGCAGGCCGAGAATGATCCAGGTGAAAGTTCCCTTTCCATGACCTGTCATAAATAAGGGAGCCTTGCAATCCCTCCCCCAGCCTGGATTTCCACAGACTGCCAGGATTGAGCCTTTTCATTCCTATTGTTGCCGAGGGATTTTTGTGGAAGCCGAATCAAAGACTCGCTGCTTCTAATGCGCTTTAGAAAAGCAGCGAGAAACAAAACCAGCCCTGCCTGAGTGGATTTCTCCTACTCTTCATGTTTGCCCCAGCCTCACATTATTAATTGCTGTGACTGTGGTGTGCTTTGATTTATTTAAATCAAAGCAGGCTTCTTTGGCTCTCGGTTTAACTTTAAATAGACATCGATACAAGACTTAGTGATATAAAGAGCAGCTGGTTTTGATAAATGACATCCGGAGATGCAGAGGACTACGGAACACAGAAATTCCCAAATCTCTGCAGGTTACTGTGCATCATAATGTGCTCTTTTATTCTGCTCCCAACACCCAGAGCAAAACAGAAAAATCCAGGAAAATTTCCACGTGAGCGCCTGGGCATTGTCAGGAAGTCCCTTTCAGCTCAGGGTATTCCATGATTCCGAGCAATGGGCTCAGAGGAAAATCATCCAACAGCCCAGTGAGTGTTTCTGTGAGCTGGGCTTGAGACACTTGAGAAGGTGGTGGTAGAAAAGCAGAATGTGGCACCATGATCATGGAATCCCAGGGTCCCTGAGGCTGGAAAAGCCCTCCCAGCCCATGGAGCCCACCCTGTGCCCGATGCCCACCTTGTCCCCAGCCCAGAGCACTGAGTGCCACCTCCAGCCCTTCCTTGGACACCTCCAGGGATGGGGACTCCAAAGCTCCCTGGGCAGCCCCTGCCAAGGCCTGAGCACCCTTTCCATGCAGAAATTCCTGCTGCTGTCCAACCTGAGCCTCCCCTGGCCCAGCCTGAGGCCGTTTCCCCTTGTCCTGTCCCTGTTCCCTGGGAGCAGAGCCCGACCCCCCCCGGCTGCCCCCTCCTGTCAGGGAGTTGTGCAGAGCCACAAGGTCCCCCCTGAGCCTCCTTTGCTCCAGGCTGAGCCCCTTTCCCAGCTCCCTCAGCCGCTCCTGGGGCTCCAGCCCCTTCCCAGCTCCGCTCCCTGCCCTGGACACGCTCCAGCCCCTCCAGGGCTCTCTGGCCGGGAGGGCCCAGAACGGGACACAGCCCTTGAGGTCCCTCAGCAGGGCCAGCCCAGRGGGTTGGGCACTTCCCTGGCCAAGCCAGGAGGCTGCACTGGGTGTCCATGGAGCTCCCTGCACCTCAGGCCACCACAGCTCCCTGTCAATCACACAGTGGGTTCCAACAGTAGCCCCAACTTCCCAGGAATGCTGGAAGAGGCAGATCATGGGCTGGCCRCAAGGCAGGAATCTCAGAGTCCCCGGAGGAGCTGACTCGTGCCCAGGAGGCTCCACCCCACAATGAGCTATCACAAGGAGAAAGGCCCTATGCTCTGTTTATTGACAGACCCTCTTTGTTTTAGGAAACCATGGAATGTGGAAATCAAATCCACGCTGCCAAAGCAGGAGGAAAGAGACAGGAAAAATTCAGGTGCGCTCATGATCAAAGGACAGACCCGATCATTGAGGTCATGGCACTGTGGTGGGCACTAAAAACTCACGGAAAGAAGGAGAAAGGARGTGGGACACTTCCATAGTTATGGAATTTGGCTTTCCAAGCAACCACTGCCCGTGCTGAGGGTGTGCAAGTGCCTGAAAAGCCACCTGTGGATGGAAAGAGGGAATGAATTCCTGGTTTTGATCGAAAGAGGGAGTGAATTCCTGGTTTTGATGGAAAGAGGGAATGAACTCCTGGTTTTGATGGAAAGAAGGAGTGAATCCCTCCTCTTGCTCTGCCTGCACGCACAGCTGGTGCTTGTCTTATCAGATTGTCACCATCCAAATCCATGGATCTTCCTCCCTTCCACTCTCCTCCCCATATCCTGGGAGTGGGTGAAGGGCAGGGCGGTGGTTGGTCGCCGGCCAGGGTCAATGCCAGCCTGGCCCCTGCTGGCCTGTGCCATGCAGTAATCACGCAGGGGCACGACTCYGCAGACAAGATGGASAGAACCCAAAAAAGCCTTTATTGCGCAGTGAATAYTCCCTAAATACCAGCACCCACCAGGATATCACATCATATAAACAGGAAAGATGTTCACCTCAGTGTCCCCCAATCACCTGGGGTAGTGCACAGACATTGCCTATTATGGTAACAGGTAAACAATACCCTATAAGGTCACAAACTACAATTATCACATCTCATAGGYCCAGCACTGTCCAGAAACCCACAATCCTCTCTCAGCCCATCCCCRGTGACCTGGATRCACTSCCAGGGTCACCTGTGGGGCCAGGAAAGAGGCTCTCTCTCTGGTCCTCTGGGCCTATCTCTCTTCCAGCACACAGTGCACCCCAACAGTGCCACACCTCTGTCCCCAAGAGGAGCCCCACATCCCCAGGACTGTCCCCAGCCACACCAGCCCTGCTGGCTCTACTGCAGTGCGGCCCTGGGCTGAGTTAGAGGCTGGAGGAGGGATAGGGAGGCCAGGAAAAAAATTCCAGCTGCTCCTGTTACCCCAATCCCTCTGTCCAACATGTGTGGTTGCACAAATCCGCGCCTTGGCTGTAAATATTTGGGATAAGCCATCCGTGTTCACCCAACCTGGGCAACTGCCAGCAGTGCTGCCCAAAGCTGTCCTGTGGCTACACACAACTCCAGCAGCTGTATTTCCATAGGGAAAGTTCCCTATGGGAAAAAAGGGGCTGAGGCAGGTGGATCTTAACCAGGAGGGTATTTTAACTGTACCTTTTATTTGATCTTTATTCCCTTTAAGCACGACATCTTTTGTTTTTCTTGCTTTCAGGCTCTGATCTGTCCCCCAAGCAGGTGTCAGGCAGGTGCTGTTCAACCCCACAGCAGTCCTGACACCCCACAGCTCCATCCTAATGCAGGATATGGAGCCTACAGAAACCCTGACAGTTCCCAGGCGAGGAAACTCAGGGAAAAGGTGGGGATGAGCACCTGTGTGTTGATGTGCCTAAGGCACTGTGTATTATCAGCCAGGCCAGTGTCTGACAACTCCTGTAGCTCCCTCTACTCCTCTCGAGAGGATCTGAAAGCCACGGGATGGGAATGGATCCGTGTCAGGGAATACGGGGATGGGTGTGGCTCCGTGTATCCTTTAATCCTAGAAATGCTCTGGAGGTGCAGCATCTGCACAGGCACCCTAAAACTGATGGGCACCTCTTCTGCTGGGACAAAGCCAGGGTGGGGCTCTGCTTGGGCTGTACATTTATCAAATGATGGTAAAAATAGAGTTTTCTTGCCATCTGGCAGTGTCCATCTGGAAAAACCCTCAGGATCCAGCAGGAATCAGGTGAATTCTGGTGGTTCATGGCTCCTTTTGACCGAAATCTGGGTTTGGGGAGGTCCCTGGGGCTCGCAGGCAGCTGCTGCTGAAATATCCACTGGGAAGGTGGGCAGAGATGGAATGAGGAGAGGAAATGAGCCCAGTTCTGCCCAGGAAAAGGCAGAGCAGGAGAAGGGGAATGGCTCCTTCAGGGGAGGAATGTTGGGATCTGAGGGGTGGGAATGGCTCCTTCAGGTGAGGAATGTTGGGATCTGAGGGATCGGAATGGCTCCTTCAGGTGAGGAATGTTGGGATCTGAGGRGGGATGGGAATGGCTCCTTCAGGGGAGGAATGTTGGGATCACTGTGTGATCCCTGAGGGTGGCTGAGGGGAATGGCTCCTTCAGGGGAGGAATGTTGGGATCTGAGGGGTGGGAATGGCTCCTTCAGGGGAGGAAKGTTGGGATCTGAGGGRGRAAATGGCTCCTTCAGGKGAGGAAKGTTGGGATCTGAGGGGGAAAATGGCTCCTTCAGGGGAGGAAKGTTGGGATCTGAGGGGTGGGAATGGCTCCTTCAGRGGAGGAATGTTGGGATCTGAGGGGGGAAATGGCTCCTTCAGAGGAGGAATGTTGGGATCCCCATGTGATCCCTGAGGGTGGCTGGGTCAGGGGAGCAGATGGGACTTTGCCAGAGCCAGGTGAATTTGCTGGATATTCCATTAGGAGCTGAGTAGAGGCTGTGCCATGGGGTGCCTTAATCCTTCATGGATTAAGGGACTTCCTCCAACCCARGATCCCAAAGTGTGACTTCCTCTGACTCAGGAGAGAATAAAAGGGTGGAATCTCCCTAAAACTGAGGCTCTTTGCACCAGTTTGGGCTGCAGGTTTGCACTGGTGAGCGGAAGGGTAAAACAGAGCGGGGGAGGCTCAGTGTGAGAAACATCAGCGATGGATTCAAGGAGAGCAGCACCAGCAGGTCCAAGAAGGGGCAGATGCATTTGGGATCGAGTGATCTCCCTGGATCCCGGGGATGGACCTCAAACGTGGCCAGGATCCTGTGCTGGCCCTAAAGAGGATCCCCAGTGGCAGCACCATGGGTGTGAGCACAGCATTTTCCCCTGTCCCAAATGCATCGCTCCTGAAGGCTCCCTCAGCCTCGGGAATCAGGGATAATTTTTAGTGTCCTTAAACCAAAAATCAATTAATTTGTCTTTTTCTGATCAGGGAAAAGATTAACCAGACAATACTCCTGAAAAAACATGGGCGTTTCCTGGTGTGCTGCAAATCCCCTGAGTTTTGGAGAAAGGTTTCCTCCTTAAATCCTCTAATTCTTTATTTCTTCTTCACRATACGTGCGCAGCAACAGAACACAGACACGGGGCAGCACAGTTTCACACACAGCAACATTTTAAGGCCCTTATCAGCCATATATAACCTATTATACAGCTTATTATAGATATATAGATATATATAATAATAAAAGGAATGGCAGCTAGAAGAGCTGTGAATTAGCTTAGGAACCATAATTATTAATGAAGAATTAATTATTAACTATAATTATCAATTCTTCCTCTCTGCTTTCACCCTTTTGTACGGTACTTTTTAGTAATAACCCCCTGACTAAATAGAAAGAAAGGGTTTTTTTTCCGGATTATTGCAACAAGAGTGAACTTCTGGAGGCATCAGGATCCAAACCCCTTTAAAAGGGAGAAGTTTCCTATAACAGCAGGATCAGCTTCTTAATGCACATGGCTTCACCCGTGTTCAGCCTGGGGCTGGGAGGGTGTCCCAGCTTGCCAAAACCAAGGGAGGAATAACGGGAGCCGAGTGAAGCTGTCCTGCGGGGCTCTGTAAACCCGTGTTTATACAAACACACGAGCAAGGCCTCGCTTTGAGGGTAGAGTTTCCCCAGCTTCGTGGCTTTAGATTTCTACACGTACAAACAAAGAGGGAAAAATCAAACACTTGGCACAGGGCTTTTCCTCGGTGGTGATGAGCAGTGCTTCGTGCTGCTTAATCAACAACAAGCAATTAACTCTTCAAAGGCGAGCACGCACCGATTCCTGCTGCCATTTGCATCGGGAGCAACGTTGCTCTTTCTCCCCACTTCCATGGAAGCCACGATGGTTCCTCAGTGTTTAAATCACACCCAAGCAGAAAGAGTTCAGGGAATGATTTCACCAAATGATTTCACTGAATGATTTCATAGAATGATTTCATAGAATAATTTCGTAGAATCATTTCAGGGAATGATTTCATGGAATGATTTCACAGAATCTTTTCATAGAATCATTTCATGGAAAGATTTCATGGAATCATTTCACCGAATCATTTCATGGAATAATTTCATAGAATAATTTCTTTGAATCATTTCATGGAATGATTTCATAGAATCATTTCATGGAATCATTCATGGAATCACTTCACAGAATCATTTCATGGAATCATTTCACAGAATGATTGCATAGAATCATTTCATGGAATCATTTCATAGAATAATTTCTTTGAATGATTTCATAGAATGATTTCATAGAATGATTTCATGGAATCATTTCATAGAATCATTTCATAGAATCATTTCACAGAATGATTTCATAGAATCATTTAATGGAATGGTTTCATGGAATCATTT
>RAHM01000128.1:1379938-1402913 GCA_003713295.1 Parotia lawesii
TGTCCAAGGCCGGGTTGGACATTGGGGTTTGGAGCAGCCTGGGACAGTGGAAGGTGTCCCTGCCCAYGGCAGGGGTGGCACTGGATGGGCTTTAAGGTCCCTTCCCACCCAAACCAGGCTGGGATTCTGTGAAAACCAGTGCCAGTGATGGTGCCTTGCAAGGCACATTGATCTGGGATGCCCTTCCTCAAACCTTCTCCAGCAGCAGCTTTTGCTGCTCAAATTACCTCCATTTTAAAAATAAAAAGAAATCACCCAGAGATCTGCAAATCCTCTTCCATCCCTGGCTCACCAGCAGCAATAGCACCTGTAGAACTTAAAATTTTCCTTAAAAAGCCTCTAAAACTGTTGAGAATTCCTGCAGTGCATCCCATGAGAGGAACAAGCTGTCAGGGCTTCATCCAGAACCTTGCTGGAGACAGGGATTGAGGCTGGAAGGTTGCAGATGGATCCAAACCAAGAAACCTGGGGGCTGGAAACTGGAAATTAGTCTTGGAGAGAACTTGGGTGAGAGATGAAGGATGCAGGAGCCAGGAGAGAGCAGCTCTGCACGCCCAGGTGTGCACATGTTCCACCCAGGAAGCGGGGCTGGAGGCCCTCCGGAGGATAAAACCCCTCCTGGCAGGGCAGGGCAGAGGATTCCAGCTTTTCCCCACGTTCTCTGCCCAGGAAAGCCAGAAGGAAGCTGCTCCTTTTTTGTGAGCCACCCTGAAATGAAGCCATTTAAGGAGAGAAGCTCCTGGGACGTGGATTCGGGACAAACATCGCCTGTCCCAGGCAGACTCCAAAGGATTTGTGTTTACAAGCTGAGCTCCCCTCTGGCTCAGAGGAGTGGGAACACGCAGAAAAAGGAGATGCAATGTGCTGCCTCCAGGGTGGAGCTGCTTTTTTTTAGGCCAGGTTGGTCACACCAGGCAGAAAGGTTTGGCTGGAGGGGCTCGGCCACCTTTAAATCTCGATTTTACAGCCAGTTTTTACCTTAAAATGTTTAAAACTCTTTCTATGCTTGGTGCGAGTTTCTCACTGMAAGTGAGACTTAAAAAGGTGAGAGAAAGTTCCTCTTTAATCACCACCACATAATTCCTTCTGGAAATGCAGGATTGCTCCAGAAATCTGCACCTTTCGAGCCCAGTGCCCCTTTTCCTTGTTTTAGGGCCTGCCAAGGGTGCACCCCTAAGCACCCCTACCATGCTCGGGGTGCTTAGCCTGGTATTCCATCTCAGAAAGATCCCAGAAAAAATCCATTTTAATTCCAATCTCATTTATGTTATTGAGTAGCTGATATTTGGGAGTTACTACTCAGAGTAATTAGTCACTACTCAGAGAAGCTGTGGCTGCCCCTGGATCCCTGGAAGTGTCCAAGGCCGGGCTGGACAGGGCTTGGAGCAGCCTGGGACAGTGGAAGGTGTCCCTGCCCACGTCTGGATGAGCTTTAAGGTCCTTCCCAACCCAAACCATTCTGGGATTCTGGGATTTTTTCTTAAGCTCTTGGAAGGATGTGGCTCCCAATCCCCACTAGAAACTGTTAGAAGTCCTGAGGTGGTTTGGAAAAGCTTTGGTGGAAGTTTATTTCCAGCAGAGACATCCTATGTAAATATGAATCTGGAATGAAGATCCTCTCGTTTGGGAGATGAGGATGATCAGGGGTGTCAAGTTTTTAGGGACAAAGGTATTATTTGATTTATCACAGAGTCATGGAATGGTTTGGCTTGGAAAGGACCTGAAGGATCCTCTCGTTCCACACCCTGCCACGGGCTGGGATGCCACTCGCTCCACCAAATCATCATCCTAACAAGTGTTTATTCCCTTTTTCCCTGTTATTCCTGCACTGAATGACCAACAAACCCTAAAATATTTCCCAGCTTGGCTTGGCTGTGCTGTGTATTTGTATTTCAAGCAGGACTAAGTGTTTGTTAGGGTGAGGAGATCATCACTTCGGATTTTCCTCCAACCCAAAACAGCCATGGAAGGAGCCTGGGGAAGAGCTAAAGCAAAGTGAAAGTCGCTGCTGCTGCTGCTGGAAGCTGCTCTGGGCTGGAGCAGCTGACGGGAGGAGGGTGGGAGAGCCCAGCAAGGCAGAGGTGATGGAGAGATGGGAGAACTGGGAGACAGCACATCCTGGGAAGCGCTTCCTGGGGAGCCTGGCTGCAGGGTATAATCAGGCAGCTGCTGCTCGTTTGCTGGGTGTTTTTTTAACTCCCATCCCAATCCCCCGAGCCTCCCCTCCTGCCTTGCCTTTTTTTTTTTTTGCTGGCGAGCGCTGTCTGTTTGTGTAAGGGGTGTCGGGGGCCTGAAATTGTGATCCCAACCAGCAATTTGGGTGTGTGGGTGAAAATGAACCGTTGTAGTTGGTTATTTTATGGGCCCAAAATATGGCTGTTAAAAACCCCAACATTCCCCAGCCGAGCTTTCTGCATCCAGCCCATAAAATGTCTGGGATGCAGAGCCGGGATCCAAGGCGACTTCCTGCCATGAAATTGTGCTGCACTAATGATCACTGCAGCCCGCTTGCTAAACTTGGAGCCCTCTTGTTTTCCCCAAGGGAGATTATGTTGTTTGTCTCGGGGGAAAAAGGAAAATAAAAATAAAGTGTTTGTGTGCTGCAGCTGTGAAGTTTACAGGGCTTCAAAAATTCACCTGACACGGGACTGAGCAGCCAGGTCAGCCTGGGTACAGAAAGCAAAAAAAAAAATACACTGGGAAGCTGGAAGAAAGGACAAAGATAAGGGATTATTGACAATTTCATTGTCTATCAACCCCCCTGTTTAAAATCAGTGCTGGAAGTTCATTTTTAGGTGGGGTTGTGTCTCCTTCCTTTTACTGCCCCCAATTTTTTTCCTCATTTCCCAAACACTGTTTTCTTATTGTATTTTGAAATAGAAGAAATGCTGGTTTTTACCTTAGGACAGGTTTTGGGTGAGGAGCTGTCAAACTTCAGGCTTCTAAAACTGCACCTCTGAAATCCCAGTTCAGGGTTCCGATGCTGGCTGGGAAAAAAAACAAACAATGCAGAAAAAGAAGATTAAGCTGAGATGTGAYGGGAAAAAGAGGAATTTAAAGTCCACTGAAAAAAGGGGCTTTTTCTTTCAGCATCACCCTGGTTAGGAGTAGTTTTTTTAAGCTGCTTTGAGGAAAAAAAGTCTTTTTTTAGGTGCCAGTGGAAGATTGATAAAGATGGATTGGAAAAGGGACAGGGCCAGATGAGCCCCATCATCCCAGGTACCTCCAAGCTGTTGTTTTAGGGGTCCCTAAAAGCCACCCAACCTTTTAATCCTTGGGATAAATCAGGACTTTTCTCCAACAGGGGAAGGAAATACAGCTCCTGTTTGGCCTTCAGCTCAGGGAGGATCAAAGCTGGGATTTTGGGATCCTTTTGAACCTCCAGCCAGGCTGATTGGTGTCACACATGCCCGTGACATCCCAAATATCCCGATGGAGGGCACGGTGACAGCAGGCACAGCTGCAAAAAGAAGGAATTTTCTGGATCTGCTCCCACATTTAATGTCGCTTTTTGAGTGTGGGATGTGTCAGCCCCACACATGAGGCTCTGAGCAAGAGAATTCCCTGCTTCCCAAACATTTCAGGAATAAAGACTTTTACCAGCAGCACGAAATTCCAGAGGCGCTTTAGGTGGGATTTTTAATTTGGTCACTCCCTCTACTGGAGGTTTTTTGCTTCGGCTTTATGCAGATGGTGATCTCGTTAACAACTGATTAATCAGGCTTCACACGGTGGGCTTTTTAACAGTTTCTTTTAAAAATAACTGCATTTAATTCAGTTTTTGTAGCCTCCAGAGTGCAGGGCTGTCCATGTGATGAAAATCCGGTGGGATACACACTCAGGGCAGCAGGGAAAGATGGACCAGGACACTTCCCGGGAGTTTGGGGCCATTTTTCCCCACAGCAGCCTTTAAACAGCACCTTGTTTTTAGCTTCCCAGGGGCTGCTCCGGGGCTGCCAGGATGTTAATTCCATTTACTGCCCGGATTTTGAAAGCAAACTCCCACCTCCACCTGGAAATGGAGAAAAGGGCATTGCAGGATTTATCCCAGTCGGCTGGAGCTCAAGGAGCAGAGGTGCTGGGATCACAGGGGATTTCAGGAACCTATCCCACTGCCAGCACCTAAAGCCAGCAGATCCAAGCATTGCCTTGAAAAGCACTTCCCTAATATTTAGTTTGGAGGTGGCTCTGTGTTAATGGGAAAAGCCTGGAAAAGGGTAAGGAAATGCAATTCCAGCATGCTTGGCTGAGGAGGATTAATAAAACACAGAGAAGGATTAATAAAACAGAGGAGGATTAATAAAACACAGCAATATAAAGCTCAATAGAATGAATTCTTAACTTCCCTCAGCACATTTGGAGTAGCAGGATGAGATGGACGCAGGAATTTTTCTGGGGGATGTCACAGAAAGGTTTGATGGGCAATGTTTTATTCCCAGCAATCCAAACCCTTGTCAACAGCAAGGCCAGCCCGTGCAAGCCCAGCTTTGTGCTGTTGGGCTGTGTTTAAATTCCTGTTCCCTTGGTGGCTCTGCCTCCAACCCCAGCCCAGCTCAGCAATTGCAGCTCCCCAGCACCGCAGGCTTTTCTTAGCTGGGTTTGGTTAAGCCAGGGCTGTGTTTAAGGCAGGGCCCAGCCCCTGTTTGACAAGGCCRTGCATTCCAAGCCCTCATGTTTTCACATTCCCAGCGGGAATTGCCATCTTCCCTGCCTGGGTTTGCTGCTGAGATGCCCAACACAGTTCCTTTAAGATGGAGGTTGGAGATTCGGACAAAATCCTTCCCTGGGTAGGGTGGGCAGGCCCTGGCACAGGGTGCCCAGAGAAGCTGTGGCTGCCCCTGGATCCCTGGAAGTGCCCAAGGCCAGRYTGGACATAGGGGCTTGGAGCAGCCTGGGACAGTGGAAGGTGTCCCTGCCCATGGCAGGGGTGCCACTGGCTGGGCTTTGAGGTCCTTCCAACCCTCTGGGATTCTCTGATTTTTCAGCCTCTTCTCATTCCCAGCCCTGTGCAAAGCCCTCCACAAGCAGTTTCCAAGGGCACTTCCAGCCTCAGGAACCCCTGGGGTGGAATCACTGCCCAGGAAAGAAAACAGGTGAGTGAGGAGAGTCTCCTGGGACATTTTTGGGCACGGTCAGGCAGGGATGTGCTGCAGGTGGAAGGCTGTGAGAAGTGAGCAGGCAAGAGAACTTCCTGAGGAGCTGTGGCTGCCCCTGGATCCCTGGCAGTGTCCAAGGCCAGGTTGGACACTGGGGCTGGGAGCAGCCTGGGACAGTGGAAGGTGTCCCTGCCCACGGCAGGGGATGGAGACAAGATGGGCTTTAGGGTCTGTTCCAAGCTGAAGCATTCCAAGATTTTCTGGAGCAGTTTTCCAGTGGCTGGTGAAGGTTTTCCCAAATCTCTCCATTT
This sequence comes from Parotia lawesii, assembly GCA_003713295.1. Classification (NCBI taxonomy): domain Eukaryota; kingdom Metazoa; phylum Chordata; class Aves; order Passeriformes; family Paradisaeidae; genus Parotia; species Parotia lawesii. The sequence goes on from RAHM01000128.1 coordinate 1,385,346, forward strand.
TTTCTGCTGCTCTTTGATCCGCTGGTGTTACCTGGGAGAGGTTCCACCCAAACCTGGGTCACCCCACCAGACAGTGACAGACTCAGCCTCTGGCTTCTTCTCAGGAGACCTCCTCTGGGAGAGGAATCCCTGGGATCAGCCCCTCACCTCCCTCCCATCCTGAATTTAAAGCTCCAGGAGCGTTTGGACAGCGCTCCCAGGGATGCCCAGGGTGGGGTTGTTGGGGTGTCTGTGCAGGGACAGGGGCTGGGCTGGACCATCCCTGGGGGTCCCTCTCAGCTCAGGAGATTCTGTTCCGTGATCCTGTGATCATTCTGGAATGTTGCCCTCCCTCAGGGATGGAACTCTTCTCCTAAACCAGTCCTTCACGTGCAGGTGGTGGAGTTTCATGCAGAAATCAGCAATAATGCAAATAAAAACCCTGGTCTGGACTGTTCAGCAGCACCAGGGGTCACCACAGAAACCTCTGTTTCCTCTGTGTGTCCTGGGTTTACGCCCTGCCTGGGGCAGGGGACACTTCAAATATTGGAGTTCCACAGGAGAAACAGGGAATTCTCCCATTTCTATGGAATGCAGCATGTCACCTGCTGTGGAAAATCTGGGAAGAACAGACAAATGTGGGCCTGTCTATGCTCCCACGAGCCTTGGTTGAGACAAATCTCAGAAATTAGAAATACCAGGGAATTTCTAATCAATGAAACAAGAGCTTTTAGCCATGGGAAGTGAAAATTCCAACTTCTGAGCTGAACACTGAGGAGTTCAGAACATTGTAAAGCAAAGAAACGCTGAAAATATTGAAAAATGGAAAATATTAAAGCATTTTGAAAATGTTTTAAGGCATCTTAAGCCTTTTCTCGAAGCTGTTGAGTTGATATTTTTGATTGTAGCATCTGACAACCCAAAAGCTCTGAAACTTTCTGAGAAAAAGTGGAATTCTCCTAAACCTTCCTGACAGCGCAGGGAAACTTTATCCCTGGCATGCTGTCCTTGGAGATTTTTGAGGAGTAGCTGGTGAAGGGTGATGAATCAGCACCAGACTTTCCAGCTGTGCCATGATTCTGGCAATATCCCAGAAAAATAACCTCGGGATGAATCAGTGTGAGGAATCCCAGCGCCGAGTCCAGGCCTGCTGTGCCGGAGGAGTCTGTGTGACACCAAGCAGGAATTTGGCTGCTTCCCAGCCTGGTTCTCTGCATATTTAGGAGCAAAACATCCAGAATTTGATGCTGGGATGCTGGGAAACACCACCTGGGCTACTCCAGGCTGGCTGCTGCAGCCCTAAAAAAAGCCAGGCAGGGTTCAGATGAGCAGGAAACCGGGAAAAAAACGATGGCATGAGGCAGAGCGGCATCAAACTGTCCCCAGATGTCCCAGAGAGGCCAAGGTGAACATCCCATCATGGTCTGTCAGTCCTGCTGATTGAGGGAACCTATGGAAGGGGCATCTGAGATCTTGGGAGCCAAAAGTTGATTTTTTTTTTCCCTAAGAGGGTGTAAAATGCCTGCGAGCTCGTGGTGTCTTCCAAACAGAATTCCCCATTCCTTGTCCCTGAAATTCTGGCAAATTAAGGGAAGCAGTCACCCCTGGGTTCTGCCCCGTAAACAAAAAGTCAGGAGAAGATTTTCAAGCTTCCCTCAGCTTTTATGATCTAACTCTACCTGTGGCTAGGGAAAAAAATGACCAAAAATTCCAAATTTAGTGAAAATATAATTCCTTAAGAGGTTTCTGCCTCCTAGTTATCCCCAACATCCAGGTCAGACACGGACACAAAGCTCAGCTAACACAGGAACCAACATTTCCAGTCACATGCAGCCAAAATATTCCAGAATAAAGATGCTCTGGGATTAATTTTGTGGTTTGGTTTTTAGCTTTGTTTTTTTTTTCTCCAGATTGCTGAGAACCCCAAACTTTCAGGAGCGGTGAACAGGCCTAAACCCAAACCTAAGCTGCACTTTTTTCCTCCCAGCGGAACGAACTCCCCAGGCTGGGGATTTTCATCTGTGCTTCCTCAATTATAGGATTTTTCAGGCTCCCTCATCTGTTCCCAGCTACATCCTGTGATTCCCAGCGTGCTCTCAATCTGGTCAGCACAACTTCCATGTCCTTATCAGTGACTCATCCGCACACTGGAAGATCTTAAGAGTGAATCACATCTCCCTGTTTGCCGAATTCCTGCCGCTGCCTGGGGAGGAAGGCTCRGGCTGACGGAGCAGAGCTCAAGGCAAGAGACACTTTGATGTTTTAGGGACTTGAAGAGGGTAGGAATCCTCCGAAAAGAGGATTTAAATCAGTTTATTAAATCACTCTGAGTCTGCTGTCGAGCGGCGACACCTTAAAACTCTCCCTTTAGTTTTTCAGGCTGCACATGAGGTCAAATGAAAATGTTTGGGTTTTTGAAGCTGGCATTTAAAATACGTTGGAGCAGCTCTCTGTCACATCAGCTCCCTGGAGGAAGTGTCACTCAGCACAACGGGCCACAGGCTGCGCCTATAAATTGTCTGAAATCTTCCCTTTCAGCTGTCAGCTGACAAATCCAAACGGGAATTACATAAATACCAGTCCTACATTAAAGCCTGAACACAGGGCTCCTGTCTGCTGACGTCTGAGAGCTCCAAATGCAGCGAAACCACACGGAGTTAATGATAATTGAGATCATATGGCTTTTATCAAAGCTTCCCCCAGAAAAGCAGCTTAAGGGAAAAATCCTTAAATGTGTGTCTTGACCACAGTCTAGCGATCTCCTTCCGCATTGGAGCCTTTAACTAATTTGTTGGGTTAATTACTGAGGCCCAGGAAAGTTTGCAAGAGTGATAACTGCCTATTCTTTGATTGCTGATCATTCCATCCAGTGGGCTTCGGGAATTAAAAATAATCGCCCGCGTGCAAGATGCGAACCTGGGGAGTCAGTCTGTGCCTAACGCTGCACTGACAGCCAAAAAAGCAAAGCAGCCCCTGGAATCGCTGTGTCAGGGAGTTCACGGCAGCCTGCAGAAAACTGGGATTCAAAATGGGTCCAAAGTGAGATCAAGGAGAGGTGGAGGGGGTTCGGAGGCTTGTTAGGCAACTCTGATGTGCCACACTCTCCTACCTTTAATTGGAGGGGTGGTGGAGCTCCTGCTCCGCATCCAGCGCTGGAGGAATGACCAGAAGGTCAAACAGGAGGGAGAGGCGGGGGAGGAGGAGGAGGAAGCGGTAATTGAGGAGCCAAGAGATGATTGTGAAAGTGCTCCGAGGAGTCTGAGTGTCTGGCGAGATGCAGAGAGCTCCGAGCAGCAGCGCAGGGACAGGCCCGCTCCTGCTTCCCTCCCAGCCCACAGCAGTGGCACTGCTGAGTGTCCCAAAGCATGGCCGTGCTTAATTAGCCGCGGTTCATTAGCCACGGTTAATCAGCCGTGTTATCTGTGCCGTGTAACGACAGAGATATTGGCCATCCGCACACTCACACCTCGATTTTCCAGGGATGAGCGGGAATGAGAAGCCAACAGCAAAACCATGGAGCAGGTTAAGGACCTTCCTTCTGTTCTGACTCACTTTACAGGAGGTTTTCTCTGTGCCTCCTCCATTATTTGTAAAATGGAGCATGTTTTATAAATATTCTGCAATAAATCCCTGAGGCCAGGCCAGGCCAGCCACCAGCACAGCTTTGTTGTCCCCTGGATCCTTGGAAGTGTCCAAGGCCAGGTTGGACGGGGCTTGGAGCAGCCTGGGATAGTGGAAGGTGTCCCTGCCCATGGCACTGGCTGAGATTTAGGGTCTATTCCAACCCAAACCATTCTGGGATTGTGCAGTTCCATGACATCAGGGAAAAAGGGAGTGGCAGCGCAGGATTTGCACGAATCAGGCCTCATGTCACAGACAAAGTGCAAAACCATCAAAACCCTCAACGATTGCACTGGGAAACGGGTGGAAGGAGAATTTGGGCAATTAAATTACAGATGGATGTGTCTGAGGCACAGAGGAGGTCAGAGAGCCCAGGGGACACCACGAGAGCAAAGAAATGCTGTAGGATGGCACAAGAAACTTCAAGAGAGAGGAATCGGGAGTCTGAGGGTCACAGTTCATCAAGGAGGGATGAATCCAGAGGAGCAGGGACCATGGAATGGGTGTGAATGAGGAAAAGCACACGGCAGAACTCATGTGTTCCAGACTGGATCAGCTCCACGGGGCGACAGAGAGAGCCAGGCACTGATGGCAGCTCATGCAGACACTGGGTTTGTTCCCATGTGGAATATTCAGACTGGGAATGAAGTGTTCACCCAAGAGGAAACCTGACCTGTCCTCATCCACTGTTACAGCAACCCCCATGGCCCATTCCCTGGATTTCAAAGGAGTCCCTCAGATTTTGACATCACAGACTCAGTGAGGCTGGAAAAGCCCTCCCAGCCCATGGAGTCCAAGCTGTGCCCGATGCCCACCTTGTCCCCAGCCCAGAGCACTGAGTGCCACCTCCAGCCCTTCCTTGGACACCTCCAGGGATGGGGACTCCAAAGCTCCCTGGGCAGCCCCTGCCAAGGCCTGAGCACCCTTTCCAGGAAGAGCAACATTTAATTATTTGAAAGCTTCCAGAAAACAGAGCAGCCTTAGAGCTGGAATCCCTCTCCTGTTTGGATTATTTTTTCCCCTGTAGAGAAGGAGGGTGGAATTCACAAGAAAAAAAAAAAAAGGGTGAGTTACTTCAGCTTTTTCAATGAGAGCAATTTCAGTTTCCCAAAAGAACAAGCAGTTATTAATATCGAATCTGGCTTTAATGAGGATTTTTTTGGTGGAACAAGTACCCTCAGCACAGGCACGCTATATCTTTATAATGCAGCCCAGTTGCCGAGAGAGACATTACAATTACAAGGGAAGTATCTGAAAGTGTCTGCGTGGTATTTTTGGAGCAGCGTTTGAAAATACAAAGCCGCAGCAGTACATCCTTCTAATTCAAATTTAAAGGCAAGAAAATTCAATATTAAGTCCTTTCTCCTGCAACTGCTCCAAGATTGATATTCTGCTGTGAAAAACCATTCAGCTAATGGGTTTTTGGAATGTGCACAGAACCTTAAAATGCTTACAGACCTTCCAGCTGTTGGCCTGGGAGTCCTCCCACTCTGCAGTGCCATCAAAGATGTTGGCAGACATAACACAAGCAGACCTGGAGACCTGGATCAGAACTTGGATAACTGGTCAAAAAGGGAAAAGGGGAAAAAATATATTTGTAATGGTATTGAAGAGTTGGTTTGAAGTCAGAGAATCCCAGAATGGTTTGGGTGGGAAGGGACCTTAAGGCTCATCCAGTGCCACCCCTGCCATAGGCAGGGACACCTTCCACTGTCCCAGGCTGCTCCAATCCCCAATGTCCAACCTGGCCTTGGGCACTGCCAGGGATCCAGGGGCAGCCACAGCTTCTCTGGGCACCCTGTGCCAGGGCCTGCCCACCCTCCCAGGGAACAATTCCTTCCCAGTATCCCATCTAACCCCGCTGACCACTCTGTTTTTCACACAGTTCTGTGGGATCCTCCTGAGTGTTTTTCCAGGCTAAGATCCGGAATTCCCTTCCCCCAGCCTCTCCTGTAGCTCCACTTCTGCTGATTTTTGTGTCTTCCCACAGGAGTCCTTCACTCTCAAAGCCCATGTCCATCCCAGGGGAGCTGCCCCTCAACTGCATCCCCTTAAAAATCCTGGGGGAATAAAACTTGATGTCATCAACAAACTTTTCCACCCCATGGTTCTCCCACTTAGTGCACTGAATCCTTGCTCAAATCCTTTAACCACCTGTTGGTGACATCTCCTTGCCAAAGGCTGGGTGCTCACTCCTGCTCTGCTTTTTCCTGTCTTTAATTAATTACTCCCCACGTAAATACCTCCCCTCTCATCCCACAGCACTTTTAGTTGCCAAACTCAAATCTTTCAAATCTTTCAAATCTGTATTAACTGGGATTTGGGACACACATGGAGCTTCCCTGAAAGAGCTGAAAAAATGTGAGACTTAACTTGCCCCCACTGGCTCCTCCCACAAAGATGAAGTTTATCAAAGCCTCGGCTAAGCCTGGGCTAGAGTTTACTTGACTGGGAGCTCTTACCTAGACCTGGCTTTGGAGTCATAGGAAGAAAATCTACTTTTAAATCACCTTTTTCCAGAACATGTAATTCCCCTTTGGAAACCGAGGTGGCAACAACAGGTCTGGGGACATTTGCTGCAGTATGAGAAGACTGAAAGAACCCAAATTATCCTTGCTCTGAGGGGCTCGTATCCCTTTGATATTGCTCAGTTTTCTGGAAATGGTTCGAAATTTCATGAGCTGTTTGTGGGTCTCCAATAGGATGGAGCCCTTTCCCTTGCTGGCCCCAGGACTCGTGCAATTAAAAACCTGCAAGCATTGTCTTTTCCTTTTCCTTCCTCATTTAAAGGCACCATCCTTCTCCTTCCGTTATCCTCCCTCCCCTCCTGCCCCTGGCGATTTGTTAAAGGCCCAGCTCAGACTTTGTTGTTCTGCTGGGGAGCAGCCCATCAATCCCAGCTGTTGGGAGCAGGACATAGGGGCTGGAAGCATTTGGGGGTTGCATTTTTGATCTTCAAGCTGAGCCCCGTTGGCTCCAGGCATGCTGAGATCTGGGTGTTGCCTTCACATCGTGTCCACACAGAGAAATCCAGGGGAGGGAGAGGGTGGGAATGCCTCTCCCACATCCATTGGGATCAGAGCTGCTGGGGAGATTTCCTGGGGCCTCACAAGTGTCATGCTGGGTCCAAATCACTGTTTCAAATGTAGCGGTGGGTGATAAACCAAGTAACATCTGGGGAGGGCAAGCAGTCCCTACACCCAGCTAGGAACCACCTCCCAAAGAGCTGGTGTGCAAATGGACTAATCCCAATTATATTGGACTAATTAGCCTTATTTGACACACCTGAGCAGGGAGATGGGAATGTCTGCTAATGACCCTCGGCGAGTTAAGATAACAAGGACTGATAATCATACAATCATTGAAGGGTTTGGGTTGGAAGGGACCTTGAAGATCATCTCACCCCACCCCTGCCATGGCAGGGACACCTTCCACTATCCCAAGCTGCTCCAAGCCCCAGTGTCCAGCCTGGCCTTGGGCACTGCCAGGGATCCAGGGGCAGCCACAGCTTCTCTGGGCACCCTGTGCCAGGGCCTGCCCACCCTCCCAGGGAACAATTCCTTCAATAAATCCAAACTAAATTTCCCCCTTTTTGGTGGGAAGCCATTCCCTGTGTCCTGTCCCTCCAGTTCCTGCTGCAGGGTCCCTCTCCAGCTTCCCTGTATCCCTTCTGACCCTGGAAGGAGCTGTGAGCTCTCCACACAACCTTCTCCTCTCCTGAGCAGCCCCAGCTCTCAACCTGCCAACTTTCTCACCTCCCTGAGAGCTGCTGAAGGTCTGTCTGAGACTCAAAACCTGGGCAGTGAAGTGTCGGATCAAGTTCAACATCGATCTGTGGAAAACAAAGCGTAAGGGAAACAAAATTCCAACCACCTCAGCACCCTCACAGGGGAGAATTTCTTCCTAACATCCGACCTAACCCTGCCCTTTATCTGTGGGAAGCCATTCCCCCTTGGCACCAGGCCCCTGTCCAAGGTCCCTCTCTCTCAAAAATATAAAACATTATAAATGCATATTTATATTTGTATGTAAATATAAATTTGGATGGATTCCTTTGGCTCTCCAAAGGACGATGCAGAGCATCCCCCTGAAGCTCTGCCACCACAACCTTGTTCAGCTCATCCCCAAATGAATCTGGTGATGTGAGCCTGACTCCGAGGGCTCTGTGCTTGCAATGTTCTAAATGGACCGGGTTTAAATTGGCATTCAGTAAGGGAAGTTAATCATTAATGATGTCCCTGTGCCTGAAATCGAGCACAGACACACAGGCTCCCTGCTTCCCGTGCTTGTGCCATCATGAGATGGCAAACAGGGCTCTGAGAGAGTGGAAATGTAGGATAAAAGAGGGGAAAAAAAGGAATTTGTGTGGTTTAGCTTAGGTGCTGGGTAAAACTGAGATGCTTTTCATGGTGGAGATGAACATTCTCATCCTCAGCCCTCATCCAAACACTCTCCCGATAGGGTCCTAAACACAAAGTGGATCAGCTGAATATACAATCCCCCATCCCTGTATTCCCTAAACAGCCTAAAATCCTATTCCATGAGGAAAAATCAAACATTTGCCCAATATCTACCTGTTTTTAACCAGTGACGTGTGCACTCTGCCAATGACAGGACAAACTCAGAGGGCTGGATGCCAAGCACAGGCACAGAGGCAAAGAATTCTCTTTATAATTCAGGCCTAGCCAGCCTGAGGTGTTGAAATCAGAACAATACGTGGCAGGAATCAGGTTTTCTTGAGTGTTTAAATCCCCCAACAAACAACCCCACAACCAAACCGACCCGCCCCCAGCAAATCCCTGATTTTTATCTCGCTGCCCCTCACAAAATTGCCATAAAAACTTAGTCTTCTCTGCCCCCCCAAAGCCATTTGATATCAAACCAGCTCTACTGAACTCCTGCTTCCTGTTAGGACCCAAAYGCTGCTGTGACATTGCTTCTGCAGAGACCCAGCCTCATCCCTCTTTCCCATTAAGATGATTAATTGTTTTTCCATTTGTATGCTTTGTGATGTTCCTCCAAACACTCCACAAATTATCTGCCCTGTGGAAAGCCAGAAGTTGTTTGGCTTTTTGTGTTGGTTTTTTTTTTTTTTTTCCTTTCTTTCCCCTTTCCCCCCTTCCTCTTTAAACTCGAGTGCAGCTTGGGAGACTTTAGATCTGCCGTTAGTTTTAACTGCTCAGCGTAGACCTGCTGGCACCACTGAGGAGAGGGAGGGCTCAGAGGATGCTCCGGTGTCCCCGGCCAGCACAGAGCCAAAGCCACCCCTATTATTAGTGCTACTGAGCCTACATTTCCCACGTGATTAATCATTAAAGCCTGGCTCCAAATCCAGGCTGCTCCGTGGGTCAGGGAGCTCTCCCCGAGCTCATTAACCACGCTGGGCACTCATTTAGTCCTCCTGCAGCAACCTTTTCCTGATGCACGAGGGGGAAAAATGAAATGCAGGTGATTTTTTTTTGGCTGGGGAGGGGTTGGGGTGGCTGCTTGATCTCCCAAATAGAAGCAGCAGGGGTGTTTTGCTTGTCAGGAGGACAGTAATTCTTTAAATCCCCCTCGAGAGAGAGATAATGAGTGGCAGCGCGCTGCTTTTGATCTGTCATAATTACGGAATAAAAAAGGGAGCGGATGCAAAGCTGCTGTGCCACGGGAAGGTCACTCCTTTAAACACGCAGGATTCCCTCTGTGGCTAATCCCAGCTTGTCCCCAACAGCACAGGCTATTTTTAGGCACGGCAGCAGCCCCGTTACACATCCTGGCCCTATAAAAGCAGCGCCTCTCTGGTGCTTCTCCTCCAGGGCAGCTAATGAGTAGGTAGGGAAATGCTGGCTCTGTGCTTTGCACTTCCATGCTATTCCAGGGAAGGACAGCGGGAACGTCTCCTCTCTGGCGTCAAACAGTCCCCCCGCAGCATCCAGGCAATTTCAATTATTACAAGGCAACGGTACGAGTATGAAGCCCGGCACAAAATAAAGTAATTACACTTAATTAGGCAGCCAAAGAGCAAAAAAAAAGTGATGGCCTGAGCCTCGCTGCCTTAGATGTAGCCTTTTGTTGACTTAACACAGGACAGGTAGTGAATGAAACTTCAAAGTGTAAGCAGCTAAATTACTGCTTAATTAGTGGAGGCCTAGGCAAAAACACAGCAGAGGAACAACAAAAACAACAACAAAAACCCAAGCAAAAAACCAACAAACCCTCAATTTTCTGCTGTCAAAGGTATTGAGGCAGAGATCCCCATCTCAGGGAGGCCCTGAAATTCAGGATTATTCCATTAAGTGGGTGTTTGTGTTCAAAAGTGAGCTACTGTTAATGCCAGGCTCCCCAAAGGTGCTGGATCAATCCTGGCAGAGCCCAGAGGGGACCTGGGTGCAAACAAATTCCTGGCTCACCAATCTCACTGGCCTGGCAAGCTCCAAGTGCAGCTATTGAATCCTGAGTCCTCTGACCTGTGTTCAAAAGTGAGCTTCTGTTAATGACGGCCTCTCCAAAGCTGCTGGATCCATCCTGGAGCCTGCRAGCACCCAAAAGGGACCTGGATGCAAACAAATTCCTGGTTCACCAATCTCACTGGCCTGGCAAGCTCCAAGTCCACATTTTGACTCCTTTGATCCTCTGATCTGCCCCTCCCAAGGAAACTTCTGTGGGGAGACAGCTTTGCCAAGCCAGAAATGATAGGAGATACAAAAAAAAAAAAATAGGTCTAGGAACACGGGATTTTTGGGTACAACCTCTCTCAGGTTTGCTGTTGCACATCCAGGATTGCAGAGTTTGCCAGGGCCCCCTCTGGAAGCCTCTGATGCTTCCATAAGCATCCCACTGCTCTATCACACAAATAAATGTGGAAAACAGGAGTGGGTCTGAACAGCAAACTGAGATGTGTTTTCTGTCACCTCTGGGACATCAGGGGAGGGGGGGATTCTGCCCCTCTGCCCCTGGGCTCAGCTGAGACCCCACCTGCAGAGCTGCCCCAGCCCTGGGGCCTGGCACAGGGAGGACCTGGAGCTGCTGGAGAGAGCCCAGAGGAGGCTCCAGGATGATCAGAGGGATGGAGCAGCTCTGCTGGGAGGAAAGGCTGGGAGAGCTGGGGKTGTTCAGCCTGGAGAGGAGAAGCTYTGGGGTGACCTCACTGTGGCCTTGCAGTGCCTGAAGGAGCTGCAGGAAAGATGGAGAGAGACTCTTTAAAAGGGATGGAGGGACAGGACACAGGGAATGGCTTCCCAGTGCCAGAGGGCAGAGATAGATGGGTTATTGGGAAGGAATTGTTCCCTGGGAGGGTGGGCAGGCCCTGGCACAGGGTGCCCAGAGAAGCTGTGGCTGCCCCTGGATCCCTGGCAGTGTCCAAGGCCAGGTTGGACATTGGGGCTTGGAGCAGCTTGGGACAGTGGAAGGTGTCCCTGCCCATGGCAGGGGTGGCACTGGATGGGCTTTAAGGTCCCTTCCCACCCAAACCACCCTGGGATTCTGTGGTTGCTCTCACCCCTCTCCCCAGAGGAGCTCAGATTTGCAGGAGACTCCACAGCCAACTGAGCCTTTGTTTCACCTCTCTGCCTACTCCAGGTACTTCCCAGTGAGAACAGCTGGAAGACAAAGCAACATCTACAAGGATTTCTGCCTGGCTCAGCTTTTCCCTCAGCAGCCCCTGATGATTCTGCCCGTTTTATCTGCCCTTCCCACCCCCACTGCCTGTCTCTCACACCTTTTCCCCTTTGATTCCCCCTCACCCTCATCTGTCCCTCCTGCTGGCTGTCCATCTCTCCAGAGCCAGGCTTTTCATCCTCCTCTGATGAGCTGCTTCACACTCCCCACCCAGCCTTGGTGGCTGAGATCAGAAGCAGCCCAGGAAGAGGTGAGAAGGAGGATCAAAACCTGCAACTCCATCCTCCTAAATCCTTCACTTCAGCAGATTTAGAGGGCTAAAATAATTTTTTTGAAGTGAGGAGCTGTGTCAGGTCCTGTCCATGCCTTCCTCAACTGACAAAAGCTACAAGCAACCAAAAAAGGCATGAATTTGCTAGAAAATTTCTCATTCTCTCATTCCGCAGCTCAAAACTGTGTGAGGTGCTCATTTTGGAGTAGCAGCTCCATATCCAGGAATTATTAAACACCAGCTTGTCCCAGGGTTTTTATTTTGTTTGGCATGAGGAGGCTGCACTGCTGGACTAAAACCACTCCCTCTAAGCTGGGCTTTAAGCAAGCAGGTGGATTTTTCCCAGGGCAAGCTGTGCTTTCTATCCACAGACTGAAAACACTCAAAACTCCTCAGCACTCGCATTTTGGCCCTTTTCCCCAATATTTCTGCATGTGCAGCAAAAGACTGGATATCAAGAATAGGCTCTTCCCCCAGAGGGTGCTGGGCACTGAACAGGATCCCCAAGGAATGGGCACGCCCCCGAGGCTGCCAGAGCTCCAGGAGCGTTTGGACACCACTCCCGGACACAGGGTGGGATTGTTGGCGTGTCTGGGCAGGGCCAGGGGTTGGATCCATGATCCTCATGGATCCCAGCTCAGGATATTCCGTGACTGACACCTAAACCCACCATGCTGAGGTTGGCAGCTTAATTGGGAATGCACAGAGATTGACGCTCCGGGAGCGGCTGTTTCCTCACAGGGTTTGGGGTTCTGCAAACAAAGTCCAGCTTTGAGAAAAGAAGAGAAAAATATTGAGGAAAAAATCACCTTCCCACCCTCTCCAGCTGAAATTTAGCAGCTCCAGTGTGCTGGGGGTGAGCTCTGGAAGCTGGGAAGCAGTTCCAGGAAAGTTCCAGCAGGGACACCAGAGGGAAATGCACAGGGCCAAACTTCCCTGTGCAATAACGGGATTATACCAGCCCTTGATCAACGTGACTTTATCATTAATAAATAATAAAAAAGTTCAAGGATTTGGCAAGTTTTCCATTATTTCATCTCCCTCCCCAGTGCCAAGCACTCCCAGTTCTCCCACTTTGGGCAGGGTGCAATGTCCTGCTGTCACCTTTCCCACCGTTCCCTACACGGATATCCATCAGCATTTTTTTCCAAACCCCCACCAATTCGCATTTTTTTTCTGCAGATAACTTTAGAAGGAGGCTTCTCTACCCCTCACCTGGACATTGTTTTCCACAGGGGCCATGTAAAGACATAAAAAATTCACTTGACAGCCCCATGTGGATCTCAGGATAGAACTCAGTAGCTCTAATCTGCTCTGCAAAGATGAAACACGGCCCTCCAGGGCACAATATTGTGTGTTCAGGGGCCTTCTTCTGTCTGGAGCACTCCAGCTTTATCTATTAGGATTTATCTTCTACCAATAAAAGCAACAGTTCTGGGATAATTCAAGGGTTTCACCAGAATCAATAGGATTTTCACGTGGTTCTCTGCACTGTTCCTTTTTAGAGCAGTGTCAGAAAAAAAGTGAAATAGAGAGAGGAGAAGGCAAGCAGAAATTCAGCAGAATTCCCCCAACTTCTGCAGCGGATAAGCAGGGCACAAAAAGCAGGCATTATCCTGAAATTGGATTTAAATTAGATTCCTCTTATCGTTCACCAAGACATAGAAATGATGCTTTTAATTATTTCAGCTGAAATGCTACTGGAAATTCTTCCTGATACGATTCAAATTCAAATGCAGGGAGAGCTCTCCCATTTCCCTTACTATGAGTGTGTTCAGTGAGGAGCAGTTGGCTTGGAAAAGAAGAGGTTGGAGAGCTCCATCCCTTTTTCCCCAGGGACAGCAGTAGGAATACACCTGCTTGCACATTAATGCAGGGTTACAACACGCTGGAGATGAGGAAAAATCCAGAGGTTGCAACAAAGGATATTTTTGATGACTCAAGTTCTTCGGGAACCGTCTGGTGGCAAAAGCTGGATATCTGGAGGCAGTTGCTATGTCACCAGCTCCCTCTTTTTCCAATCATGGCATGGAGCCATGGATTGGCTGTTGATTGACTTCATTTACAAATAGTTACAGAGCAGCTGCCTCACCACGCCATGGCTTTGTCTAAAACCAGACTGAGCTATTGGCTGTATCATATTTTGAGTGAAAGAAATCCTGCAAAAATCAGAAAATCTCCCTCAAAACCCCTTAACAATCCTCTCTCCAATCCGTGTGGAAGATTTCATCTGTTTTATCTCTTCAGGCTGCTGTTACACCAAAGCATTCCCATCGTATTCCATAGAATCATGGAATGGTTTGGGTTGGAAGGGACCTCAAAGCTCCAAAATTCCATCCAGTGCCAGGGCAGGGACACCTTCCACTGTCCCAGGCTGCTCCAAGCCCCAGTGTCCAACCTGGCCTTGGACACTGCCAGGGATCCAGGGGCAGCCACAGCTTCTCTGGGCACCCTATGCCAGGGCCTGCCCACCCTCCCAGGGAACAATTCCTTCCCAATATCCCATTTAAAACTACTCTCTTTTTACCACCTCTCTTTTTTACTTCCTAGAGCTAAAGAAAGAAGTCAAGTTTAGAGTCCAGTTCCCAGACTGGTCTCCTGAAGGCTCGGGGAGCTTGAAGAGATCCAGAATCTCCCACAGTTTCATCCCGGCTGATCAGTGACAGATAAATCTGAGGTTCTTTCAGCAGAACCAGTCCTGAGCTTTCACAAAAACTGATTTTTGCTGCTCTGGGGAGGAGGGCTCAGGGACGTCCTYCCTGCCTTGGGAACGGCGATAATGGGATAGGAATTGGGGAGAGGGCTAAGGAGACAGACCCCCTTCTCTCTAGGGCTTCCACAGCCCTGGTGAAGAGCCAAGAGATTCCTTCCCTGTTCACAACCTTCCTCCTCCCTCAGCCATTCCCTGCAGTTGGGACATCCCACCTGCTCGGAGGCAGCTGTTGGATGAAAGGAAGTAGGGATGGGATTGCCCCTGGCAGAATAACCCACTAATCCCAAGACATGACACAACAAACCCCTCATTCCCACTTCCCAGTTTCATCTTCCTCCTCTCCCCAGGGCATTTGTGGGGCTGAGATCCTCATCCCTGGAGCAGTCCAGCCTTTTCCACGGAGCTTATGGCTCATTTTCCCAACCACAGCAATTTCACAGCTCAGTTTCCCTTTCCTAACCTTGCTCAGGCTGCTCCTTGTTTTTCATCCCAAGGCTTTCTGGCATGTGCCTCAACTTTCCAGTTGAGAAACGATGGCCCGAGGGCCACCAAAACCACAGCTTCGGCTTTTTTCCTCACAAGAGATTCATTCACCATCCCACAAATCTCAATATAAAGTAAGTTGAGCAATTATTTGTCCCTTTTTATAATCATTCACCTGAATCACCCATGCACACACCCAGGGCCAGGCAGGAAGAGTTTCCACTGTGCTGCTGGCAGGTATTTTAATAAAAGCTCCTAAATTGCTTTATTTTTCATTCAATAATATTAATAAATTAATAACGTTTGGTTATTGGAAAGAAATATGACAGCAGGTTTGCTCTTGGATATTTATAAACGCACTGGAAGATAAGGGAATACCAACATGGGTTGGGTTGGAAAAGACCTTCAGGCTTATCCTGGTCCACCCCTGCAATGGGCAGGCACACCAGGACATCCTGGGATAGTGGAAGGTGGCAGGGTATGGAACTGGAGAAGCTTGAAGGTCCTTTTCAACCCAAACCATTCCCTATCCTGTGATTCTACACCCAGGGAATTACTCAGACACCAAAAGAATTGGCAGAATATAAAACCTCCTCAGAAAGGAGAAGGAGATTTATGTGAAGCTGTTTGAAATTAAAATGTTAATAATCCGTCTTCTTTCCACCTCAAACATTTTTTCCTAATTTCTTTTTAAGAAATGTGAGAAAAGCAGCCCTTTTCTATCATTTCTCAGCAGAACAGCTCAACTTTCAGCTGGAAAAGGTGATGTTCTACCAGGTGTTTTTATTCTGTATCCAGGAGGTCTCGGCCAGAGTGCAGGATCCTGTGTTGCACATCACATTTCCTGGAAGTAAGAACCAGCTGGAGCAAGTCCAGAGAGCTGCTCCTGCAGCATCCACCTGGAATAACCCCATTCACCCATTCCAGGTTACCCGAGAAGGGCTGGGCAGAGGAGACACACGATAACCACCCTCCAAGTGATGAAAACCACCAGGAACCAGATCCCACGTTCTGCAGGAGCAGGATAAGGAGTGACATGGAGTTTTTAACAGAGAGGTGAATATTGGCAGAGGTCCAGGAAAGTCTCCAGCCCTCTGCAACTCAGATGTTGCAAGAATCTCACCCACCTACGACTCGGAGAAGATTATTCTTTGATTCTCCAGCCCACCATGACTCACCTGTTTAACCTTTCTTTACCTCTCCCTAATCTGAATTCCTGGTTGTGGGACACCCCACAAGGCACGGCCGCTTGGGAAGCAGGGCCACAGGAGCAGATGTTTCTGGTGAATCAGTTCTCCTTCAAGCACGGGCCTGTAAAGCGAGGGGGAAGGATGAACAGCTCAGCCTGCCCTGGGAGCAGCCAGCTCTGAGCTTCAACCACCAGCAGATCAGAGAATTGTGGAATATCCTGAGCTGGGAGGGATCCATCAGGATCATCAGCCCCTGGCCCTGCCCAGACATCCCAACAACCCCACCCTGGGCATCCCTGGCAGCGCTGTCCAAACGCTCCTGGAGCTCTGGCAGCCTTGGGCCGTGCCCATTCCCTGGGGAGCCTGGGCAGTGCCCAGCACCCTCTGGGGGAAGAACCTTTCCCTGCTCTCCAGCCTGAGCCTGCCCTGGCCCAGCTCCAGCCATTCCCTGGATGCTGTCCCTGTCCCAGGGAGCAGAGATGGGAGCTGCAGCCCCGGTGAGCTCTGACCTCAGTCTCCTCCAGTGAACAATCCCAGTGCCCTCAGCCTCTCCTTGTAYGGCCCTTCCAGTCCCTTCCCCATCCCCGTGTGCCTCCTTTAGACCCTCTCCAATGGATTTAGATCCTTTTATAACCCTCTGTTCTCCTCCCCACCCTGCCTTGCTAGAGCCACCTGAGCCTACCATCCCTAGGGATGACTTCCTCTGGCAAAGAGCTCCCRAGGTTGTCTCTGAGGGGCAGTACAAGCCAGGTGTGCTGGGAAGAGGAGAAGCATAGGTGTAAAGAGGAGCGTAGAGGTGACATTCCCATGGGATTAACCATCACTTCCTCCTTCCCAAGCAGGCTGTAGAGAACACACAGCAAGGTGCCTCCAAGGGATGATTCTGAAGGTGTTTTCCCAAGCTGCTCACCCCACACTCATCCTTCCAATCACACAGCTCCAGTGAAGGGTTTGCTCTGAATCACTGACAGATCTCATATCTTACCACATCTCAATTGTGGGAAGAAATTCTGCTGGAATTTGACTGGAATTTACAGAATGATACCAGAATCAGGGTGCTGATAATTCCCTCAGGGACACTTTCTGGCACTGGGGCAGACTCTCTCTTTTGTCACTGCGACATCGAAAGCCAGAAATCAAAGTGGTGAGTTTAGAAATGCTTCCCCAGCCAGGAAAAAGCCAGGGGAAGAAAACAGGCCTCAGGAAATAAAAATATATGTAAGACAATTATTTTTAAGTATTTGCAAGGGGAAATAGTCCAACGTGGACCCTTTTAAAAGAGCTCATTGCAACTCTGGAGCATCAAAATTGAGCATTTCTCTAAAAGCAGAGAAGCAGGAAAGGTCTCAAAGAGCAGCCAGAGGGAAGCGAGGCAATGGTGGAGCTTTCAGTCCTGTTTAATTTCAGTCCTGCTCAGTGATGAGCTGGATGAGGGGATGGAGTGCAGCCTCAGTCAGCTCAGGAGAACACGAGGCTGGGCGGGAGTGTGGGTGTGCTGGAGGGCAGGGAGCTCTGCAGAGGGATCAGCACAGGCTGGATCCACGGGCTGAGGTTCAGCAAGGCCAAGTGCCAGGTCCTGCCCTGGGCTCATCCCGAGCCCTGCAGCTCCAGGCTGGGGCACAGGGGCTGGAAAGTGTTAGGAAGGATTTTTGAAGGTTGGCTTTCGCCAAATGTTGTATTAATTATGAATTATATTGTAAGTTATATTAGGG
>RAHM01000128.1:1404448-1423863 GCA_003713295.1 Parotia lawesii
GCCCCCTCCTGTCAGGGAGTTGTGCAGAGCCACAAGGTCCCCCCTGAGCCTCCTTTGCTCCAGGCTGAGCCCCTTTCCCAGCTCCCTCAGCTGCTCCTGAGCCTTCCCCAGCTCTGTTCCCTGCCCTGGACACGCTCCAGCCCCTCAGTGTCCTTCTAGTGGGGGTCCCAAAACAGGGTCTCATCTCCTGCCTGGCAGACATAGCCACATCTGGGCTTCATCTGTGACTTCTGGATCAGACTGAGGGCTCTCACGCCTGACCTCCAGGCTCACTGTGTCCTCTCAAGGTTTGATATTTATCCGATACCCATCCCAACCTGAGGAGTTTGGGAAAATCCCAGGGGATCTCAGAGCCATCCCACAGGGAAAGGGCAACCTCCGTGCATTCCCACAGGTCTGGGAGCCAGGATGGAGCTGCCATTACCTTTAGTCTCAAGTGATTGTGGCATGCTGGATTTTAGGCACCAGGAGAAATAAGAGAGATTGGGAAGACCAGGAATGTTCAGGCTGTGGAATGAGCATGGAAATGCAGCTGAGGGGATATTGGTCAGCAAGGTAAATTGCTTTTTGCAGCTGCCAACCTGCTCGTTTTGCTGTTCCCATTTTACACCACCAGCTCGATCACCTCTGCCAGCCTTACACCAACACCTCAATTTTCTCTTCCCGGACTTCATCTCCTTGTCTCACACGCTTTGCCTGAACAACAGGAATAAATCATTCCATGGGATCTTCACACCCATCTTTAGACACAACAGCAACAGAGACTTCTCACAGTCTTAGCGATGCGCACAGCTCAACCTGAATTGCTGCTGAACACAAAAACACACACCAGCCTTATCTGAGGAGCTGCAGCACCTCAGGAAATCATGAACTGATCAGCAGCAGCGGTTCAAGTTCCTTGTTTTCCTAGGAGCATTAATATTTAGGTCTTCCTGCCTGAAACATTTGGAAAGCCTCGTTAAAAAAGTTGTTGGACAAGCCAGGCTCCGCAGTGTCTGTTTGGAAATCCAGCCCTTCCAGCACAGGAAAAACCACACATGGGGCAGAAAGGATAAAATCCACTTCAAAAGGAGCAACTGAGGGTTTCAGCACCACCCCGGTCCTCAAGTGGATCAAGCAAGCACAGGATGCACCATGATTGTGTTGGAAAAAAACAAGGAGCAAGGCATGGCACTGATTAGCAGCTCTGAGGAGGCAGCAGAGGGAATTTGTGCTAAGTTTGTGTAGCTTGAGTTTGGGTGAGGGGTGGTTAGGGGACGTGGCAGGGATTGCAGGGCTTGGCAGGACACTCCAGGAGGTCAGCCCACCTTCCTAATGACCCTGCTTCAGAGCAGCAAGGCTTTTTGGCCTCAGGGTCCCTTTGCAGAGGCTGATTTCTCACCATGACACATCGCTGAGCATTAAAGTGGGGATTTGCACCAAACTGGATCAAGAAACCACGGCAGCTGGGGAAGTGTGAACACACACCTCTGGATCCTCTTGGAACCACAAACCCTGCAGTTGCTATTGAAATCTACGGCTCAGCTGATGAGCAGGAGGGGGGAACACCAGGTTGGAGGTTTCTGTATTCCAGAGGGTCATCAGAACTATCAGAACGAGGAGTTTCCTTGTCAGGAACAGCCCTGCAGCCTTTGAGGACTGCTGCTTGTGCCACCCCTGCCATGCCGGGGACACCTTCCACTATCCCAGGCTGCTCCACGCCCCATCCAGCCTGGCCTTGGGCACTGCCAGGGATCCAGGAGCAGCCACAGCTTCTCTGGGCACCCTGTGCCAGGGCCTGCCCACCCTCCCAGGGAACAATTCCTTCCCAATATCCCATCCATCCCTGCCCTCTGGCAGTGGGAAGCCATTTCTCTTGCCCGGGCACTCCATCCCTTGTAAAAAGTCCTTCTCCATCTCTCTCCTCAGCTCCCTAAATGTCCTCAGGAATTCACAACACGTTCACTGGGCAAGAGGGAAGGATGAACAGCTCAGCCTGCCCTGGGAGCAGCCAGCTCTGAGCTTCAACCACCAGCAGATCAGAGAATCGTGGAATATCCTGAGCTGGGAGGGATCCATAAAGATCATCAGCCCCTGTCCCTGCCCAGACATCCCAACAACCCCACCCTGGGCATCCCTGGCAGCGCTGTCCAAACGCTCCTGGAGCTCTGGCAGCCTTGGGCCGTGCCCATTCCCTGGGGAGCCTGGGCAGTGCCCAGCACCCTCTGGGGGAAGAACCTTTCCCTGATCTCCAGCCTGACCCTCCCTGGCCCAGCTCCATGTTCTTTTGAAGTTTGTTCAGTTTCTTCTTTGAGAAGGTTTTAGATCCTACAACTGGCACGTGAATCCCAGACAATTCCGGAGTCCTGGTTTCATCCTCACAGCCTCAGCTGTCTGAGCTGATTGCATTTACCTGGTGTTTCTCCATTTGAAACAAAGTTTGTTGGGTGTTTTTTCCCAAAGGAATTGGAAAGAGATGGAGCCAACCCTCTGGAGAGCCAGGGGGATTTGTGAGACCTGTGGGCCAACCTTGATTCCTGTTTATCCTCCCTGCACAGGTTGTCTCTGTCTTGGGGGACCCTTGACCTGCATAATGCCCACAGAATTAGGAGGAAAGTAAGGAAGAGAATTTCATTTAAAACAGATCCCATTAAAAAGGAATTCGGTGGCAAATCCAGCCATGTAGGAAGAATGACTCTGCAAATAGGTGACAGTAATTAATGGTCAGACTTGATCATCTTAAGGTCTTTTCCAACCTAAAGAATTCTGTGATTCCAGGATCCCTTCCTGGAACAACCTTGTTGTTAAGAGCTTTTAGATGTTCTAAAAACATCCTGATATGAAGATTTTTATGAAGGAAAAGTAAAAGTTGGAGACAACAGTGGTTGTTTTCATAATAAGTATTGACTTCACTCACCTGTAGTCACCTACATGTGTTTTTTGAGGCTGATCACTCATCTTCTGCCATAACATGATTTGTATCAAGTTTATTAAAATGGATATTATTTTTCTTGCCAGCTGAGGTGATTGAAATTCACTGCTGGCTTGGATCAAGCTGCAATTTCAGCTTCCCATTTTATAAGAGCTGGACTGCAGCAGTCAGAGCTCCTCACTGCTTTCTTTGCACGGCAGGGCAGCAAATTCCTTTATCCCAGAAGTGACTGTCAAGATCAAATTTAATCTCAGGAGAAGTAAAGGGCACAACTCAAGGCAGGCAATAGAACAGAGCTCTTCTTCCATGTTTTCCTTTTCTCCCTGTGCTCCTTCAGCACTACAGTTTCCTGTAAGAACTGGAATTAATCTCTGAAAATATTGTCTTCACTGATAATCTTGTAAAATCTTTCTGCAGTTGGTTTGCAGGCAGAACAATTCCAATTTTTTAAATTAAGGTATCCAACTATCACAATTCCAGCTTGTAATTAAGTCCTTTACCAAGTTCCTAGTCTTTATTTGTAGGCTTGTTGTCAGGGCCTTCCTAAATTTGCCATTCTCCTTGTGGTTCATGTATCACAGACAAACATCTTGTAGGGATATTCTGGAATTTTTAAGCAAGGAATGTGTGGCTAATTCACCACTAAAGCACAGCCCCCTGCATGTGAGGAAATCACAGTTGGTGCTTTTAGGGTCCTGCACGCGTGGAAGCGAGGGCAGCTTGAGCCACGTGCTGATCCTGCAGCCTTCCAGCTGAGAACGATGTCCCAGAAGGAGCCAGAAGTGACCTGGGGTCCCCAGCACAGGGAGGACATGGAGCTGTTGGAATGAGTCCAGGGGAGGCCATGGAGATGATAAGGAAAGGCTGGGAGAGCTGGGATTGTTCAGCCTGGAGAGGAGAAGCTCTGGGGTGACCTCACTGTGGCCTTCCAGGATCTGAAGGAGCTACAGGAAAGATGGAGAGACTTTGGACAAAGGGTGGAGGGACAGGACACAGGGAATGGCTTCCCAGTGCCAGAGGGCAGGGATGGATGGGATATTGGGAAGGAATTGTTCCCTGGGAGGGTGGGCAGGCCCTGGCACAGGGTGCCCAGAGCAGCTGTGGCTGCCCCTGGATCCCTGGCAGTGTCCAAGGCCAGGTTGGACATTGGGGCTTGGAGCAGCCTGGGACAGTGGGAGGTGACCCTGCCATGGCAGGGGTGGCACTGGAGGGGCTTTAAGGTCCCTTCCCACCCAAACCATTCTGGGATTCTGTGATTCCAGTGCTGGGTTTTGCCACGTCTCAGTTTTCACAGAATCATGGAATGCCCTGCCTTGGAAGGGACCCACAAGAATTCCAGCTCCTGGCCCTGCACAGGACCACCCCAAACTTTTGTGCTGTTTAAGCTGGTGCTTCCCTAAACCCTTGCAGTTCTTCTCTAATCCTCCCAACCACGCAGTACTTGCTCCAAACCTTCACACCACACTCCTGCAGCATCCCACATTCCCAGCTTTCCCAACCCCACAGCACCTGGATCGCTCAGAGACTGATTTCAAAATGCTCCTGGAATTTCCATCCTGCCATTGCACATGTTGGCTGCACCCCCAAACTACAACCAGCCCTCCTCAAAGCAGGTTTGGGGCTGTCCACAGCTGTCGTTCCTGTTCCCAAATCCAGCTTGGGTACCTCTATTCCAAGTGCAGCCACATTCAAGAGACAGGATTTGGGGTGAGAAAGGGGGAACTTGTCACAGGTCAGAGTGGGGATTGAGACCAGGCCGCTCCTCAGCATCAAACAGCTGCCTTGGGGACTTCCAGCACACATGGGCTGCTGTTATCCTCTGGGAGACTTTTTGGAAGTGGAGGCTCATTAACATCAGGGCAGGCTGCAGCATCTGGCCACAAGAACATCAATTAGCTGCCTACCAAGTTCTCCAGCAGCAAACAAAGGCAGACTTCCAGCGCTCAAACCGAACGGGTTTGTAAAAGGAATCGGCTACAAGCTCAGGCAGTCAGTGCCAAGTCAGCTCTGTGTTCACCAGGTTTGCTACAAGAAACAGAGGAAATGGGGGTTTGGCTTTCTAACAAAGGAACATCCTTTGGGACCTAAAGAAAGGAAAAAAAACCATTTCCTGTCTGCCACTTCAGCTGAGGATGCAGAGCTGCTCTGGAGAAATCTTTTTTCCCTTGGAAAAAAGTGACACTGCTGTACTTACCCTTCCTTGGATCGTTGCATCTTTCTGCACCCAATTTCCATCAGCTCTGCCCCAAGACAGCTCTCTTGAAGCTGCTGTAATTGGAAACAACTCAAAAGGAAACACAGAGGAGTTCCATGGAAGTGATGCTATCATTCAAAAGCATTCCAGCAGCTGGGAGCACCTTGGAGATGTTCCCGAGCCTTGGGAGTTAGAGGCACCCAGAGTGATTTTTAAAAACAGGGGAAAGACCCAAGGCAAAGAAAATCTGCAGCATAGGAATGAGCTGAACCTACTCCCAAAGAATTCCAGGATTTGAGTTGTCCTTCTCCACTGTCAGCAGAATAATGGGAACTCACCCCTGGAAGAACTAAAATCCACGGCCAAAGCCTTGACTGTAGACACGTTGCTGACACCACTGCCATGGTTTGGGTGCTGAGCTCACTGCACTTCCCTCCTTCCTGCTCTCCAGTTCCTCTTGCTGGCAGTGGGATTTTTGGGGGAAAGCAGAAAGCTACCCCAAAGGCAGAAAAAAGTGGGATTTTTGGCACTGGCTTGAAGCAAAGATAGATCAGCCCCCACCTTTGAGATGCCCCAGAAATGTGACCATAGTGGCAATTTAGAACCTCTTCATTGCTAAGCATCATCATCATCGTCATCATCATCATCATCACCCAGACTCACCAGGATGCATCAGCTTTTCCACAGGGTGCTCTGTCCATACCATGGGACATTCCCATGATCAGGGCTTGGGACATTTGGATGACCAAGAGGATCAGCTGTCCCTCTGCCCAGCTGTTCAACATCTGCTGCCCAGGTGCTGCAGGAACAGCAAAGCCAGGGCACTCGGGATGCAGCAGCTCGGGCTGGCGGCTCTGGAATGCCCAGATGGGCAGTGGCAGTTTGGGAATGCCCTGCTCATGCCGAGGCAGCCTGGAGCCAGCCCTGACCCTCACCTGCTCCACACGGAGTTTCTGCCCAGGGAATATCGGACGAACATTGCCAAACTGCTGATTTGATAACAAAAAAGAGCAAGAACAGCAGAGAATCATGGAAAGAATCGTGGAATGGGTTGGCTTGGAAGGGATGTCAAAACTCATCCCATTCCACCCCCTGCTGTGGGCAGGGACACCTTCCACTATCCCAAGTTGTTCCAAGCCTCATCCAATCTGGCCTGGAGTACTCGAAACACCAATGCAGAGTCAAACTTCCACCTGTCTTGTGGTTTTACGAATGACTGGTACCAAATTAAACTGAAGGGATTAAATGAGGCTTTTAAATGAACTTAGGCCGGGTTTAACCTGGTGACCACAGAGCAAACTTGGCATCAGGTGCATGAACCTGCAGCCCGTTTCTTTTGCAAACCAATCTGGGTTTCTGCAAGGTCTCTCTGTGGGTTTCACATGGCA
This sequence comes from Parotia lawesii, assembly GCA_003713295.1. Classification (NCBI taxonomy): domain Eukaryota; kingdom Metazoa; phylum Chordata; class Aves; order Passeriformes; family Paradisaeidae; genus Parotia; species Parotia lawesii. Next base: position 1,410,942 of record RAHM01000128.1, read on the forward strand.
AATACCAACAGAAAACTGTTTCTAAGTCAAATTCGATGAAACTTTGCTTAATTATACATAAGCTTGACGGGATAAAAGCAAACCAGGCAGAAACAGACCAAACACTGAAAAGGATCTCATCCAAGCAGGAATTTATTTGGGATGGACTAAAAGCCGCAGAGCCCGAAGGAGGAGAATTAGTAAAACCCAAAGAAAGCAGAAGGCAGTGGTCAGCAGCTCCCTGCCAAGGAGCAGGGACAGGCTCCCTGTGTGTGTGCTGCCTGCAAAAGAAGCACTGGAAGCTGTGAGCATGGAAACAAACTGGATTATCCGAGGGGATCCAGCAGCAGCAGCCCCAGGCTCACTGGGATTGTGGACCCGAGGTAAGGAGTGTAAGGTCTAAAATCAACAGCAGTGACCTCACAAACACCCTGTAGCATTAAATGAGGACCAGTGTTGCCATCCTGCAGCAATTCCAGCTTTTCCGCCTTAAAACATCCCTACCTTTGACTGCAAGCAGCATTCCCACTGTGAGGTGTGTGGGAAGGCATTCCCGAAGAACATGGAAAAGGGGAGCAGTTTGCGACTGTGTTTTCACAGTCTTGCAAGAAACCCTCAAAGTGCAGGGATCTGTGGAAAGAATCCCAGACTGGTTTGGGTGGGAAGGGACCTTAAACCCATCCAGTGCCACCCCTGCCATGGGCAGGGACACCTTCCACTGTCCCAGGCTGCTCCAAGCCCCAATGTCCAACCTGGCCTTGGACACTGCCAGGGATCCAGGGGCAGCCACAGCTTCTCTGGGCACCCTGTGCCAGGGCCTGCCCACCCTCCCAGGGAACAATTCCTTCCCAGTATCCCATCCATCCCTGCCCTCTGGCACTGGGAGGCCGTTCCCCCTCATCCTGTCATTCCAGGCCCTTGGAAATAATCCCTCTCCATGTTTTCTGTGGGTTCCTTCAGGCACAAACCTCTCCCACCCTCTATCCCAGGATGAGATCTCGGGCCACAACCTGAACCCACGCTGGTGCTGGTGAAACAGAATTCCATGAGACATCCATGAGAAGCCTGACTCCCGTTTGGCTCTGGGCTGTCCTGGAGAAGCACATCCTGAAGTGTGGCTTGCGGCTGATGAGGAATTTTGATTGAGGTTAACTAAGGGCATTTACACTGTGGAGAACCTTTAACATTTGCTGTCTTCACATTATAAAAAAAGAAAGGAAAAACTTGCATTCCAGCATCTGACTGGGGCCCAGGCAGCTGGAATTTGACTGGATTTTTGACACACTGAAGTTTCTGTGCCTGATCCTTGCAGAGCTGTTTATTAACAACAACGCAAGCAGTCCTCAAAAATCCTCTTGGAAAAGGAGCTGTTCGGACACATGGAGGTTCATTCCAGCCCCTTGCATGCCAAGGATTTAGGAGGATGTTGGTGTGCCTCAGCCAGCAAGGATGAGGGGGAATTTGAGCCAGCTCCTGAGGGAATCTGATGATGCAAGAGATGCTCCGTTAACGAGCCACTTAACTGGAAGCAGCTCGATGTGAAAGGCCGATGTCAAGGACTGCAGGAAGCTTTTCCTGCTGATTCATGTGGATCTGGACCTCTGCACCCAGAAACCCCCTTACACCCTGCTCATTCATCCAGCTCCAGCTTGTCCAAGCACTCAGCTGCTTCCAGGAACCTGGAGTTTGGCAAGACTTGGGCTGATGCTTTAGGCTTCTTCATTTTTGTAGGAAGAAGAGGGGAGAGATTTTTTTTCTTTCTCATTACAGTTGTGCAGTTCAGCTCCTTTTGTTTCTCTCTCCCCATAAATCACAGGGATTTGGGGTAGAAAACTTCCCAATCAGAAACTGAGGCGTTTAATTAGGGAGACATTGAAGTTGGTGATATTTATTGCCCAGCTAAAGCTGGAGTGGTATATTCTGTGTAGTCCATAACACCTAGGGAAGGCATTTTCTGTATCACCTCCAGTTGCTGCCAGAACCTAAAACAATGCACCCCAAAGCTTCATTTTGCCATGATTATAAAAATCTGGGCTGGCCAGTTGGATTTCTTTTAGAGGCCATGGACTTCACAGTAGAGTTCTGTATTTATCAGGGGAAAAATGAGGGGAAAAGGACCTTAAAGCCCATCCAGCCCCACCCCTGCCATGGGCAGGGACACCTTCCACTGTCCCAGGCTGCTCCAAGCCCCAATGTCCAGCCTGGCCTTGGACACTGCCAGGGATCCAGGGGCAGCCACAGCTTCTCTGGGCACCCTGTGCCAGGGCCTGCCCACCCTCACAGCCAGGAATTCCTTCCCCATATCCCATCTAATCCTTCTCTCCTTCGGTTGGAACCCATTCCTCCTTGTCCTGTCACTACAACACTTTTGCCTTTCACACTCAGAAATAGCACAAAATAATTTTTACTTTATTTCTTGCTTCCCCATGCCCCAAAACCAGAGAATTTGTAGCTCCCCCTGCTTGGCCCAGAAGACAAAAATGATAAAAGCAACAGAGTTTGGGTTGAATCCTTTTTTCCAACAGGAAGCGACTGAATAATTGCACTTTATTAAAAAACAAATGAATAAAACAGAGAGAAAGGGAAGGTTTCGATGGGTTCTATTCTACCCCGACTGATAATTAAGACCTCAGAGGTCTGAAGGACTTGAAGTTTGCTACAGTTTAGGATCACACATCAGATTTGGCAGCTCTGGCCCAGACCCGAATTTGCTGAGGCAGCTCCTGGAGGATTTTTGCTGCCTGTAAAACACCTCCTCCTCTCGCAGCTCCTTCCCTCTGCAGCCCCACAAGATCAAAGTATAAGGAACAAACGGAACCATTTCTTTACAACTTCAAGGTAAACCTAATTTGCTGTAAAGCTGCAAAAAGCAGCGAGGAGCTGCTCTTCCCTTGGTTTCTGCACTAGGGGCTGGAAGGATGAAGGAAGTGCATCTGCACAGGGCAGCAGGAGCTGGGAGGTGGCAAAACTTGGGTCAGATTTCAGGGAATAAAGTAGACATGGAATTGTGGGCGTTTGCACTTTGGGACTTCTCATCTCCAGCCAGGGTGAAATGAAGATTAAAAGGTCCCTCATCCCAGTTTTTGGCTCAGGGTGAGCCCCAGGAGCAGACAAGTCGGAATAAAACAGTTCTGAGGTTCAATTCCTGCACTGGCAGGCTCAGGAAAGGTGGGAGGAGATGGATCTGCTGTCCCAGAAGGAAAACAATTACAGGTGAGGCTGTGGCTAGTGGAGTACTGCATGTCCAGGACCTGCACTGGGAAAAAGCTGGATAAAATGGAAAGAAAATGGGGAAAAAACCTCTTGTATGGATAAAAAGCATTGGAGTGTGAGAGGCAGAGAGCAGGACAGGTGATTTTGTTGGCGACATCTGCTCCTGCCTTGCCTCAGCCACTCTGGTTACACCCTTCTGCCAGGAGCACACAAACCCCAACCCCACATCAGTCCCAGCCACAGCCAATATTCCCAGGACATTAAAGAAGGAGAAAGGGAACCTCCGTCAATAATCCTGATATCAATCTCTGATATCACTCAGGTTCACACGAGGACTGCCTGATACGCTGCAGTTTCTGGTCATGGTTGAGCCCTTCCCATTTACCTTTATTCCCATTTATTTATTTATTTATTCCCTATTTATTCCCATTTATTCTGCAACTGTAAGTCCTCTTCTTCCAGCCCAAACGTGCTGTCAAGGACTTGGGAATAACTCATATTTTACAGCGCTTGGGCTGTGAAGAATTAAAGGGGAGAATTAAAGAATTAAATTAACCTGACACATTACCAACCAAGTATTTCAGAAAAAATACGTGTTCAGGACGGGGTACTTGGATTATCAGACTTCTTGTAGGATTTGATGCATTTCCACAGCCCCCAGGGAATATTTCTCTGCACCAGACACACTCATGCACTGCAGGATGGAATGTGTTTGCCTTTCCGAGTTAAAAATTCCCCGTTTGGCCATTTCCCGGGAGGGCTTTGTGCTCGGGTGTCATCCAAACACCGCTAACGGTGAACGTTTGCAAACACACTTCCCAGGACACAACATTCCCGCTCTGGAAAGGTCCACTGTCCTTCCCCAGCCTCCCAGGGGATTTTTCAGCACTTTGTACTTGTGGTTTCCTACAGGACAYGAGGCCAAAATCCAGATGGATTCAATTACCTGGAAACAGCCCCGGTACACTCCGATTCCACTGGTTATTGTGTCGCTGCTTTATGGAAGGGAAATGTGGAATTAACACACCCCACACCACTTCCAGTCCTGGAATATCGACCACAGGTCAATAGCGTGGCCCTGGCAGCAAATCCAAGGTCATTCCCATCCACAGGGAGGTCACGGCAGGAGGTGGAACAGCAAATCCAGAGGGAAAAGCTTTAAAAAGAGCCTTGCTCCCCTCTGTTTAAAGCCCAGCACGCACTGAGGGAGCAGTTAAACACAGATTTAACCCCCGTGGTGTTGTGTCCTGCTGTTCCAATGCTGTTGGAGTCAATAGGATATTCCTGCTGTTTGCAATCCTGGGATATTTTAGTGTCCTGGCACACCAGGCACTGGTGGGGTTTTGGGGCATCGATCTTTTAGGGCCTTAAAACACAGGTGGGAAAGAACAAAATGCTGCCACACCTGTAACATTTCAAACTGTGGGGGTTTTCCTGGTGCTGATATTCAGGAGARTTTGTGTTACCAACAGCAAATGTTAATCACAAAAAAAAATTAAATAGAAGAAACAGCCCCAAAACATGGAAAAATATCCCTGATTTAATTAAATAAGAAATAACTTCTCAGTCAGAAATTGCTTCTGTGCGTGGTTTATGCTGCATCACGATCAGAGAATTGCGGAGTCATGGAATGGTTTGGATGGGGAGGGATTTAAATCCCATCCAGTGGGCAGGGACGCCTTCCACTATCCAGGGCTGCTCCAGCCTGGCCTTGGACACTGCCAGGGATCCAGGGGCAGCCACAGCTTCTCTGGGCACCCTGTGCCAGGGCCTGCCCACCCTCCCAGGGAACAGTTCCTTCCCAATATTCCATCTAAATCTCTTTTTTAGCCTAAAACTGTTCCCCCTTCTCCTATTAATCAACTCCTCACTGGGTTATTTTGCCTGTCTGCCTCTTGCTGGTTGTTGATTCCCCTTTCCCACCCCTTCCACATTCCCGTCACATTTCAGAACGGGTCATTATCCTGAGAAATCCAGTATTTGCTCCCATCTCTCTATAGAGAGATGCTGACACAGTTTGGGATTATTTGAAAGCAGAATGACATTTTTGCCATGGATAAAACAGCAAAAGTCGCTGCAAAAGACCTTTGGAAAAGCTCATTCTGGTGAACCTGAGACCACAGTGAAGGAACTGAGGTCACTCCGTGCTCCACATATCCACACATTAAACCCCAAACCTACACAAAACCCAAAGGTAACTTCCCCTGAGGCTGATTCCCAGACTGGATCTCACTTGGCATCCTCTCAAAATTATCCTCAGCTTCCAATCTACAGCGGTGGGAAAAGAATTCCAGCCCCCTCCTCCTTCCACAGGCAGCAGCAGGGAAAGGAGAAAATTCGGTATTTTATTGCAGAGCAAAGTTTGTGCATTTCGTGATCCCCCTCTAGTGGCTTTTTTTGGGAATACCACTATGGATAAAACTGAGGACACGCAGCCAGACCCTGGCAATTCCCTCCTCTTTTAAAGGACTGGGATGTACGAAACCCGAGGATATTTCTCAAAAGAAATTAAAATGATTTTCAATAGAAAAGGATTCACGAAGTGGAAAGTTCACTTCTCCCCGTTAAGAGCAGCTCACCCCGAGTTTTCCACATCAGCAGTTTGGTCCTGAATTCCTGCTCCTTTTCCCCTTGGACACATTTTCCCTTGGCCTTGGCAGTCAACTTGTGGGGTTTCATAACTCCGTGACACACTTTCTCTGCCCTCATTTCCCAGGTAACCTTCCAGCTGTTTTTCCTGAGGGAAGGAGGACCTAGTTCTGGGCAGGAGAATCAGGTGTGAAACTTCCAGCTGTGGATTTCCTCAGGACAGAAAACCTGACCCATAATATACAATATATTTATGTCCAGACTCCAGGAATAACCTCAGCATGGATCAATTTGGATATAACTCCCAAAAACCCCAAATCAGAGTTCATATCACACTGGTTTGGAGAATTTTATTCTAATTTTTGAGCTTAATTTTCCCTCAGGCTTTAAATTCACCAGGTGGCTTTAGGTTGATTGACTTCCTCGGTTTTATCGAGATGTCAGAATTCCTCAGAGTGGAAAGAAGGGATAATGCAAGGAAGACTCCCATGGGATAATATTTCCACAAGGAGAAACCACCAAAGGTCTAGGAAATGTCATCATTCCTCACCTTAAAAAATTCCTGGGGGCATTTTCAAGAGGTGACACCTGAGACCAGGAGCCTGCACAGGATATTCCCAACTCCACAGGGAGGGAATGACCTGTTGGGTTCCAATCTCCATCAGCCCAATGGGATTGAGGGATTTAATTCTTTTTAAAAGCTGTCCTACTGCTTGGGTTATCCTGGCAGCCAGCTCTGACTGGAAAATCCCCTGAATTCCCAAATCCCAGTGTGCAACTTCTCTGGGATGCAGCAGCTGTTGGTTGCTATGATCTTTGGGATGTTAAGGGTTAAGTGACTTTTCCAAGGAATATTCTCCGGGAACACAGCTTTTTATGGCCTTCCCAACTCCAGCTTAAATTCTTGGGATCAGCTGGGGAATTTCGGGGCTGCTGGACTGGAATCCTGGCCCCAAAGCAAAGGTCTTGAGCCCACAATAAAGAAATCCCAGGGCTCACGCGGAGCATCTGATGTCAGCAAAGGAGGCCACGAGAACTCCAGCACCCCAGTATGAGGGAATGGTTTGGGTTGGAAGGACCTCAAAGCCCATCCAGAGCCACCCCTGCCATGGCAGGGACACCTTCCACTGTCCCAGGCTGCTCCAAGCCCTGTCCAGCCTGGCCTGGAGCTGATTTGGTTCATTCCAGGTGCCAGAGCAGGTAAAAGCTGTTTGCACTGAGAGGTGCAGCCAGGGGGGATCTCCCAGGTCCCTTCCATCCCATCCCATCCCATCCCATCCCATCCCATCCCATCCCATCCCATCCCATCCCATCCCATCCCATCCCATGACTCTAAATCCCTGCACAGAAGCCTCTGGTCATTTTTCCAGACATTTTCCTACCCTCCTCATTTCACCTCAGGTTTTATCCCATGTGAGTTGTTCCTCTCTGTTTTTTACTCGTGCTGATGTTGCAAGGGACAGAACTGTCCCAGTTTTCCCCCATTTCACTCTGCCTGTGCCGTGGATTTATTCCAGTTCCCTGACACAGGACAGGGAAGCAAATTATCCCTCGCTCCAGCATTTGGGGCACTCAGTTCCAGGCTATCCTGCACAATCTTAATTAGACCTGGTTTCACTGGCACAAAATCCCCTTTTTGGCCAGGCTAAATTTATTCCACAGCACTCCTCAATCTATTTGGCTCTTGCTAAACCCTCTCATCCCCTGTCCCTTCAATCACTGTGCTTTGTAAATGATCAATTCCATCCCAGAGATGGAAAATTTACCTCAGTTCTGACTCCAGTAATTTCACAGAGGAACCGACGGAGTGATTCTCTTTTGGGAAGAAAAAGCAATTCTGCCTTGATTGTGATAGTTCCTTCCAAATGTATTTTCAATTCTAATTTGTGGCCTCTTTTGTGCCTTTCATACCTGTTGTTCCGTTTTTAAAATGGTCTCAATTCTAACAGAATCCGTCAATTTACTTTGGGATGAGCTGCGATTCCAAAAGAGCAAATGATTCATTATAGAGTTCAGCACCAAACCTGAGGAGAGCCAGAAGAAATAACTGAAATACCGTTAGGACATGGAATATCTGGGATGATTTCCAATCAGATGAATCTAGGGAATTCTGCCTCATCCATTCCTGGCAAAAGTGCTGCCAACAGGGTCACAGAATCCCAGATTAGTTTGGGTTGGAAGGGACCTTAAAGCTCATGTCATTCCACTGAAGACACTTTCTACTATCCCAGGTTGCTCCAAGCCCCATCCAAGTGATGAAATCCAGGGAGAATTATCCTAAAAACCGGTTAGGAAAGAGGTTCCAGCCCCATTCTGCAGCAGATATGGAAGAACTCGATGAATAAAGTGAATCCCCTGGTTCAATGCCACAACAGAAAGGGAGAACACCTTTATCTGCTCCCTTATCCTGAAGATCTGGAGTGATTTCCAAAGTGTTCCGCTACTTTCTTGGAGTGGAATTAACTCTTTTAAATGGCTTTTTAAACGACTCGGCCCCACACCTCTGTGATCAAGGGCGTGTAATTGCCGGGTGAAAAGGCAGAAAGCCCAGGCTTAAATAATTGCTGGATCGTAAAACCGAGGATTTGATTCCCACTGCAGGAGTGGGAAAGTGCCTCTCTGGGAACCTGGAACCGCCCTCCAGAGGCTTCAGCCATCCCACTGATCAAGGGCTGCTCATACCCACACCCCTGATAAGGAGCTGCCCTTATCAGTGAGCAGTTGCCACCTTTTCTCTGAGATCAAGGGAGATTCTCTCTTTCATGGAGGAGCTGTGAAAATGAGACCAAGGACTCAGCCCCACACGATTTTCCCAGCAGGAAAACCAGTGGATGTTGTGGTGGGAGAATGTCCAGCAGCACCACGCAGGTGGAGCTTGGACCTTTTACACCATCACAGCCTGGACATGTCTCTGACCTCCTGAGCAGATCCTGCTCTTTGTTCCCAGTGAAATCTGTCCTATGGGATAGCATGACTCCAAAAAAGCCTCTCCTTACCTGCCCTGGGATTCCTGAGCACATGGGGGGTTCCTCCTCCCCTTCTCCCCGACAGTGAAGTTGCAAGAGGAGAGATCTCTTCACGTGCACATCACCTAGTTGGGATCCTCTGCTTGCTCTCCAGTCCTGGATTTTCCATCCAGGTGCTGTCCTGAAAATGGCACCAAACAATTTAGGATCAGTGTTTCTACGATGTAGATTTCCTGTGTGCTTTTTTGCCACAACACACGTTACACAAATATCCACATCCATCAGTGCAATCCCAGCGCAGTGCAGTTCTGCTGAGTAATGTGAGCACTGAGGTAAAAATCATGGAATTCCAGAATGGCTTGGGTTGGAAGGGGCCTYTAAGATGATCTCATCCCACCCCTGCCATGGGCAGGGACACCTTCCACTGTCCCAGGCTGCTCCAAGCCCTGTCCAACCTGGCCTTGGGCACTGCCAGGGATCCAGGGGCAGCCACAGCTTCTCTGGGCACCCTGTGCCAGGGCCTGCCCACCCTCACCCCTCAATTCCTTCCCAATATCCCATTTAAATTTCCTCTTTGTCACTCTGAACCCATTCCCTGTGTCCTGTTGCTCCAGTTCCTGCTCCAGGGTCCCTCTCCAGCTTCCCTGTATCCCTTCAGAGCCTGGAAGGAGCTGTGAGCTCTCCACACAACCTTCTCCTCTCCAGAACATTCCCAGCTCTCCCTGCCAGCATCCCAGCCTGGCTGTGATCCAGTGGGTGGCATCCTGCCCATGGCAGGGGTTGGAATGAGACGATCTTTAAGGTCCCTTCCACCCCAACCCCTTGTGGGATTCTCTGCTTCCATGATTTCCTTTTGCAGGGGTGGGCAATGCTTTTATTGCTCTGTGTCTCCACTGCTGCTTTAAGGAGCTTTGGATGAACTCACCCCAGCTCCTGCGTGAGAGCTGAAGGCCAGAGCCCCATGTGGGGATCTTCACTCCCCAAATCAGAGCTGCCTCCTCTTTGAACTCCTTTTTTTGCTCTGCTCTGGATTTAGCACCCCATGAAATGCCCTTTCCCCTGCCTTTAATTAAKTGCAGCAAATGATTTTGCAGCTCTGCTCCTACAAGTTGATTGTCTTGATTAAATTCCTGACCCTGTCAGGACAAATTTGATATTTGCTTTGCAGGAATTATTTCTCCCAAGATGCCTTTGATTGGTGTTAATTATGTTGTCTTCAATCTCTTACTGATTTCACCTGCCCAGATCCTTCCAGTCTCCAGCCCAGAGTGGCCTGTTCAGCTTTTTAAACACTAATTTTAGTTTATTCCTCCAAAAGGCCTTCAGTGGGGTAAAATTTAACAGGAATCAGTCTGAGCAAGTTGTGCCAGGAAAATCTCTTCACTGGAAGGGTTGTCAAGCCCTGGAAAAAGGCTGCTCAAGGAATTCAAGTCCCCATCCCTGGAGATGTTCAAGAACGTGTGGATGTGACCCTTGGGGACATGGTTTAGTGGTGGCCCTGGCAGAGCTGGCTGATCTTGGAGATTTTTTCCCAACCTTAATGATTCTATGATTTAATTTCCCTTTAAATTTGCAAACCCAAGGAGATACAGCTTCAACCTGTCRCTCCTTTACAGCATTTTCTCTAAATAATGCAAAAATCATCCTGCCAAAAATCTATTTATTGATAAAATCCTCCAGCTAAAAAAAGGAATGGGGAAGTTTTAGGTGTGTGAAGACGCTCTGAAAACAGGGGAAACTAAAAATACCCAGCCAAGGGGCAAGAACAGGTCAGTGGTAAGAACTGACATCATTGTAAACCTCATTCTGGTTTTATAGCTCCCAGCTCTGTAAATAACCCTGAATCCCCACATCGAGTGTAAGAAACGCCCCATAAATCAGAAATTACAACAGGATTTAGTGGCAGCACAACCAAGATGGGAAGGTTTGGGGCTGGGCTGTAATTCCTTCAAGTCAGGAGCAAAACTGCCATGGAATAAACATTCAAACATTGTCAAGATCTTGGAAAAAAATAGCAGGATTTAGGCTTTCTTACTTTTTATTGTTTTTTCTGAGACCCTTTTTTTTTTTTTAAAGGAAATGTTTAATTTCAAATGAACTTTAAAAATGAAATATTTAGAAATATTTAGCATAGCTATCTCTTCCATTATTACAATCAAAATCTTTCTACTCCTGCSAAATAAGAGACAGAATTCCTTGGGAAATACTGCAGACACTGGGATTTTCTACAGGAAAAAGTGGGCAAAGCTGCTCTCTTTGATATTTTCTATTTCTTTTATCTCTGCACTCTTTTATATTCCCTGTAGAGTATAAAACCCCTGTGGAGAGATGGAAACTGGAGACTCAGGAGTTAAGGGAAAGCAGCCAAGATACCCTGGAACATCCAGCTGCAGATCCCATAAAGCTTCTGTGGATGCCAGTGTTATTCCCAAGTGGATTCCTCTGACACATCATGGATATTCTCCTTCGCAGCATTTTTCTTCTGACTTTGCAAAAGGAAAAGTCGCTTTATTTATTTGCTCCTCACTGTTATGTTGTAAAAAAATGACCTTTTTAAGCTTTGTGGTAAAAAAGGAGAAAGTCCTTCAAGTTCAGAGGAAATGAAAGGCACAGGAAAGGCAAAAAGCAGAGCAGGACGCTGCTTGTTTTTAATGAACCCACTCATTTGACCATCTGACCACTCCTTTTATGGAGAAATCCAAGGCTTTTCCCATGGCTGCTTTTGGGACTGTTCAAAAATAGGCTTCACTTTTGCCTTGCGACTCAATTATAAATATCTGTGGCAGAATGGAAATCTTTCCCGAAAAATCCTCCCCAGAAAAAAAGAAATGTTGCAACTCCCACCACATTTTAGGCTTTTTCCTTACCTTAATTGTGYTAATGTTCGTTTAATTATTAAAAAAAATAAATAATGCAACAGTTTTCTAAATATAAATCCCTCAGGATTGCCTGGGCTGGTTATGGCAGAGAGTTTTGAGAGTATTTGAACTCTTTCCTGCTTTTTTCCTGTCCTATGCTGACATCTTCTGGGCCCTCCTCAGACTGCACAAACCCCTCCCAGAGACACCGGGGAGGGAGAGCCCCGAAACTCCCAGTTCTGGCCAGTAAGAGACTTCTAAAAAAATCCCACTCTTTGGTGTTCCCAGCAGGATTATTCTCCTCAGAGCTTTCTTGCCTGGCCCAGCAAATCCCTGCCCTGTTCCCAAGAACTCGCTGCCTTTCCTGGTTTTATTTTACACACTGTGATGGAAAAGGAGGGTGAGGGGGGTAAGTCGCTCCTCAGCTTCCCAATTCCCTACACCTTGATGCTTGATGCTTTCTCCAAAGGCTGTTTCAGCTTCCCAAACTGGCTGTATCCTCAAATAAAGCCTGGTTTGGGATTATTTGGGGGTTATTTAAAGAAAACCAGGAATGTCCTGGCTGTGTATTTTCACCTTGGAGCAATAAAAATGATCAGTATTTATTCCATAATGCAAATCTTTACCAAAAATACCCAGACAAACCCACTAAATATGGGAATATCTGAGACACCTGCCCCAAGCTGTGGCCTCCAGAGCTTTCCAGGCACATCCAGGTGAGGATGGAAACTCTTGGATCAAACCGAGGTGGGATGTGGGCATCGAGCTCTTGCTCAGAGCACCTCCCACGCAGCCTGGGAAGGCATGGGGAGGTAACATTAGGAAACCCAAACAACTTTCAGCACCTTCTCCTTTAATTCAATAAACCCTTAACACAGGGAGGAGCCCTGGTGGCCCAGGGAAAAGCAGGGATAATGGGAAGAGTGGTTCTGAGTGCTGCTGGCTTGGATGCGAGGTGTGTCACACAAAAAGGATGGCACTGAGTCATATAGGTTGGAAAAGACCTCCAAGGAAGGAAGGAAGGAAGGAAGGAAGGAAGGAAGGAAGGAAGGAAGGAAGGAAGAATTCTTCCTCAAAGAAGAGGGGAATCTGGAACCCCAGGATTGGCTGAGGGAGCTGGGAAAGGGGCTCAGCCTGGAGCAAAGGAGGCTCAGGGGGAACCTTGTGGCTCTGCACAACTCCCTGACAGGAGGGGGCAGCCGGGGGGGGTCGGGCTCTGCTSCCAGGGAACAGGGACAGGATAAGGGGAAACGGCTGGGCCAGGGGATGCTTGTGGGGGCTGTGAGAGCTGTAGGGGCTTTGAGGACTATGGGGTCT
>RAHM01000128.1:1427464-1462532 GCA_003713295.1 Parotia lawesii
CCCCAGGACACTCTGCTGGCTCAGGGACAGCTCGGTGTCCCCCAGCACCCCCAGGACACTCTGCTGGCTCAGGGACAGCTCGGTGTCCCCCAGCACCCCCTGGATGAGATTTCCCTCATCCATCTCTCTGCCACCCACTCCACAGTGACATCAGGCATCCCCAGGACACATCAGGAATCATGAAGTAACCTGGCTGCCCATCTGCTTGTGACCAGCTGGAGGGGCAACAGCTGAATTCTCTTCCTCAGAGGCCACAGAAGCTTCTCTTTGCTTCATCCTTCCCTCTATCCAGCTGTCAATTTTCCTGCAGCTTGTGGAAAATTAATTAATCTGGAGACTGCAAATCCTCCTTCGAATCTGGATGAAATTGGACATTTGGTTCAGAAATTATTCTGAATTATCTTGACAGGTGGGTGGACATTGCACCCAACTCAGTGCTGTTTCCACAGGGAATAAACCTGAAAGCAGCAGTGTAGTGAGAACATTATTAAAAAATAGAGGTCCTCAAGCCTTAGGAGAGCTAATTAGTGCCTCACACCTGCTGGAGATCTAATTACTGATGGGCTAATTCTGACCAGGCACCTGGGAAGTGGCGGTGATGGAAGCACAGTGGGGTTGTGGTGCTGCAGGGTGGGGCAGGAGCGCTTCCCACAGGATCCATGGCTGTGGATCACAGGGCTCTGCCAAGTGCAACAAGCCCAGTCCAACCTGTAAATAAAGCACTCATCAGGAAAAGAACTTGAATTTCCGGTTCTTTTCAGGCTGCCTTTGGGATTTCAAGTTAATGAGAAACGCTGCTCTGAGATTTTTTGGGCTGTCTGAATGATCCTTGTGGGTTCCTTCCAACTCAGGACCTATGAAGAAATCATTTTGCTTGGTTGGTTTGGGGGATTTTAGTGATCCTTGTGAGATCCACACTAACACTCCTTTCCCTGGATTCAGCCAGGAAGRGTCTGGAAATGTGTTTTTAATCAAGACTGTGAAACAAACCCTTCTTTCCTCAACCTTTTCCAAAAGATAATCCTGCAGCCTTTGTTCTAACGTAGAGTAGGAAAGAGAACCGTGTTCAATTTGGGGGTCGTGTTTTCCTCTTCAGTGCAGCCACACAGAGCTGTGTTCAACTGTGTGTCCCTCCATCCCTGGGCACAGCCCTCCCTCACATTTTGGGATGAAAGGAAGGAGGMGGCAGTGCTGGAGCCAAGAATGAGAGCCCCGGGATCACCTCTCCCCTTCACAGTCCCTCCCACCCCGCTGTCCCTGTTCAAGGTGCGTGCYCTGATGTCCCCTCAGAATTCCCATCCTCAGCCCCCGTTTATTTCTGCATTTCCAGCCTGCAAGGCAAAAATGTGCAGCAGCAAATTAAACTGCTGGGAGAGACAAATATTTATTATTCTTGGCTTGGTGATGGGGTAAAGTTTTGAGTTTATCTTTTGTGTTCCTCATTGAAACCGTGGTGATTGATCAGCATTGAGCATTTTGTTTGCCCCCTCTCCCCAGGACTAGCTCTGTGTAATGCTAAATCCCAGCAAAGCCTGCTCGATATTTGATATATTTAACACCTGCACTTTCCKTTTTTGTTAAAAAAGCCTCTCACCTGCATTTTTGAGAGAACAACTTGGAATAAAGCAGCTCTTTGTGAATGCTGGGAGAGCGACGCTGTCTAGGTCTGATGTCTGAAATGTAACACATTAAAAAATAATCATCTTTCTACTTGTGCACGATTCATCAGATTAAATAATGACCTTAATACAATTTTCCTTGGTGACCTTTATTGAGGGGAGAAGAAATTCTCCCTCAGATACTAAAAATAACCACGGCAAAGCAGAGCTGCTGTGAACTTTGGTGTTATCATTCTCTCTAAAGTCTTGAAACAAAACTAAACCTCCCTCCAGCACCACAACAGTCAGTTCTGCACCATTCTCTAGGAGCATCCCATCCCTGGATCCCCAAAAATCTCCCCCAGAATCTCTGCCTGGACTTTAGCATTCCCAGGAGTGCTTGCCCTGGGAACAGCCCCGGGCCTGCTCTCACATTCTGCTTTAGGTTGGGTACCATGCCCACAATCTTCTGGGAGCAGAGAACAAAATCTGGAGTGGTAAGCACTGAAAAAGGTTAATTTTAGCTTTGTTGCCCTCAAAAGGTGATGTTCTCTATTTTTCAGGCATTTCAGCAGAGCTCTGAAGATGAAGATTTCAACAGTTTGACTCAGGATTTTGCCCTTGCTCTTAGAAGAGTTGTGAAAGAGCCACTGCAGAGACACTCCCCTTCCCCAAATCCACTTGAGAATCCAGCACAAACAACTTCCCAGCTGTTTTCCCCTCCGAGCAAAGCTTGCAGGACCTCCTGGAAGCCAAATACTTGTTAAACCCCACAGGTCTGTGCAAAGCATGGCAACTCCACAGGGAATCCCAGTGCCAGAGGGCAGGGCTGGACAGGATATTGGGGAGGAATTGTTCCCTGGGAGGGCGGGCAGGCCCTGGAATGGATTTCCCAGAGAAGCTGTGGCTGCCCCTGGATCCCTGGCAGTGTCCAAGGCCAGGCTGGAACCACCTTTTGCAGGGTTGCTTCTCCTGCTGGGTGACTCCTGCGAGGCTCGATACAATTTCATCCCGTAAAGAGCAACAATCATTGCCAGACAGATAAACAACATTCCAGCTGTCCTGGCTGCTGCCACCTCAAAAGCCTTGGTTTTTCAGCTCTGAGTGAATTACCTGCGTCTGCTCCTGGTGTTGCTACAGTTTTGATCCAGCTCCAGCTTTAGCCTGGGATCAGCTGGGCTCACTCAGTCCAAACAGGGAAATCACTGACACTCCCTTCTTCCAGAAGTAAGGAAAAAAGGCAAAACTCCTCAGTCATCATCGAATGGGCTTCTGAGAGCCAGCTGCCTCCAAAATTCACCTGCTAACCTGCACTGTTCTCTGGGCTTATCAAAGCTTGAGGTTTATCAATGCTTTGTAATAAATGCACGACCCTCAGATTACAGTGGTAACTTAGCAACATGGAATCATGGAATGGCTGCCCTTGGAAGGGGCCTCAAAGCTCAGCTCACCCCACCCCTGCCATGGGCAGGGACACCTTCCACTGTCCCAGACTGCTCCAAGCCCCAATGTCCAGCCTGGCCTTGGACACTGCCAGGGATCCAGGGGCAGCCCCAGCTTCTCTGGGCACCCTGTGCCAGGGCCTGCCCACCCTCCCAGGGAACAATTCCTTCCCAATATCCCATCCATCCCTGCCCTCTGGCACTGGGAAGCCATTCCCTGTGTCCTGGCACTCCAGGCCCTTGCCCAAAGTCTCTCTCCATGTTTCCTGTAGCTCCTTCAGGTCCTGCAAGGCCACAGTGAGGTCACCCCAGAGCTTCTCCTCTCCAGGCTGAACAATCCCAGCTCTCCCAGCCTTTCCTCCCAGCAGAGCTGCTCCATCCCTCTGATCATCCTGGAGCCTCCTCTGGGCTCTCTCCAGCAGCTCCAGCTCCTCCCTGTGCCGGGCCCCAGGGCTGGGGCAGCTCTGCAGGTGGGGTCTCASCTGAGCCCAGGGGCAGAGGGGCAGAATCSCCCCCTCCCCTGCTGCCCACGCTGGGGGCTCAGCCCAGGGCACGGGGGGGTTCTGGGTCCCAGCTCTCACCCACAGCACCCCCAGGTCCTTCTCCAGGGCTGCTCCAGCTGCTCATCCCCAGCCTGGATTGACCCCGGGGGTTGCCCTGACCCAGGGGCAGCACCAGCACCTGGCCTGGTTAAACCCCCTGAGATTCCCAAGGGTCCCTTCTGCAGCTGGTCCAGGTCCCCCTGGGTGGCCCCGTCCTTCAGGGAAGTTTTAAAGTCACCATTTCTGCAGCAGCATCTGAGGGGTAAGCAAGTGCATGCCAGAGAACAAGGTGAGAACCATTTATCCCCATCCACCAGCTGGAAATTATCCCTAATTTTAACCTTCCCAGTCACACCTGGCATTTACTGGAGTAAAATGCTGGAAAATGGAGAAGTCACTTCTCAGCCACTGAGAGTGTCACACAGAAGGAATTTGGGGATAGCCACCACCGTGGCTGTCCCACACTGGAGACTCCTGTAAATATCCAGCTGTGTTCCCTTGGGATGTGTGACACTTCCCAGGCAGCATTTCCGTGGCTTTCACTGGCCCAAACCAGCCCATTCCCACTGGGAGTTTTTCCACCATTTGCTAAAAAATCACTTTTATTTTTTTTCCATTTTGCTGAGTGTTTTCCAGGTTCTGGCAGGATTCAGGCTGTGATGGGAGGATGCTGAGGGATTGTGCTGGGACATTTCTGCCAACAGACACTCATCACCCACCACGACCACGCTGTCCTTTCCCTCACTCCAAACCCTGTCTGCAGGCACTCCCCACCATTAATACAGAAATATTTTAATATTCATATATTATTTCCCAACAGGTCCCTGATAGATCTGTGAGCCTGTCTTTGTAGTAGTAAATACTTAAACAAGGGAGAAAATAGAAATATTCCATTTTCCACCTTGCTTTCCTTTCCCCCTCCCAGTGGGAATTGCACTGCCCTTCTACAGCCCCAAAATTCCTCATCTGGATCTTCCCTGGTGTGAAAATGTAGCAGGTGCTGCGGTAAGCCACAAGATGCTGCCTGGAGGAGTGTAGGAATTAAATCAGTGGCAGGAGGGGTGATTATCACCTTGCTCTGCCAGCCAGCGAGTGCTTCTGCCACCCAGGGGAAGCTGCTCGTGCCTTGCCTCAGCCTGACAAATTTCGGTGCTTAAATAGCTGTAAATTACATCCCAAGGCAGAGATCCGGAATTCTGCTCCCTGCATCCAAAGCTGTGCTAATGCTGCGCTTCCCAAAGGGAAATAAAAGGGATTTTTTTTTTTTACTGGATCAGTCTGTGAGGTTCCTGCTGTTGGTTCTGGCTGCCGGCGCCTGCTCACGGCCTAAAATCCAGAGTTCTTCATGGAATGGCATCCCCAGAAAGCAAAGTTGGGAATTCTGTATTAATTGACAGATGACACCCCCAGAAAAGAAAAGAGACAAAAATACCCCTCCCCRAACCCCCAAATTTTGTGCACCTGAGAAGGATTTCCCCAAGTGTTCCCAGTTTTGAAAGTCAGCTAAAACTGAGTTAATTTTAGATAAAACAGCCCCCCACTGCTGAAATAAAAGTGGGATTTCTGATCTCTGCATTGTGGGAGAAGCTCTGAGCACCTGCACAGCACAAAGGAGCTGGTGTGGAAGGGATTTCCCTTGGATAAGCATGGACAGCACTACTGACCACCAGTGTCCAGCCCCAGCATCCTTCCCAGAGCTACAGCTGCTGTAGTTGCTCTAGAAATGAAGAAACAACTTCCTTCTTCCCTCAGAAAATCGGGAGAAAATGTTCCTCTAAAAGCACACAACCCTAGTGAATATTAAGGACAGAACTGAGAGACTCTGCAATAAAAGTGAGGCAGTGAAATAATAACAGTGTCTTAAACAGGATTAAAATATAACATTTTACTTGTTATTTCAAAGAATAGATTTCTTTTTTTCTTTCTTCCATCAGTCTTATCTGTATGTCCAGCCTCCAGCTAAACTCCAAACAGCTGTTTTAGCTCCGGTCCCGAGTGCAAATGTGCCAAGAAAAAGGAATTAGGAAAAAGAAACACCCGGTGTTCTGTTTTTCCCACGTGTGAGAGGCTACAGTGCATTTCTCATGCCTAAAAACAAGCACCATTGCTCAGAATATTTGGTCAGAAACCTCAGCTCGAGAAGGAGGTATTGGACAGAGAGGTCACATGGACACCACACGCGGACAGCTCCCAAAGACAAACATTCCCAGGGATTTCCCCTGGCAAAGGGAAAACCAACACAGCCACAGCAGCACAAAGTCCTTTCGCTGCCAGAGCAGATCCGTCCTCAGCCAGACCTCGTGGTGAGGCCTCAGCTGTGGAACGGGGACAGAATGGTGATGCCAATCCCTTCCTTATTAATGACACACATTTATCTGTTGGCTCTTCCGATCTTTCCCGAGGAATCCAGGGTGTTCTCACGATTGGTTTGATCTTACCCCGAAAAGCTTTGCACAACACAACAGGACACTTTTCTCGTGTGAACGTGGTTCTGCTTTTTGCCTTTGCTGGTTCACACTGGAGAAAACCACTTTGCTTTGTCTTTTTTGGGTGTTGGTGACAACAAACAGTGACAATTCTCAGCTCTCTGCCCAAGATGGGACACAGCACACTCAAAACTTCGAGGTAAAAGCAGGAACTGTAACGAGGTTCCCAAATTTATGTCGTGTATTTCACATGTAATGAGTACTAAAATTTTGGAAACAACTCTGTGTGTGTGTGTCCTGAGACCCTCTGCCCTTCCCAGATCTGTCTGTGCACGTTAACCTCATAAAATATTCCCTTTTTCTCCTCTTCCCTGTGGGATCCATTTGCCTTTTCAGCAGGTTTGTGTTCAAAGTGATCAAAGTGGAATGGTAATGGCACTGCTTAACCCAGCAGCCAGCTGGGCTTGGGAATGGATCCATCCTCTTCCCATTAATTACTCTTTAGTGCCTCCCACTGTCACACAGGCTCGAGGATCATCTTGCTTTATTCCAGAGGAACACAGCCATAGGATGACAATTACTGATGGAGCATAAAAACTGCACCTAAAGGTCGTGGAAAGAAGCAAACAGAACTGATGGGGGAAGAGATGAAAAGATGAAAAATTGACTGGAGAAGAAAATTGGAACAAGCTAATTTACAAAAGAAAATGAACAAACCACGGCCAGGTAGCTCTGAATAAGATTAATTGCTACACATTGCCTTCCTCTTTGCAATTTTCATCTTATTTCAGCTTCTCTTGCACTTTTCTAAGTGGCAGCGCTGTAATCTCAGGAACTCTAATTCCATAACTTTGCCAGCTGGGCATTGTTTGCGTAAATTGCTCTGACTTTGGAATTGGGACTCAAATTTCAGCAGCAGCCGAGGATTTGCTCCATTGACTTGGATGGGTTTATTTTGAATTTATTACTCTGAGGTCAGAAGGCAGAGCTCTGGATATAAATCTTGACCATAAACAGACAATTCCCAAATCTAGACAGTAGAGCCACAAGTACCATACAGAAAAACAAAGCCAGGCAGGTATAGAACTGTCTGGAGGGTTAAACCAAAGGGGGCTGTGCATTTATTAGTAGTTTATTAAACAAGAACTCCAGATCCAAAAAGAACTCATTAATCGAAACCAAGTAGTGTTTAGTGAGATGGGAGCCTGTCAGAACTGGGGAGGACAATGGATCGGTCCAAATGTGAGTGCAAATTTTGTCTGGGAATTTTAAAGCGTGCCGTTTGTCGTGGACAACGGATGTGCACCATACAAACTCTGTACGTCTGCCCCTGGGTGACAATAAAAAGCGCAGTTTATTATAAACCGAAGTAAAAATGAAACTAAAAAAATCAACTAAAATCACAGTTTTGTCATTGGTATGTGGAGGTTGTTCCAAGGGCCCATCCAGAGCTCCTCCTCGTCGGACTGTGTGTGTTCACTGTGCGACTCCACGGGCTCCTTGACATCCTCGTGGTCAACAACCGATTCCTGCTCATCTGTGCTTTTCAGTTTGGCCGCCCTGGCCTTTGTCACTACATTTTCGGCCCCTATAGTAGAGGAAAAGGAGACACTGCACGGCCTGGAGTTCATTTTGTCGCTCGGGGACGGTCCCTTGGACAACGTGTTCAGCGGGACGCTCTCCTCGTGCGTCACTGCCAGCTTGTCCAGTTTCTTGAACTGCTTCCCCAGCCTCACCGGGGACGTGACTTTGAGATTGTTGCCGAGGCAGCCGCGGCGGGTGCGCACCACGGAGCCGTTCTGGGCGATGTAGACGTTGCCGTTGCCGTTGGGTTGGACGCCRGGGGTGCTCAGCCGGCTCCTCTGGCTGGGCTCGGGAGCGCTCTCCTCGCCCGTGGAGCTGGTCTCGTACTCCGGGTCCACCACCAACTTGATCCTCTTCTTTTTGGCCCACTGTTGGACAACAAAGAGAAATGTCAGGACAACTCAGCACTGTTTCTTCATTTCCCTGCCCTTTCTGTTCATTAATTAATAACTCTCATCAATTTCTATTAATTTTGCACCTTTCCCCTTAGGGTGTGCGCAGAAACTGGAGGGCCCTGAGGAGGAAGCCGCTGTGTGAGAGATGCTTTTAAGAAACCACTCCAAGGTGTAAATTCTAGGAAGGCCTTGGAAGTTTCCTTCCCTTGCATTGYGAATTCCATGCACTGGGCAGCTCTGCTTTGTGTGCACCACACATCCAGCAGAGAAAATCCTGGGACATACACCAGGGAAAATCTCAGGCAGAGCGCTGGCAAAACTGGCTGGTTAAAAAACAGAACAGCTCCATGTAAGGCTTTGTAAATATTCCAGGCAGGTGGGATCGGTGGAGATGCTCGGGAAGATGGTGGAGAAACCAGACTTTAGGTTTATATAACTTACATATTTTTTCGAAGAATTAATGCAAACAATTGCCACACTGCTGTGACTTTGTAGCAGCAGTGATCCCTCTGTGGTGAGCACACAACCCCCACTAGTTATTGTAATTTTTAATTGATCTTTTAAAAATGAATGCCTCCTTGCAGCACACTGAAAAGAGCTATTACCCTTCTTGAATGAGTAATTCAAACACCGCCACGGTTAACCCCCACTGCAAAATGAGAACATGAGAAAAGCCAGTTTTGAGAGAAAGGAAATCATGCAAGGTACAAACAGGTGATAAATCTTGAKCTTTTGAGAAGTTACACTTGGTAAAAATTATTTAGATGCCTATTTTATTGTTCCTGGCAAAGGGAGACAATGTTCTTCACATGGATATATTCCAGTGGATCTATTAAGTGGGATTTACTTTAAAACACTGTGTGCAGCTACAACGTTGTGCTGTGTGGGGTGCAAAGGGGCAGGTGAGTGATCATGGATCTAGTTCAAAGAGATGTTTGAATAAAATAAAATAAAATAAAATAAAATAAAATAAAATAAAATAAAATAAAATAAAATAGAAGAAAATAAAATAATAAAATATCATAAAATAAAATAATAAAATAAAATAAAACAAAATAGAATAGAATAAAAAAATAAAATAAAATAAAATAAAATAAAATAAAATAAAATAAAATAAAATAAAATAAAACCACTGTACTGTGATAGGTGAGAAGGGCAGAGGTGGGAAATGTAATCCATTTCCTCTCCTGACCAAGCTCACTTGGTCCTCCTGCCTCAGCATTCCTGGCTTGTGCATCACTGGTGTTTGTAACCTGAATCCCGTGATCCAGGAGGAGCCCAATCCCAGCTCTCTCAGTTATCCCCTGCAATTTTGGGAATGTTGTTTTGCTACAATTCCACTTGTCCTCCCTGCAAACAGAGCTGACCTTGACAGCAGAGAACTCACCTGAAGATTAGCACATGTATTATTTTATAGCATTAATGTATAAGATGAAAACATGGAYGACTTTAAAATCTTTACATCCTCCTCCTTCCTGTTCTTCCCTAAATCCCATGTTTCATTGCTCCATGAAAACTAAACTTTCTGTATCTACGACTGAGTATATCTATAGTGTGTGGATGTGTATATAGATAATTTTTTAATATATATATATCTACAGGGCTGGAATTCRTTTGGTTTTCCACAGTTCTCTCCCAAGGACAGTGAAATGCTGGATCAATAAGCTTTGCCCTTTCCTTTTGGCTGTCTCCAGCCCGTGAGCATCACTCAGGAAAGACCACACAGAAGGCACAGCAAGCAAAGCCACTCCTCACTGCAAACCATCACCTACTGTCACTCCTCYTTAAAAGGAGGTGGAGTCACCCGTGGCCTCCGACTCTGTAATTCCAGTACCCTGGGACTGGCTGCTTTCCTGGGACACCTTTTTCCGTGTTTTCACTCCTTTCCTGTTGGTGTCAGAGCTCTGAGTCTCAGTCCCAGGGGACGTGGTGGTTTTCCCCGACGACGTGGCACTGCCTGAGCTTTTTGTCCCTGTGGTACCTTTGGAAGTCGCGCTGATTTCACTGTCTAGGCAAGAAGATTCATTCTTACTGGCAGTGTCCTCCCTGTCACTGTCCTCTGGATCAACCTCCTCTGCACTTTCCTCCTCGCTGTCTTCACCAGGAACAGCTGAGTGTCCTCCTTTTCCCTCTCCAGCAGCAGCAGCTTTTGCCTTGGCAGTTTTAGAACCCGCCTTGTTTGAGTTTTCTGCTGTCTCCTCTGCCTCTTCCTCTTCTTCTGACACCTCTTCTATGGTGTCCTCTATTTCCACGCTGGCAGAGGAGGTTTTGCTCTTGTAGCTGGATCCCGAGGTTTTCCTGTAGCTCGTGTCCCTGTCAGTACCTGAGGTGGTGGAGCTCACGGATTTCTGGCTGGAGCGTTTGCCACGGGAGCTGCTTGCCCTGCTTTTTACACTGGACTTTTCCGTGCTTCTCCTGCTGCTGGACTCACTGGTCCTGCTGTAGGAGCTCCGTGTGGATGAGCTCTTGGACAGGCTGCCATCTTCATCACTCTCAGAGTCTTCCTCATCATCATCCTCTTCTGACGAGTCCTCCTCCGACTCACTGCTGGAGCTGGATTCAGACTCCTCATCGGAATCCCCCAGATCCCCAGTTTCCTCATCCGAGTCCACGGTGCTTTCCGTGGCCTCATCCTGATCCAGAGTTATTTTCAAGTAGTCTTTGTCTTCTGACTCGGAGCCGGAGCTGCTGCTCTTCTCAGAGGACTCATCCGAGGTGCGCCTCCTCCTCCTCCTCCTCCTCTTCTCATAGTCGCTGTCCTCCTGCTCACTCTCTGCCGTGATACTGATGGAAACCCCTGACTTGGCTTCATCCCTTTCAGACCCTTCCTCTCCACGAGCCAAATCCTTGCCAAGACCCTCCTGTAATTTCCTGGAGACGCTGATGCGCTTCAACACRTGGTTTAGTTTCCTCATGGAGGGCCTGTCATCTGTGGATTTCTGGAAGTAGCTTCCCCTGATCATCATGGGTTTGTCCCCGTCCACTTGGCGAGCCGACAGCAGCTTGGCATAGCTGGAATCTTTCCTACCTTTCACTTTCTGCAGGATCATCGGGAATATCTTTGCTCTCTTCCACCGGGAACGAGCAGACTCAGCTCTTCCTACGGGTTTGTGGGCACTGACTGCCACACGACTTAAATGCATCACTCCCTTTAGCCTCCTTTTTCCCTGGCTGCTCCTAAATCCTCTTCCAGGACCACGGCTGAGGTCCATCCCAACACCTACAGGTCTCCCTTCCATTTGAGGCCCTGCTGCCTGGCTTATCCCTCTGCTGGGAGGGCCTCTGACTGGACTCATGCCCTGCAAATTATGAAAATTAATTGATTACCACTTGAAAGAGAGTTATTGTGAAAACCTGCACCTTTAAATAGGGTAGGAACAGATGCAACATTTATTTCCCAGCATCAAAATGAACTTACCTGGTTTAGAATAGTTTTCTTACCAAAGTTATGGGGAATGTTTTGGAATTTTAGAGTTTTAGGGAGTTGTAGAATAGGCTGGAAGTGCACAACTACCTTACTCTGCAATGGGGAAAACACTGAAATGTTCTCTCTTCTCATTTAATAGTGGATTAAGATCTGGCATTTATGAAAATTGAACTTTTTTCTCTAAAGAAACACTTACATCGACTTTCTTCTGATTGCCACTGACATTTCAATTTTTTTTGGTTTTCATTGTGAACTTTATGACAAATGAGTTTAGGTACCGCTTTTCTCTGTGAAAAGTCAGAGGAATATCAGTAATGGACTCATAGAGTCACAGACTGGTTTGGGTTGAAAGGGACCTTAAAAATCATCCAGTGCCACCCCTGCCATGGGCAGGGACACCTTCCACTGTCCCAGGCTGCTCCAAGCCCCAGTGTCCAGCCTGGCCTTGAGCACTGCCAGGGATCCAGGGGCAGCCACAGCTTCTCTGGGCACCCTGTGCCAGGRCCTGCCCACCCTCCCAGGGAACAATTCCTCCCCAATACTCAATCTAAATTTTCCCTTTTTCAGTCTGAAGCCGTTCCTCTTGTCTTGTCACTCCAATTACTGCTGAAGAATCCTTCTCCAGCTTCCCTGTAGGCCCCTTCAAATACTGGAAGGTTTCCTCATTTGGTAATGGTATAAAATAGAATTACGTAAGTCTAAGTGGATTGTTCTTTGAACTAAAAYCAGATGTGGGTGCCAACAGAAACTCAGCAATTCCTTTTTGTGCCTAGAAAACGGAAAGGAATTTTATGCTGACAAACTTTACAGGCTCTCAGAAGGGCCAACAATGCTTAACATTGATCTATAAAAAACCTAATTCAAATCAATTCCAGCGTACACCTGATGAGGTTTGGTGGCCCTTTGAGCTGTTGCAGGGACAGAAGGAGCCCTCCAGAGTCTCCTCCTTACCTCCTCTGCTGCTGGCCCATGGGGACTGTAGTAGTAGCCACCATCACTCTCCACCACGACCTCGCCGTACTCGTCGTACATCCCTGACGGGGACAGCAGGCGCCGGCGGCTCCCGTACTGAGGCAGCTCGTACCTGCCAGGGACACCACAGCTCCTCAGGATGGGCCCAAATGTGCTCACAACTCTCATCACGCAGCCATCAGTGCACACATTCACATCCAGAGGGATGGGAACGGCTTTCCTTGTGTTTCCCTCTCCCTTTTTTCCTTAGCAGCAACCAAATCCCAACCCTCCTTCTGTTCCAATGGCCCAAAGCCCTTCAGGGAGACCTKAATTTTGAGGTCTGTTGCATCAGTCAAGACCCCACTAAGTACACCAACCTTCCTTCAATCCACCTGATTTTTTGGGGGGATATCTCTTAATAATCATGGAATGAAAGAGCAGCTCCCCTGGGATCAGTTCTGGAGAATGCCAGGGGTAATTCCTGAAGAGCCTGCAGTCCAATGGGCTTTATCAGAATGAGGCAGGATGGCGTTTTGTGAGGGAAACTTAACAGGCCTCAAGGCAGGATGGAGGTTTTGAGGGAAATTTAACAGGCCTCAAGGCAGTATGGTGTTTTATGAGAGAAATTCAGAAGGCCATAAGGCCGGGCGGCCTTTTATGAGGGAAATTTAAAAGGCTACAAGGCAGGATGGTGTTTTTTGAGGGAAATTCAAAAGGCCTCAAGGCAGGATGGGGTTTCCTGAGGGAAATTTAAAAGGCCACAAGACGGGATGCTGTTTTTTGATGGAAATTTAAAAGGCCATGAGGCAGGGCGGCCTTTTTTGAGTGGAATTCAAAAGGCTACAAGGCAGGATGGTGTTTTCTGAGGGAAATTTATAAGGGCACAAGACAGGATGGGGTTTCTTGAGGGAAACTTAAAAAGCCTCAAGGCAGGATGGTGTTTTTTGAGGGAAATTCAAAAGGCCATAAGGCAGGATGGTGCTTTTTCAGTGGAATTTAACAGACCTCAAGGCAGGATGATGTTTTTTGAGGGAAATTCAGAAGGCCACAAGGCAGGATGGGTTTTCTTCAGGGAAATTTAAAAGGCCTCAAGGCAGGATGGTGTTTTTTGAGGGAAATTTAAACAGCCACAAGTCAGGATGGGTTTTTTGAGGGAAATTCAGAAGGCCACAGGGCAGGATGGTGTTTCCTGAGGGAAATTTAAAAGGCCATAAGGCAGGGTGGCCTTTTTTGAGTGAAATTCAAAAGTCTACAAGGCAGGATGGTGTTTTTTGAGGGACATTTAAAAGGCCATGAGGCAGGGTGGCGTTTTTTTGAGGGAAATTTAAAAAGCCACAAGGCAGGACAGCCTTTTTTGAGGGAAATTTAACAGGCCACCAGGCAGGTTGGTGTTTTTTGAGGGAAATTTAAAAGTCCTCAAGGCAAGATGCTGTTTCTTGAGGGAAATTCAAAAGACCACGAGGCAGGATGGCAATTTTTGAGGGAAATTCAAAAGGCCTCAAGGCAGGATGGCAATTTTTGAGGGAAATTCAAAAGGCCTCAAGGCAGGATGGTGTTTTTTGAGGGAAACTTAAAAGGCCACAAGGCCGGATGGTGTTTCCTGAGGGAAATTTAAAAGGCCAGTGGCTGGGTGGGAACTGGGAGAAGACAGGATTAATACCTGAACGCAGGAGGGTAGGAGGTGGTTGAAATTAATCTCCCAGACAGCAGAAATACACACACAAAGGATGTAAAGCCAGCCTGAGAGATGGGCTGTGCACTCTGCAAGGGGAATAATGGCATTCCTAAAGGAGCAGGGAGTTATCAAATACCCCCTTAACCACTGAAAAGAGTTTTGTTGTCGGTTCATGCCTTTGTGGACACAAAGATTAAAGTAATCCTGAGGTGAAGTCCCACAATTAACTGCTGGAATAATAAACATCACCAGCCTGGAAAAGCAGCTCTTTCAGAAATAAAGAGGAAAAATGGAACTATACCCATGCTCATAACTGTAGTAATCCTGGCCGTAGTATTCCTGCCCTGGATCAATTCCAGACTCCATACTTAACTCCTGGAAAAGAGAAACACTGATTGAATGCAAACAGTGTGAAAAAGGCCCAAATGTAATTACTGATATTATTATTCCTTATGATGTAATTACTTCTTCTGACTGCAAAAATGATCCCCATCCTGTAGCACAAAAATAGCAACGTCTCACATTGGCTCTTGTTGCTCATTCTGGAAACAATTTTGGGGCTAAAAGATTGGAAATAGAAGGGTTTGCAATTGCACTGCACAGCAAGATGCTAAAGCTTCCAGCACCAACTGCTCAGCTCAGCTCCAGCTGCAATAATCCATCAGCAGCTGACTGACACCTGGAAAAAATCAGATGGCAGTTGGAGAGCAATGAAATAATTCTGTCTGGAAATCTGGAACTGTGGGATGAAGCCCGTGCGAGTCACTGAAAGATGCTCATGGGGAAAATCACAGATCCCAGAGTGGTTTGGGAGAGACTTTAAAGCCCATCCAGTCCCACCTGCCCCTACCCCAGGTTGCTCCAAGCCCTGTCCAACCTGGCCTTGGAAGTACCAAGATGCAGTAAATTTAAGGTATTTAATTAAAATAACATAACTGGGCTTACAATGCCAGAACTTTACTTTTTATGTAAGAGCCAAGGGGGAAAATTACCTGAGACAGACAAGTTTTCATTAGAAAATGATGTAAAAGCCATTTCAAAACTTATAGAATAATTAAGAAATGAAAAATAGTGGTACCTCTGGTCTGAGAAGAGAAGGTCTCAGCAACTGCTGTTGCTAAAAAGAAAATGAGAAAGAGGTTAATTAGGCAGCAACAATTAAAGTGCAGGTGATTGGTGTCTAAGATTAGTAATAAACGCTGAAACCACAGGTCCTTTAGAGTTTTTTTATGGCAGGCAGCTGGATACTTCCATACCCTGTGAGAACACTGAGCACCTGATGCAGTAAAATCCCTTTACAGCCCACCATTTCTTTTGCCTAAATATAAAATCAAATTCCCAGATTTTGTGATGATTGTCTGAAATATTTAACTCAAGAACTTCTACCAGAGGCCAAGAGAACTAAATTCTCTGTCTGATTTAAGAGACACAAACCAGCTCTGCAAAGGGAGGAGAAAAATCAGCAAATATCATCCTTTATGATAGAAATGTTTTAGAGAACTTTCCAATTATTAAACGAGAWTGTTCTGAGGGAAACTCTTCTCCCTGATTTTCATGGCTGGAGAAAATGATGCTGCAGGAGCAGCAGACCTCACAGAGCTGCAGGGAAGGTCCGTGGAGCCCCATCCCTGCCTGGCAGGTGATTGGGTGTGACATGGGAAAACACAGCAGGCGTGGAACGGTTAAGCAGCAATCTCCGAGCTGGAGGTCGCACTCGTGCCACAATGGATCTCAGCCCCCACGGGATCTACGCCCCATAAACTTCTTGAATCATTTTCAATTTCTGGTCTCTAAAGCACTCACAACCCAGGAGTTCCACAACACACAATCCGAGAGTGGTTTGGGATGGAAGGGACCTTAAAACTCAGCTCATCCCACCCCCTGCCATGGGCAGGGACACCTTCCACTGTCCCAGGCTGCTCCAAACCCCAATGTCCAACCTGGCCTTGGACACTGCCAGGGATCCAGGGGCAGCCACAGCTTCTCTGGGCACCCTGTGCCAGGGTGTCACCACTGCCACAGGGAAGAATTCCTTCCATGTATGTAACCTAAATTTTCCTTCTTTCACTCTGAACCCATTCCCTGTGTCCTGTCCCTCCAGTTCCTGCTGCAGGGTCCCTCTCCAGTTTCCCTGTATCCCTTCAGGCCCTGGAAGGAGCTGTGAGCTCTCCACACAACCTTCTCTCCTCCAGGCTGAGCAGCCCCAGCTCTCCCAGCCCGGCTCCACAGGGGAGRTGCTCCAGTYCCCTCAGCAACTCCACGGCCTCCTCTGGACCTGCTCCAACAGTTCCATGTCCTTCTTATGTTGGAGGCACCAGAACTGTGCACAGAATTCCAGGGGGGTCTCACAAGAGCAGAGTAGAAGGGGAGAATCCCCCACTCCCCTGCTGCCCAAACTCTTGGGCTGCATGGCAAAGGCACGTTGGTGTAATTAACATTTTAAAGGTAATTGGGCACCAGCCTTACCTCTTGCTGTGCATATCCTCGCCTAGAAGCCAGAAAAAGAAAAGAAATAAATTAGGATAATGCTGTGAGCCTGCACAAAGATGCACATTGCCATTCTCGCTGGAGAGGGGTGAAAGAGAATGTAATTAGAAATATAATTAGCATGGAAAGAAATACATATGTCTAACACCAAATATGTTTTTCTTTGGGTTTGCTCTGGACATAGGGATCATTGCATGGGAAAGGCTGGAGTAGCTTTGGGATCTTTTCTTGCTTTAGATTGTGAATGAATGAGGAGAAATCCCCAAGAGCCAGAGAGCCAGTGCATCCAAAGGGACTCAGCACATGGAAAGGGGGATTGGGAGGGAACCCTGTTCCCTCACATCTCTGCTCAAGCAGTGAAACAACTTCTCTTCTACTCCTGGACTTTCTGTATCCATCAGGAGTTGCCCTGGAGCTTGTATTACTAATTTCCTGTACCAACATGATTATTCCAATTACACCTTTCCTAACATTTGCTCAGTAGGGGAGAGTTAAATCCCCTTTTTCTGTTGTCTGTGGTTATTTTGCCACAGGCTTTGTGCTTCTGATCTTATTGGGAATTTATTGTTGGTTTAATTCATTTTCTTGGAGCCATTCCTGGGCATGACCAATGCATTTATGTCTATCAAGTTTTCTATTTTCACATTTTGTGCCCGAAAATTGAAATGACTTCGGCGAAACTAGAGAACAACAATTTAGGCCTTGGAATTTTTCCTAAGGATAAATCTGGATTATTTGTATTATGGTTTTTTAGAAGGAAAGGGTAAATGCTCAAAATTATGTTAGGCTTAACCTCAGACACAGCCAGCAGTCACGAGGAAGTCTTTAATTACACTAAATAAATAATAAAGACCAGAGAAATCCTTTTAATTCTTTAATATCCTCATCTCTAAATCTTGCTATTAATATTCAGCACATGGAATTGATGATCAGCATTGAATTAATGCTGTCGCCTATATAATATAAACCTCATGGCCAGCTGAAATGAAGATTTATCATCCAAAGTTGATCTGACTTTTCAAAGCCCACTCGAGGAATGCTGGATTCAGTTTCCATATTGCCTACAACAGTCTTTGGACAGATGAGGTCTGAGGGGAAGGAAGCCTATTACTCTTAATTGCACTATATTGCAGATTAAAAGCATAATATGAGTAATTCTAATTAAATTTGGAATTCCACTTTCATAAAAATAGCACCATGCTGAGTTTTGCTGATACTTCTTGAATAGTTTTGTGTGGCCATGATTAGAAGGAAAAAAAAGTCCCCAAAAGACATAAAATACCCATTCACTCAATACAGCACAAGGATCTATTCTGGCACAAAGGTCAGAACAACATCATTTGTTTCCAGGAAGGAATTAAAGCTCTCTACAGAGGGAGGGATTGCTTCTGGGAAAGGCTCTCAGCCAGACTTTGCTGCAGCCAGTCAGAGGGAAATCTTCCCTGCGGAATGGGAAGCGAAGCCATGGAGCCTGTGAGGATGTAGGGTAACAGGACAGCCAGAACACAGAGCTGGTACTTAAGGGGAGGGACAAAGGCAGAATGAACTCATACGGACAAGATGTGCCGACCTTCCACTGCTAAAAGAGGTTAAAGGGACTGGGATTTGCCTAAAGCAGCATTTCCCCAATTCCTGGCACCCCAGCAGGTGTTTGCTCTTCCACAACTTAGATCTGTTTTCAAATTTAAAGCAAAATTGTCACAAATCCCAAATACTACAGATACTCCTCAGAGGGAGCAACTACTTATCAGTTTGCCCTGGCTCCTAAAATGGAGATTTCCTTCAGTTCAGAGCTGGAGCAGAGAACAAATTTGGAAGAAGGATGGGTAATGATAACACTGTGATTAAATTCCAGCTTTGCATGGAAGAGCTCTCCACTGATGCCATCTCTGCTCCTGCTCAGGACTTGGACCCGTCAAGCTGATTATGAAAGGATGAGAGATGTATCGAGGGTCACATCAGACCCCAACTGACCAAATCAGACAACCTGAGAGGGGTAAATTATATCTAAATATAAATTATTACAGATGCTCAACTTGCTACCAACTCCTGTATTGGATCTCATCCTTCGTAGCGCTGCAGAACTGCAGTACCATGAGATCATGGAATGGTTTGGGTTGGAAGGGACCTTAAAGCTCATCCTCTTCCACCTCTACCTTCCACTATCCCAGGCTGCTCCAAGCCCCAGTGTCCAACCTGGCCTTGGCCACTGCCAGGGATCCAGGGGCAGCCACAGCTTCTCTGGGCACCTCCCCACCCTCCCAGGGAACAATTCCTTCCTAACATCTCATCTAAACTCCTCCTCTTTTGGTTTAAAACAATTCCCCCTGCAGCACCCAGACATCTCAGGGAGACAGAACTTCCCTGATACAGCCTCTTTCCTCTTTCCCATTCTAATAAAATTAATTTTGTTAACAAGGACTATTAAAAAAGCCAGCAGGAGAACAAAGATTGCGTTATATCCAGACAAAATGAATCCAGTTTTGTGAAGTTTTCAACTTCATCAAGATTTCCAGAATGAGAAAGTAAATGTTCCTCATCAGTAAAGAGCTGATTGCCATGACCCCCTCCCAGACTCTTCTGAAACGATGAAATCAAATATTTAAAGTGGAGCTTCTGTGGAGCTTTCTTCTTAAGGAACATCCCAAATAATTGTAGCCAAACTGAACCATTGGAGTTTATGCTGTGAATGACTCAACACCTCCACATCTGCTGTGTGACCTTACAGACCACCAAATCACGTCCTATTTGTGTCATATTTCACTGGGGCTGTAAAGATCTGCACAACAGCAGCTCTTTACGAGCTCTAATGTGGGACTTGGGTACTTAAATTTTAATTTCTGTCTTTGGGGTTGATCCACTCTGAACATGAGCAGCCCGATAATTTTTCATGCTCGTCTCTGCCCTCTTCCCACTGTCCCCTCGCCAGGAGCATGGCCGGGACACAGAGGGGAACATTTAAGTCACATTTCCACTCTGGCTCTTCAATCCTAACAATTCTCTACCTAACAGGTGCTGAGCTTTGGGAAATTGAATAAAACATTGCAGTCGTGCCACCCTCGGAGAACTGAGCATCAAAAATGTGCACATCCCATAAATGACACAGGTTCTGTTACAGCAAAAATAGGATGGATAATCCCTCCCCTCATGCATTTAGCTACTCCTACACCTATCTTGATCCTACAGCCTATCCCAACAAGGGTTTTAGGTAAAGGAAAATTCTAATGGATCAGCAGAACTTGTGGGATGGAGTTAATGGAGTTTGGCACTGGGACAAAGAGTGAGGAACTACCTTGAGCAGCTTCTGACTGAAGCATCCACACATGTCCTAACTGCAGATTTCAAAAAAAAAAAAAAACAGGAGAAAAGAGAAAAAGCCAAACACCATGGAAATGCTGAGTCTGATAAAGAATTCATTACCTTTTTGCTCAGAATTACAGCTTTGATACTGAGCTGGCGTTTTAGTTTTGCTTCATTAGGGAATAACTGCCTTTCCCAATATGGTTTTTCAAAGTTGTCATCTTAAACTTTTTAGATTTTGGCAAAGGACTGAAAGGAAACTTGCAAGTTGAACCAAACATTTAAATGCCCAAACTGCCTTTACTTACCATTTTTTCAAAGGACAAGCTAATTTACTTTACATAAACATTTATAATTGACATATTTAATGTAAAGATCTGATTTAGATGGCTGTTAGCAAAAAAGCTGGTAAGTAAATCCACATTACGTGGACTTTTACAAGCACTTGGAAAACCTTCACCTGGTGACACTAATCAGAGTGACTTTATTACAATTTAATTGAGATGTTTCAGCTCATGACAGACCAGCATGGAAATTAAAGAGAGACAGCAACAACATGCACATGCAAAATCATAAAAAACAAACAACAAACGCTTTGTACATGAAAGGAATTTACAAAATAAAAACTTTTCACATGCAGTTACAATATAAAAAAAAAAATGCAATGGAAGGCAGAAGATGAAGAACAGGAGTGGGGACACAGCCACGTTTGCTGAGAAACCAAGAGCAAACCCTTCTTCACTGGACATAGGAACTGAGCTGCCAGAAAACGTCAGCAGAGCAGAGCCCCCAGAATAGGGAGATGCAGTATGGAATTATGGAATGCCTGGCTTGGAAGGGACCTTAAAGCTCATCCCATGGGCAAGGCCACCATCCCAGGTTGCTCAAGGCCCACCCAATAACCCGGCTCACCGAAGCTGAGCCTGCTGCTCCCAGGCCTTCCTTGCTTTGACACCCAATATGTGGCAGAAGATTCCTTCCAGGTGGGGCATTTTATGGGCAAAGCAAGAGATTCCAATCGTAGCTACAGGAAAATCTTACTGATGTTACCTACAGTGAAGGCTGCTTAAAGAAGTATCAAGTCCACTGCCATCTATGCCCCAGCTTTGGGTAAAAATGGACAGTTTTCCCCAAGAATTTCCAGTAAACAGACTAAGAACCAGCAAGATGTAGTTCTGAGAGAACAACTTGGAGAGTTATATTTTACATCACAAATTTCCGAGCGAACGGCAAAGACAACGTCTCTCCATTTAGGATCGGGAGTGGGGAAGTTGTGGTGTACAGCAGAAAAAGGGGGAAAAGTCGGGATTTCTGGAGAGTCTGAGGCAGATACCGTGTGCTGCATTAGAGTCCTCCCACTCAAAAAAAGCAGGGAACATCCACCCGTGAGCATTACAGAGCTGTCGACTGCGAGGGGAAGCGTTTCTCCAGCTCCTCCACAACACAGCTCAAGTTCCCGTTCTGCTGGTTGTGCTCAGCCGCGGCTTCTGGAGTCGGGAGCTCCGGGCTCGGGGCCGGTTTGAGCTTGGGGACGTGCTTGGGCAGCAGGTGGTTCTTGTCTATTTGGCTGTACATGTTGGCCACCGACTTCTCGATGGCGGCCAAATTCTGAATGTTTTTAAGAATTCCTTTGAGCTCCCTGCGGGGAGGAGGCTCTGGCACTGCGGCTGGGGTGGGGACAGCTGGCTGTTTGGCAGGGGATTTGGAATGCTTGGCAGGGGACAGGAGCTGCGTGCTAAGAGGAGATGGAGAGGAAGAAGAAGAAGAAGAAGGAAGAGAAACTGGAGGTGGAGGCGGAGGATGTGGTGGCAACAGAGGAGGGGATGGAGGTGGCGGTGGTGGCAGTGGAGGTGGCAGCTGTGGAGGCGGGGGTGGGGGAATTTTAGGTGGGTCTGGAATGCTTTCTACAGCTTCTTTGGTCTGAGGAGCTAGAAAACTTTGGCAAAGTGGTTTCTTTATCCTAGAAGATGGAGGAGTTGGTTTGCGAGTCGGTGGAGGAGAATGTTCTTCAGGGCCGTCGTGGTGAGTGACGATTACAGCGGGTACCACGGTGGCCTCCGCTTCAACTCCTTCAGCACAAGGCGTTGGAGAGGACACAGGGGAGGAGCGAAGGCGGGGAGAAGCCACCACACTTTTGGGAGACTGCTCTGGTGCGTTCTCTCCCTCCTGGACACTGGCGCTGTGTRTGGGTGACCGCGTGGATTTCACCTCGGGAGACCTCACTTGCTTCATTTCCTGCAGCGCCTCGAACTGCCTCGCCTTCTCCTTCACAGTCAGCTTGGGGCTACTGATCTTTTGGAAGAGTGGACTGCTGACATCGTCACTGCTATCTGGATTTTCAGCCCCTTCCTCTTTGGCCGTGAGTCTCTGCTGCTGCCACTGGATGGGGTCCATGATAACCGGCCTACCCAGGGACCCCTGCGTGTGTCTCCTGGTCAGGTGAGTGGGCACTGTCCACGCCCGGTAGCTGCCCCCCAAAGAGGCCTCTCTCCAGACCAGTCTTGAAGGAGAAAGAGTGTCTAAAGCATCGTTCCTTTTCCATAGGAACCCCGCGGCAGTGGGGCTTTGAGGGGGACCTTCCATGTACAACGGGTTTCGGGTCCTTAGCGGGTTCTCATCGGACAAAAAAGTGATGTTACTCGAGGATTTGGGGAGGTTATTGTTCAGGGATCCATTGACATTGGATTGCTTGTGAGCCTCTATAGCACGGGAAGCAAAGCTGCTTATAACTCTCTGTCGGTCTCCTTCTTCTAAGACTGACTTTTTTCCCCTGCTTTGTTGGAAATGGTAGAGAAGAAAAAGACTTGAAAGAAAAGAAGATAATCACATGTGAGGAAACATGCATGGACATAGGTACTTATGAGAGAGAGAAAAAAAGAACTTATGACATGAAGCAGAGCCATTAAATCACTTCTAGCAAGCTACAACCCAACAGAAGGAGCACATCTACTACTGGGCAAGACATTTACTTTTTCATCTTCTTGAAGGGGAAAGGAAGAAAAATTAAAACAAGTTGCTGCTTGTTTTAATTTGAAGCTGTGTAGCTACTTGGTGAGTTCAAAACTAAACTCACATCTCCTTAAAAAAACCTCTTGGAGTTCAAAATTATCAGTTAATATTGTGCCCTATCCACCCAGAGACACAAAACATCACAGAAGTATCAATATGTGAATGAATTGCATCTCTTGTGTGTCTGAATTTCATCTCTGAACTCAGTGAAAAACCCCTGTGGTTACACTGAATTTCTATACCAAAAGTAAGAGGTGTCACCACTTTCTGGACTTCATCTGTCACCTCCCAGTCCCTCATTAACTTCCACCCTCAAATATTTTTAATACCACAACCTTCTGAGCAGATTTGAAAATAAACAGTATTTTAAAGTGAATAGCCCCAAAGTGCCTGCTAGAAAAGTGCCCTGTGAGGCCTATTTTAAATAATGCTCACCTCAGGCTGAAATGAAATTTGTTTCTATCTCAAACAGTGAGAAATTTAAGATTTGGGCCTGTGTCAGGCAGAGCTGAAGTACAGCATGAGTAGCAATCTCATCTACCTGCACAAATTAAAATAGCATTTAAGACTGGTTTTAGTGACTTAGAGATGTCCAGGATTTTCACACAAGTTCTGAGTTAAAAATTCTAAGCCTTGTCTCTACCAAAATCTGAATTTCGGTAAAGGAATAGGAGAAAAAAATGGAGTTTTCCATGATTCTGTGAATGTTGGAAGATGAAGTTTTAGACCTCTTGGTCACATAATTCCGTGAGTTTTGGTGGTGTTGTTTCATAGCTCAGAAAATATAACTAAATACAAATTAATGAAAAATAACCTCTGGTGGTTAAATATTCCCTAGCAAAGCTGGAAGAAAAATTTAAATACCTAGAAGGAGTTAATTAAGAGATCTTAATTTTCCTCTAAGTTATTTAAGATGTAAAAGTCCCTGAGGGTCTGTATTTAGTAACAAACCACTTTTGTTTCCTGACTTTTGTTTCCTGTTTTGATCAGGGGACCACCCAGGCAGGGAACCCCCAGCTTCCTAATGGTCCAGGGAGCCAGGAGGACTGGAATTGCTGCACAGAATCCAGGGATCATTCTCCCATTTGCAAAAAAACACCCAGCAGAGCTCCACAGAGTGAATAAACTCTCCCCAGGCACTGCAGTTTGCCAGAGCTGAGTGTGCCTAAGGCTTCCTCTGGGCAGAATGAATACAAATAATTAACTTCACACTAATTAGAGAATCCCAGCAGGGTTTGGATTGGAAAGGAACCTAAAGATGATGCAGTTCCAACCCCCTGCCATGGCAGGGACACCTTCCACTGTTCCAGGCTGCTCCAAGCCCCAATGTCCAGCCTGGCCTTGGACACTGCCAGGGATCCAGGGGCAGCCACAGCTTCTCTGGGCACCCTGTGCCAGGGCCTGCCCACTCTCCCAGGGAACAATTCCTTCCCAATATCCCATCCATCCCTGCCCTCTGGCACTGGGAAGCCATTCCCTGTGTCCTGTCCCTCCATCCCTTGTAAAGAGTCTCTCTCCATCTTTCCTGCAGCTCCTTCAGGCACTGCAAGGCCACAGTTTGGTCACCCCAAAGCTTCTCCTCTCCAAGCTGAACAATCCCAGCTCTCCCAGCCTTTCCTCCCAGCAGAGCTGCTCCATCCCTCTGATCATCCTGGAGCCTCCTCTGGGCTCTCTCCAGCAGCTCCAGGTCCCCCCTGTGCTGGGCCCCTGAGCTATAAAGTGACTCTGAATTCCGAAGCAGCCAACTTTGGGGTCAGCCAAGCACTGCACCTACTGAGAGGGGAGAGCAGCAGCGACTCTGAACTTGAAGGAGCCCCTCCAGCAGAAGGCTCATGCAAGGTGCCACCACCTTTCTGCCACTGGAGCAGATTATTTCAAAAGCTCCTCAGCTCCTTCCTCGCTCCACATGAGGCCTCTGAGAGCTGAGGTGACCCCACAACGTTTTTCTGTTTGTGTGGAGCTGTTTCAACCACTGAGGAGCAGCGAGCTCAGTTTCTGTGAACTCAAAGACTCTACAGGCCTTGCATGGAATYGGAATTAACAGCCACAAGGAAGGTTTAAATCCAGCCATAAATCCATGAACTACCAGCAAACTTCTGTTCATGAACTCAGTGTTGCTTTGGCTTTTTTTGACCCTTCAGCTTTAGAAATAATGCCCTTCAAGTTCAGCAATCACCCTCCCTCTGTCTACTTCCAAGAAGAGGGATAAAGAAGCACAGAAGTATTGGAACTTCCCAGTAAATGTCTTTCCTGCTCAATGGACAAATAAAATATGAGCTTCACCTTGCAAGGTTGGATGGGACTCGCTGGAAGGAAAATTAACTAATTTCTACCAGCTACAAATATGAAGACAATGAAAGAAGCTTACTTACTGATGCCTATGGATCCAAAGACAGGGAAAAATGAAAATGTTGAGACAAGGCAGATTTAAAACTAAAGAGCTTTGTTCCATTTCATTTGCTATAAACACCAAAGAAAGCAAACAAGACACTGCAAATGAAAGATGGCAGACTAAGGACAACTAAAACAGGGAATATTGTACTAAAAATCATGAAAAATGGCAGTAAAAGATTTTTCCCAAATATGAATTTCCTAAGGTATACCTGTGCCCTGCAGTAAAGTATTTAGTGGGCAAGAAAGAAAAGAAAACTTTTAAAGAAAAAGTTAATTTGTAACTATATTTATTGAAGGCTGTTATTTTCTTTAAAATCCTATGGATTTTGATTTATCTTTGAAGGATTTTTGTGTTTAATCAGTTCCTCACATGATGAATAAGCCTTGGTTGTATGCAAAGACATCTGAGAGAAAATATTTCGACTACAGCATCTTTTTTGGCGCCACAAAGACTATTTTTTGTCCAAATTAACATAAAGCTAAGCCTCAAAGTCAATACTGCAGATCTGGGAACCGGCACCTCTTTGGGGCAGTACTAAACCCCAAAAAACCTTTGCAGATAAAGCACAATGAGGCTTTTTCTGGGTTTAGCATCACATCATTGATTTCAGCAGAAACTTGGTTTAGTGAAAAAAAAAAAAAAAAGTGAATTTTATCCAGCAGGCACCCCCCTGCATAAGGGTACAGATGTGACTCACAAACAGAAGTGTTCCCATTCCAAAAAACTTTATTCCATACATTTTCCCTCCCTTCCTGCCCAAGCATAACTTGATAAAGGCAAAAGGCAAAAATTCAGCCCTTGGGAGAAGCTATTCCTGCTCCCAGCATTTTTTAGCCCCCTATTTACCCAGAAAAGCTCAAGCCCTGGAATTACCCAGTTGTCCAAGAGTTAAAGCTCCCTCATGGCCCTGTGACATTTTATAAACTCCATCACAGCAGCTGGAAAATTTCAACTTTCTGGGCAAAACGAATGATGATTGAAAACGGAGCAATCCTCATTTCCACCACCCATTCATTCCCTACCTGCTCCAAATCTTATTAAAGCTGGGCTCTTCAGCATTCCTTGTTTTTCAAGTATAAACAGAGTTGAAGTGTGGCAAAGCTTATCAACAATCCCCTCCCAGTATCAGACAAATAATAATTGGCTGGAATATTTTCCTACTGCGAGTTAAATTGTTGTTGGAGTCCATCGACTTCAGGTTTACAGAGGCATGAAAAGGGAGGCAGCCTTGCAAGATTATTATTTTATGAGCATGCAAGAGGTAAAAGATGCATTTATTGAGCTGCCAGGGGGTTCTCTGCTTTGATAGTTCCTTTAATTTCAATATTTAAACAGGTTTAAATTTAGAACAAAGAATCCCCAACAAACCCCRAACACTTCTTACTAAAGGAAATGGGGAATTTGGGGCAGCAATTTTCAGGGAATTATCATTTTGGATGTGTGCAATGGATAAGAATGAATTTTATTGGATGTGTTTACTCAACAGCTTTGGAAAATATGGAATGCTGGCCCGGATGTGCCAAGGAATCCAAGCTTGGCAGCAATGACCTGCTGCAGGATCTTGCTCTTAGGAAAACCATCTGGTGAGACCTTTTTGCCCACTTAAAGCCTGTTAAAGGTCCCTCCGCGCACTACAAGAAGATTAAACTGGTTTTTCCCTCCATCCAGGGCCAGCCTATTTCTTTTCTGGATGTTGGAGAAGCCCAAGCAGCTGGGGAATGAAGAAAAGCCTTTTGCACAGAGACTGCACGAAGCGATTTCATAGAAGCCCAGAATCTCAGAATAGTTTGGACTGGGAGGGACCTTAAAGCCCATCTCATTCCACCCTCTGCCATGAGCAGGGACACCTCCCATCATCCCAGCTTGCCCTGGGCAGTGCTTTTCTGGATGGATCTCAAGGAATACTCACATGGTGCTGTCTCCAAGCTCCTCATAGAGGTTGTTGGCCGCGGCTCCGGACGGTTTTCCTGCTGGCAGAGCCATCTGGATCCTCGCAGTCTTGGCACACTCAGCCTGGCGCCTTTGGAGAGCCACGGGGGGAAAGAGAAACCTTCATCAGAACAGCCCAAAACATGACCCCAGTAAAGCCAAAATGTGAAGATTTCTATGTTCTTGCCCTGCGGTTTATAAACATCCCTGGATTTTGTCTTCATCAAAGTAGCAAGATCATCTTCTCCTGGATTTTTCAGCTCCCTGTTGTTCTGTTTTGGTGGAATCCCAGAGCTTCCCAGATCCCAGGGTGGTTTGGGTTGGAAAGGACCTTAAAGCCCATCCAGTGCCACCCCTGCCATGGGCAGGGACACCTCCCACTATCCCAGACTGCTCCAAGCCCCAATGTCCAGCCTGGCCTTGGACACTGCCAGGGATCCAGGGGCAGCCACAGCTTCTCTGGGCACCCTGTGCCAGGGCCTGCCCACCCTCCCAGGGAACAATTCCTTCCCAATATCCCATCTAAACCTACTCTCTTTCAGTTTGATGCCACTCCCCCTTGCCCACTCACAACTCCTTTTTCTTAATGGAGTTGGCTGGGAAATTTCTGTTCAATGAATGTTTTTTCCTGAAAAAATTCTTTTTCTTTTTTTTTTTTTATTAATATGGAATAAAATCACAGTGGAATAAATTTCTGTTCTCTGTCCAGAAAACAAAGCTCCTCCTCAGGGTGATGTGACTGATTTACCCCAATGACACCGAGTAGCCATAAAAATAAATCCCTTTTAAACTCATCACACCAAGAGTTCAGGAGCAAGTTGGAGTATAGGAATTTAAAAAAAAAAACCCTATATTTAATATATCTTGAGAATAAAATTTGACAGTACTCCTATGGAAGCTGGAAGAAACAAAGCTGGAAATGAATACTTACTCTTTGAATCTGTTTGGTTGCAAAAAAAGAGATAAAAAGGAAGGTTAAATAAATTCTGCTGCCAACAACTGCCCATAACAGTGACTCTTAACAGGAGTAATAAACTACAGGCTACTTAATTATCCCACACATCAAATTCCAGAATTAATGACTTGTTTAAAGAATCAGAACTTCCAGAGCTGAACAGCGTGTGGCTGCTACTTTTGATCCCCTGGTAACAGTTCTGTAGTCAGCAGAAATACGAATTACAGCAGGGAAAGAAAACAAGACATGAAAACATGAATATTTCTCCTGTTCTTTCTTAAGCAGGTGCATTTTGGTACCTGTTTCTTGATATTTAATTATGTTATATATAACAATATAAATAATACAATCACTATTTTCTTTGTATTTTCCCATTTTAGCACCTTTCAAAAATATATAGAAAATATTTTTAATAATGGAGGAGTATTATTTTTGGTTCTTATTTAGAAGATGCCATTCTTTTGTGATTAGTAAATAATAAATAATTTATAAGTGCCTTGCAGGGTTGTGCTGGATACTGGATTTCAAAGGAATCATTTTTAGATTTATTACTAAAGAAATATTTTAGGAAAAACACTGAGATTCCTTTGGAAAAGGAGTGAAAAAGGCTGGAATGCAAAAACAAACCATAAGGCTCAGGATTTTAATTTAACTCTAAAATTCCTTTCATTTTCTTTGGCACTC
The DNA here is from genome assembly GCA_003713295.1 of Parotia lawesii. Lineage (NCBI taxonomy): Eukaryota > Metazoa > Chordata > Aves > Passeriformes > Paradisaeidae > Parotia > Parotia lawesii. The sequence goes on from RAHM01000128.1 coordinate 1,456,267, forward strand.
TCCATAAAAATACAATTTATTCACAGTGGGCTGCCATAAATCCCACTCCAAGTCAGATTTCTAGATGGGAAAAGTGGGATTTTTGGATGAAATGAATTTAGGCAGATTCCTGAGAGTTCCTARAAGAGATTGATGATGTTTGGATAATCTAACAGATGCCAAGGAAAAATGGGGCTCTTCCATTTCTTTAAGGAATCTTCAATTCAGGTAACAACCACCAAGGAACTGCAGGATGAACGGGCTGATGGAAGCACATTTTCCATAGAATTCTGGGAGAGGAAGAGCAGTTTGGGAATGATCTGCCTTTCCAATGGTGCAGAAGTTGGTCAGGCTCTTCCAGACTTCTTTAAATGGCATTTTTCCCTTGACCCAAAGTGGGGAAATGGGGATGTGAATATAACCATGAATTAAAGAAGAAATCTGCGAATAAACGGATTTATAAATCTGTGAATAGGAATATAATGTATATAGAAATTTATGAATATAATCTTTAATTAGAGAAAAATTTATGAATAAATAAATATAAATAAATAAATAAATAAATAAATAGATAGACATGGAGCCTTTAAGTCCAAATGCACTGATTTTAAATATGAGTGGACCTGAAAATTTTAGTTGAGAGGAACTTGTTGGAGAGGTTGATTTGAATTAATTTATCAGCCAATTACTTGACCCTCTTCAATGTATAAGAGGCAAGAGGATATAGCGAAAAATATCTCTGATGTTGCCCTAAAATGGCAGAAAACCAACTCTCCAAGAAACATTTGCAATTAAGAAGCTCAGGAAAAAATATTTTAGGATTTAAGCAAAAATATTGGGATGCTCTAATATGATTTTTGATTCATTTCTTGAAACAGCACTTTTTTCCTTTTTTTTTTTTTCTTTTTGGCATGGAATTCAGCTCTGAATCCTCACTTTTGTGCCAAACACCTGGGTTTTGAGCTGATGTTTTGGCACAAAAATCCTGCGCCACGTTGGGAAGGCCAGGACGCTCTTCCCGTGGATTTTCTGTGTTCGTGTTCATCACACCAAGCATTGAGCAACCCTTGTGGTGAGAAGGGGATTAAACCCAGAAACTAACAAACTGATTTATGTAATAGAAATGTAGATAATACATACAAAATACTACAGAAATAGGCAAAAATAGACAGAAATGAACCTCGYGATGGCGGACAATCGTTGAAGTGGCTCTGCTACAGAATGCAGCATCTCTCCTACAAGGTTACAACCCCTGGGAGAGAAGGAGGAAGAGGAGGGTACTCACTGCTTGTAGCTGACCATGACGATGAGGATGGCTGGCATGCAGCACAGGATGATGATGACAGCCAGGGCCAGCAGTGCCCCCTCCGTGTAGCCCATGGCCTGCGCCTGCTTCTTCACGTTGGCCACCACRTCCGGCGTGCGGATCTCCAGGATTCGCCCGCCCTGGCCCAGGTAGGGCTGGAACTCCTTGTTGATATCCAGCAGTTTGCCATCCAGGAACCTTCAATGGCACAAGAACACCCCACTATTAGGACCAAGTTAATGAAGAGAGTTTTAATTATGGTGGGTCACCAGCCCAATAAAGCACATACATTGTCTTTGTGGGCTTTGGAATAGTGGCAAYTCCCTGTAATCCTGGTGCCAAGGACAATTCCCATGCACTTAACACCAGGACACAGTTTAAACATTGAAAAGGAGGGCTCAGCTGAGCTTATCCTGATTTCCAGTGGCAAAAACTACGTGGTGGCATCACTTTGTGCTTTGTGCTTTTCCTTCTCTGCTCTGATCCCGAGGATCAACCAACCCTTCCTGGACACATCCCTAAGGACCACTCTGCACTAAAGATCACCTTGGTCTTGMCCAGGGCAGTGGTGGAGTCACCATCCCTGGAAGTGCTCAAAACACCAGTGGTTGGGGCATTTGGGGACATGGGGCAGTGGTGGCCTTGGYGGWGCTGKGGGAATGTTGGATTCGATGACCTCARATGTCTTTTCCACCCTTAATGGTTCTATGGTTGCTGTTACCCTAAAATCAGGCAATTTTTCAAGGATTTGCTCAGCTCCTTAGGGAAATTCTTTGGCTGGCTGGACAAAAAATACATTGGCCAAGGCTTTAACTTCCGAAGGAAAATAAAATCCTTGGATCGCCCCAGAAGTGAGGATTAAGTCTCACAAGCTGCCCACCTCTAAAGACCAAAGCAGGAGATGTGGTAGGAAGGAGGATCCTAAAATCTGGGAGCTATAGCAGAATTCCAGATCCTTGCATGTACAGGGGTTCTCCTGGAGAAAGATGAGGGGAAAAAAACCTCCAGAAAACTTCAAATAAAAAACAACAAAAAATTCTGTATTTTTGTGTATAAAGTCTGAATGTCTAAAGAAAGCCTGAGACAGCTTTGATTTCCTACTCTGATCACGAGACAGAAATTCCACTCCTCAAAGACCATTTCCTCAAGGGTGGTAATTTCTTACAATTGACTTCTCCTCAGACTGAGTTCCTGATAAATCTTTGTAGCATTTCTTGTCCCTGTTTTATTTTTTTTGGAATTTTGGGGAGAATCCACTCTGCTCTGGGTGTGCAGTGGGTGAACTGGATCTCGTCACAAGCAGAACAGCTCGTCCGGAACAATGAATTTGGGCTGGTTCCATGATACTGAGGGTGAAGRGGCTGCTCACCCCCACCCTCACAAAGGTGTCCGGAAGAATAATTCCCATTCCTGATGTCTTCCACAAACCATTTCCTCGGTACTTGAGAAAAAATCCCTTTCCTAACCTAAATGATGGCATAAAGTGATATAAACATTCTTTTGCTGCTCACTAGATGTCACTGGTGCATGTCCCACGTTCTTTGAGCCGGCAAAAGCCTTCCCAGCAGGACAGCATTAAATCCCTGGGTGATTTTAACCACCTCTCCGTTGAAATTCYGCTGGCATTTTCCTGACAAACTCTTTTTAACAGGTTCGTAACTCAGCCGTGAGCGTTTACTCTGTGATGGAACCTGACACGTTGTGCAGGAGCTTCACAGTTTCTTTTTAACAGGGGACATTTTCCACTTAATTTATGCAGGAGGAATTTGCTGGATTCAACTGGTTTTTATGCTCCAATAAATCAAAGCCTCTTCCCTAGAAAAGATAGGAAAGGAGGCTGAACGTTTCGGTCWGGGAAATTATCTGAGTGGCCTCCGAGTCTTTCAGGGGTTTGTGGGAGAGGGAGGAAATAGTGAAGTACAGGTACTATTCAGATCCATTTCTGGGGTGCAATCAAACAGATTTGGAGCAAAAATCAGATGAGGAGCGGCTGAGGGAGCTGGGAAAGGGGCTCAGCCTGGAGCAAAGGAGGCTCAGGGGGGACCTCGTGGCTCTGCACAACTCCCTGACAGGARGGGGCAGCCGGGGGGGGTYGGGCTCTGCTGCCAGGGAACAGGGACAGGASAAGGGGAAACGGCCTCAGGCTGGGCCAGGGGAGGCTCAGGTTGGACAGCAGCAGGAATTTCTGCATGGAAAGGGTGCTCAGGCCTTGGCAGGGGCTGCCCAGGGAGGTTTGGAGTCCCCATCCCTGGAGGTCTTCCATAAATGTGTGGATGTGAGGACACAGTTTAGTGGTGGGCTTGGAGGTGCTGGGTTAAGGGTTAGACCTGAGGAGCTCAGGTTCTTTCCAACCTCAATGATTCTGTTTTATGGGATCCCCGATTAATAAAAACTTCAGGTAATCGATCATAACAGTCTTAAGGAAAAACATGGATCTCACGTTGCGTGTCAGTCCTACRAAGTACAGGACAGGGAAAATTCTGCGTATCTTGAGAGACACATGGCTTCTACCCCCTGGCAGTCGCTGCTACATCCATGACTTCTAAATCATGCCTTTGTTTTCCAGCCAAACATTTTCCTGGAATTACTGTGGGATTAATATTATGGATTACAGGAGCCTCGCGCTCTAGTTCAGCGGGGTTTGCTTCTGATGGTGACAAATGTGACTCTGCTCGGCTGCTGCTGGGATGAGCTGCTGTGTCCACCTTCTTCTCCCAGCTCCAGCTGCTTTGGGTTCAGATCCCTGACTCCTGCTTGTATCCCTGCAGTTCTCCACCTGCTGCTCCACTCCATCCTCAATTCCCCCTGCATTTGACCTTCACAAATAATTGTTTTCAAACAGTGACAGGTTCATAAGAAATTGTGTTAAATCAGAGCCTTGACTCCRTTTCAGAAGCAGGAACACAGCAGGRTGCTCCCAAAAAAGCCCATTCCGGAAAAGCCCCAGGTATCTTCCAATACACAATCACCTGGTGAGCTGTGTGAAAATCCCAGCTGGCAGAAGTCACTAACTCTGTGCTGTAGGTCCTGGATAAACATGGAATTGTTGAACACCTGGAAAATCACCTGTGGGAATTTATCTTCCTTATTGGTAATTAAATGTTTAAACCAGGAAGTTCTGTTTCTTTCGGACTTATTCACCTTTCTCCCATCACATCCAGTTTATGAAATGATCCTTTCTCCCACTGATCCCTTTTCTGTCAGATCCAGAGCAGATTCCTGGCTGGCAGAAGGGTGGCTGGGGCTTGTGGATTCCCAGTGAGGGGACAACCACTTCTAGAAGTGTYCTGTGACTGTGGCAGGAAGAACCCCGAGCCTTCCCTCTGAAATCAAACTCCCAGGAGGGAGCTTCATCTTTTTAGGAGGCTAAAATCTTTGTAGGTTTGGGTACATCCCCTGGCCCAAATCTCCTGAGGTTCTCCCACTTTGCAGTGAAAACWTGGGAACTCCAGCTGCAAAACTCTGTCTCCTTACTCCAGTGAGCTGACACTCACTCACCTCTACCCTAAAGCCAGGGAGGCATTCCYAGGGATTTTGCTGATTTAAATATTTAAAAGCTTTTGAAGAGTACAAAAAAAGCCCCTAAAAAGCTGAGTGTGCAGGCAGAGGGAGCATTTTAATGAGGTTGTTTCTCAGATGATTCCCCCTTCCCTTCCTGTTGGAAAATCTGATGTTTAACCCATCTTAACTCTATTCTGCTCTGGGTACTTCACTGGACATCTGAACATCCCTAAAAAGACATTCCAATATTTTCAAAGGGTGCCAAAATGAAGACAAACATGTTTTTCTGGCCATGAAGAGAGTCTGCCAAGGGAAAAGTTTATTTTTCCTGGAATTCAAAGAGCCAGCTGCCTCCACGTTCAGGTAACAGCTGATTTTCTTATCCTGATAATAGTGGATTTACTGAGAGCTTTCCAAAGGGAGGAGGAAAAGGGTGTCAGAATCTTGAATGAAACTGGAGAAGGATCACAGTGACTCCATTCTGGGAATGACCAAGAATGGACAAGTGACCAGAAACACCCAGAGCATCACTGAGACCTGAAAGGACTGAATGACCATGGGGACACCTTAAAACAAACACCAGGAGAAGGAAGGAGGCTCTATTGCCACTCCTCTGAAAGCTGCCATTGCTATTAATTATAGTTTATATAACATTTTTATATAAAATATTCTTTTTTTTTTTTTATTCCTAGTTCAGAAAAATGATACTGGAAGACTGGAGAGGGTTCAGAGAAAACTTTAGGTGATGAAAAGAATTAAAACATAGCCCAGAGCAGAACTTCTCAGGAATACAGAGGATGATGTGATCACGAGCCTAGACCTTGGTGGGACCCAGAAATTAAAAACATCAATGGATGCTTTAATTTATCACCCAAAATTATAATAAAACTGAGCCTGGACAAATTAAAAATAAGAGACCAAAGGCCTAATTTTTGCCAGGGAATTACCCTGCAATAACAACACCCAGGCTGTAGCTGACTAGATTTCCTGGTGCAGTTGCTTTGCTGACAGGTAAGTTCCAAGCAGAATTATTTTGGGGAGTTCCCAAACTTGCTCAGACTGATCCCAGTGATCTTTCCCAGCCTCTAAACTCTGAATATCTGCAGAGCTTTCCTGCACTGTGGTTCATCTGCACTCCACCAGGAGCTCGGGAGAAGAAGCTCTTTTCCCCCTTTTCCAGCCCCATTTCCCTGCCGTGGTTCACAGCCTTTTCCTGCCAGGCTGCTGAGGACGTGCTCAGCACAGGAAGAGCCTGGTGGGGTTCTCACTGAGATAAAAACCAACACCAAGGTGAAATACATGCAAAAAAAAACCAAAAAAAGGGGTTTTGTCTTTAGAAGTAGAGCCTGATTTGCATTTTGAAGAGCCTGATCTCCTGTGTGGAGGTGTACATTGGGTCATGCCCCACCGTCTTTGTTTTACACAAGGTGCAAACCATCCCTTCCCTTTCTCCTTCCTCTTCCCTTTCTCCTTCCCCTTC
>RAHM01000128.1:1462708-1475777 GCA_003713295.1 Parotia lawesii
TCCCTTCCCTTCCCTTCCCTTCCCTTCCCTTCCCTTCCCTTCCCTTCCCTTCCCTTCCCTCAGTTCCCAAAGAAAAGAAGAAAGGACTCATGCTCCAAACAGAAACTGTGGGAAGCCTGAAGGTCAACACTGCAGCACCAAAGCCTGGAGGTCACACAGGACTTTTGGTACACAGGAAGGAAATTCCTTGGAGGAATTCCAGCTGGAAGCTCCTCCACAGGGTGGACAAAACCTATTTCAAGCAATGTCTGAACCATGTGCATTGGGACAATTTAGCCCGAGGCACTGGACTGAACGAGGATGTGACAAATTCCCACGCTATCCATAGGGGATATCCATGCAGCAGCTGCTTCAATGGATTTTCCTGTTCCCATTATGCTGAACCAGTTTCTAAGAGAGCAACAGATTCCCAAACAATCCATGGAAACAGAGGGAGAGTAACAAATGAAATACTCACTTAAAAAGTTCRTTCCTCATGATGGCTCTGTTGGTTTGCGGGTCGATGGCGTAGACCATGAGGTCGGACTTGGTGTAATCCTCCTCGGAATATCCATCCCCAAACCTCCGTGCTCCGATGGATTCCACCACGACCGTCGCCCCTGGAATCTGGTCTTGGATGTAGCGTTCCAAAATCCTAAAGGGAATACRGAGCCGGAAAGCTGCAGTGATTGACTCGTGCCACTGCCCACAGCCCAAATGAGGTACTGATAGGATGAGATGAGAAGGAGTTTGACCTTCAGAGCACTTTTAAAAAGAAATCCCTGCTCCATAGAACCTTTGAAATGCTGAACTCCTGGGAAAAGCTCAGCAGTGCTCGGAGAGGTCTTCAGAAAATGTGTCCTGAAGTYGAGCTCTTTGTGTTTATGACCCCAGTTGAGTTTTAAATGGCTCACGGGAAACACCACCTATATTTCACACAACCCCCCCGTCATCCTTTTATTAAGCYATATGATTCCAGCACTTCCATTCCAGCCTTCCACAGGGTGCATTCCATAAATTTTCACCCAGAGAAACAACCACTTGAAGGATTTTCGGTGGGATATTTCATCCGGCCCTCCGATATCCCACATTTCAGGGGTTGCGACACCTGCTGCTCCAAAAGGCACCAGGTTTTACAGGCAGCAGGAAATTGGAATATTGGGCTGACATGTTTAYCACAGGAAATAAAATCAAATAAACTGCAGCAGGATTCCACAAGCTGGGGAAAGAAAGGCTGATAGAATTGAGAGATAACAACAAAAAAAACAACACCACCGCCCAGACTTGCTAAAGGCTGATGAGGTTTCCAACKTGGGACCAAGAAAGGTTCACTCGAAGCCCACAGAAAGTTTGATAAATAAATTAAAGGCATAAAAGCAAATATCATCAACTCTGGGCAAAAAAAAGGAGCGAGAAATAAACCAGAGCATTTGGAAGCCTGAAGATTCCATCTAAATTTATAAGAAAATATCGAATTTCCTGGGCTAATTGATATGGTCAGAAAATCAAAAAGCAATAGCTGAGCTGGGAGGCAAAAGCAAGGGAATGAGCAGGAATGTGCTGCCTGATCCATCCAGGATGCACCAGGCTGTGGAGGAAGACACAGCTCCCACAAAAAAGGACATCAGTGACTTTAAGAAGTTGCTTGTTTAACACAAAACCTTCTGCGATCGCTGAGGTTACATTTTTGCTGTCATGGTTTTGTTCCTGACACAAGATTTCCACCAGCTCCTGCTTTTTCCAAGACTCCTGATTCACATTTATCCAAGGAACATCTCTTCTCTTTGTGTGGAAGTTTAGTGTGCCCTTAAAACTCGCTGTAAGCTTTAAAGCTTTTCTATACGATATTGAAAAATMCAAGTGTGTCGGAGCCAGGTCATACCCGAGGACTGAATATATGGAATTATTGCAGAGAAAACAGGGATACAGATTGGCTGACAGGGTGCTCGTGGAGTGTTGCCCTCTGAACAAGCTCTCCTGTTGTTTGCAGGTACAGAAAGCTCTGCTTGTCTCTGCTCGTGGCACGCTCTGCACTGGCAGCCAAGGTGAGGACCTGTCACAGACATCTCAGCAACAAGAATTCCCCCAGGGAAAACCTGACAGCACCAATCTGGGATACGGAGATTATTCTAAAACCCCACCAAACACGATGGGAGTGTAAATGGCGAAAAAGAAACCACAACCGTTCTTAGGAGGGCGCTCGGCACAAGGTGTCAGGCAGAACAAAAACGGGAAGGATTTGCCTCCATAATTAGCATTTAATCATCTTCCCTTGCTGCAGGAGGAGATGCTTTTCATGGAATTGCAGAATCCACCCTGTGCCCAATGCCCACCTTGTCCCCAGCCCAGAGCACTGAGTGCCACCTCCAGCCCTTCCTTGGACACCTCCAGGGATGGGGACTCCAAACCTCCCTGGGCAGCCCCTGCCAAGGCCTGAGCACCCTTTCCATGGAGAAATTCCTGCTGCTGTCCAGCCTGAGCCTCCCCTGGCCCAGCCTGAGGCTGTTTCCCCTTGTCCTTTTCTGTTTCCTTGTACAGAACTCTTATTACACACACGACAGAAATGCTCCATAAGGTTGGAAGGTGATAATTCAGGGTCACTTCTGGCAGGTTACAACATTCCCTTTCCTCAGAAATCCCTGGCATCCTGCTGGAATTCATTGCCTTTGAAAATATCTTTGTCTAAAACATTATTAAAACTGAAGGACAAACAGAATAGTTTGGACAAGGGCCTGGAGTGCCAGGACACAGGGAATGGCTTCCCAGTGCCAGAGGGCAGGGATGGATGGGATATTGGGAAGGAATTGTTCCCTGGGAGGGTGGGCAGGCCCTGGCACAGGGTGCCCAGAGAAGCTGTGGCTGCCCCTGGATCCCTGGCAGTGTCCAAGGCCAGGTTGGACATTGGGGCTTGGAGCAGCCTGGGACAGTGGAAGGTGTCCCTGCCCATGGCAGGGGTGGCACTGGATGGGCTTTAAGGTCCTTTCCAACCCAAACCTTTCAGGAATTCTGTGACAGGACTTGCTGAGAAACGGGTACATTGCAGTCGCTGGCTTCACTGACATTGCAGGAAACCCCACACAGCCCAGCAGAATGGCAGCAGTGTTCAATTTGAAACACACAAATTGCATGTTTGGGTTAAAAACAGAGAATAAAATCCCACCGGACACTGAAAAGCAGCAATTAAAGAATTCACTTAAAAATAGGRCAGTTCCCTGTAGAGTTGTTTAAGAAATCTTTCAGCTGAACCTGTGATACTGAAAACACTGTAGTGTTTTAGAACTCCACTGAAAGTGGCCACTTGCTTGTAGTGGTACTCACAAGAACCAATTTTTTTTAGATTCCTCCCTTTAAGTACCAACAGTCAGCAGCGCTGCTGTATTGATCAGCAGAATTCAAATTAAAATGAGTGTGTCACTTGTTAATGCCACAAGGGTCATGCCCATCCTCCCAACAGCTGGAGGTGGAAGCAGGGGCAGAACAGGTGATGAGCCTTTCCAACTGCTCCAGCTCCACTGGAGCTGCTCAGCAGTGAGGAAAATGCCTCCCAGTGCATCCCCACGAGCACAGCTCTCCCAGTTCCCAGCTGTGACACTGGACAAAGAGATTTGCTCTGTCCTTGAGGGATCCTGTGGCCCAAAGTTCCCTGAAAATCCTTAGGTGATTTTTTTTAATCTTCAGGTGCAAAAGAAATGGAAAGGCAAAATAATCCAGGGGTGTTGGCCTGCTGAGCTGGCCCTTGGCTGGGGAATTCTGCTCCATGGAGTCCCAGAATGATTTGGTTGGAAAGGACCTCAAATCCCGTCCAGTGCCACCCCTGCCATGGGCAGGGACACCTTCCACTATCCCAGGCTGCTCCAGCCTGGCCTTGGACACTTCCAGGGATCCAGGGGCAGCCACAGCTTCTCTGGGCACCCTGTGCCAGGGCCTGCCCACCCTCCCAGGGAAGGATTTATTCCCAGAATCCAATATCCTTCCCTCTGGCACTGGGAAGCCATTCCCCCTTGACCTGGCACTCCCACTCTTGTGAAAATCCCAGACTTCTTGCACGTCCCCTTTAGGTACTGGAAGGGGGCTTTCAGAACATTCCTGAACTGGGACTTCCCAGAACATCCCTGAACTGGGACTTCCCAGAACATCCCTGAAAGGAGCAGGCCAAAGCCCAAAATCTGGGATAAGGCACTGCATTCCTGGCCTGCTCTCAGTGCCACGTCCATGTGTTTATATCCATACCTGAGGTTGCTGTGCACCCTCCAAGGGTACAAAACCCTGCAGAGCACAGGATTAAATTTAGGGGTTCACCCTGGCATCGCAGCAGGAAGCTCTTTAGTGATTTAACAGGCTGTTAAATGGTTTTGGAGCACACAAAATACTTTAAGAAATGGAAAACAAAAAAAAAAACCCAAACATTCTTTCCTTCAGGACTCAAATCACCAAAGACTTGGAGTGAGCAGTGTTGAAGACTCGATATCCTGCAGAATTTTTGGCCAAAATTCTAGTTCTCAAAAATAACCTAGTACAATAATCATGACATATTTGTATTCTAGGGATTTAAAAATACAAATCTGGCAACTGTGCAGAGCTGAGAGCATCCAGCTCCTCCCATCAGCATCAACACAGACTCGTCAAGTGCTTTAATGAACTCCTCAATTCTGCTCCACTTCAGCCAAATTCTGGCCGTGTGGAGTCTTTGTGAGATTCATAATTGACCATGAAACTGCTGGATTTTCAACTGGACTTTCCCAAAGAGACAAGGACCAATTCCAGCCCCTCTGGTGCAGTCAGTGATAGATTTGGGGGGATACACTGCAGTCCCAGTTCCCAGATTCCTTATTACAACATAAATAGAGCTCAGGGAAGGGTCTGCTCTCCCTGTGGTGCCTGGGGATTATTCCAAGCCTAAAACCATCACTTTTTAATAAAACAGCCTTTCACAAAGGTTTTCTATCCCACACGTGTCCAGCAGGAAGGAGCAGCACTGAGCCAATTCCCTCTGCATAAAATAACATCTCCAATATTCAGAACACAGCCCAGAGCCAATGCCTTTATACCTACTTACCCATATCCCATAAAAGCAGAGAATCAGGAATCATTAAGGCTGGAAAAGGCCTTTAAGGTTCAACTCCCACTGTCACCCCAGCACCACCACAAGCAGATTGGATTGCACACCAGAGAGGAAATTTGCTTTCTTGCACACTGCTGAAGTTGCTTTCCTCCTCTTTGTGCTCATCCTGTAAAATCCTGCCCTCCAAAACCCCTACACACACTCCAACTTTTTATTTCAGCCTCATTTGTCCCAGTCACAGGAGGAACACTGCGCTCATCCAAAGAATAATACCCAGAGACATCTCCCCTCCGACCCCGAGGCCAATCTCCAGATCTCAGCACAAAAGGGCTTTTCCTGCAAGAGTCAGCAATTCCCGGGGAAAGTGGGAGTTTACAGCTTCATCCCAGAAGCTGTGCACTGCATTAGAGAGCTCTGGAGAGATCCATCACCTCAACAACCCCAGGAGTCACGGAGAGCAGGAGCTTGCTGAACCAGGGCTCCCAGCTGCCAGGGGGAGTAGCAAGTGCAAAAGCTGGAGTTGTAGAAGCTTGGGTCTCTATTACCCAACTTAATAAAGGTGGCCTGCAGTTATTTATCACCCTGATTGCTCAGGAGGGAGGCTGAGGGCGGAACAGGCTCTGTGAACACTGCACCAAGCCACGGGACACTCTCCCAGCAAAGCCAGACTGGCTGGACATGAACTAGGACAATAGTGGCACATGTCCCTCTCATCTATTTATTTCATCAGATTGCATCTATTGAATCTAATTCAATCTGTTATTATCTAGTCCTTTTCTAAGTGTGCCATTTACTTTGGAATGAAATGTTACAGGGTGAAGGAGTGACAGAGAAAAAGGGGAGGGAGGTGAAGCGGAGGGACAGGAGCAAAGCGACCCCAAAATGTTCTTGTCAGGGAGGTAAAGGGTAAAGGACAAAGGGTAAAGGACAAGGCAGCTGACCCCAAAATGTTCCTGTCAGGGAGGTAAAGGGTAAAGGACAAAGGGCAAAGGGTAAAGGACAAGGCAGCTGACCCCAAAATGTTCCTGTCAGGGAGGTAAAGGACAAAGAGCAAAGAGTAAAGGGTAAAGGACAAGGTAGCTGACCCCAAAATGTTCCTGTCAGGGAGGTAAAGGGTAAAGGGCAAAGGACAAGGCAGCTACAGCTGGACCTGTGACTCAGGAACGTTTCAGAAAGGCAGGAAACCAAGTGTCACCTGTGGAGAGGGCTCAAGGGCAAGGTCACTGCCACAACCCCAACAGGCAAACGGCCCAGTCTGCTGTAATTAGACTTAATTCAGTAATTACCTGGCAAAAATCATAATGTAAGCACTGGAACGTGACTTCTCCTGTGGGAAAAGTAATGATACTGAGTGATTTACACCCTGCAGCTGAGATGTGCTCATTTTTTACCAATTCAGGGACTGAGGAGAAGAAAAAAAAAAACAACTGCAGGGAAATCATCCACGTTCTGAAACACTTCCCTGAGGAGAGGACTGCGTGTTCCAGCTCCCAGATATAAAATTTATTGTCTCATATACTCTGATTAGACATAAAATCCTATATGATGCACAATGTACATGTGAAGTGGATTATGATCTATAATTTACAGCAATATTTACTGCTGTAGTATTTGATAACATCTCTTTTAAGTGCAGCACAGTTTCTGTGAATTAAGGAGAGCTCCTTTGAGGAATGATGGCAGTCAGCTTTAGATATGCAAACCATTAAGTCAGAAGGTTCAACGTTCATATTCCAAAAAACTCCCTCAGCAATATCTCCAAGGATCAGCACTCGATTCGACATTTGGATTTTCAGGGAAAAGCCTGCCTGGCCACTTCTGCATTGTGTTAGAGGGTTCAGCATGGATTTTCCTTACCCAGGGAACTGCCTCATTCTTTGAAGAGCATGAAACTGAGTGAGAAAAGCATGGCTGAAGTGAGGGGAAAGACCCCAGGAGGCTGCACAGGGAGGACCTGGGAGTCCTGATATCCTGGGGGCAGCAGGAAGAGCATTCCCAGCAGGGCAGGGAGGGATCCTGCCCCTCTGSSCAGCCCTGGAGGCACCTCTGGAGTGCCGTGTCCAGCTCTGGATCCTCAGCACAGCAGGGCCAGGGAGCTCCTGGAGCGGGGCCGGCGGAGGCTGCGCAGCTGAGGAAGGGCCTGGAGCATCTCGGTGCCCAGGAAAGGCTGAGGGAGCTGGGGCTGCTCAGCCTCGAGAGGAGCCCCAGCTGAGAGGGGCCCTCAGCCCTGGCTGGCCCTGGCTGCAGGGAGGGCTCCGAGCAGGGCCCAGGCTCTGCTCCGGGGGCCCAGCAATGGCACCAGAGCCACGGGCAGGGCCTGAGCCCAGCAATTGCCCTGCACAGGAGGCAGAACTTCTGCCCTGGCCAGTGCCCAGCCCTGAACAGATTGTCCAGAGAGGCTCTGGGCTCTCCTCCCTGGGGCTGTTCCAGAGCTGTGTGCACACARTGCTGTGCCCTGGGCTCTGGGATGGCCCTGCTGGAGCAGGGAGGTGCCACCAGGTGCCCACTGTGCTCCCCTCAGCCTGAGCCGTCCTGTGACTCTCTATATTTGACCCAAACTCTCATTTTAAGCCACTCCACTGTTCCAGTTCAGAGGAACTGATGTGACATCTCATCTATACAGGAGAGTACAGAGGAATTCACTTCCCGAGACACTTCTCTTCCCTGCAGGTTGGGAAGAGCTCAGGTCTCTCTTGGCAGTGTGGCTTCTCTGACTTTAGGCAGAGCTTTAAGCTGCCATCACGTGAAAACCAAAGAATTAAATGCTCTGAGAACCACATTGGCTGTTTTATTCCAGCTGAATTTCAGGAGTGGTACTCGATGATGCCTCTGGGTCGCTTCCAACTGAGGATATGCTATCATTCCATGAAATGCTGTTCCTTGCCCAGAAACAAGCACTCCCCAAAACTTCCTTATTTCAAGAACCCTCTGGTGTCTGTCTCCACCAAGTTTTCTGAAGTTGAGGAGCACACTGAATTTTCCACCAAGCCTCAGCCTATTTTTTCTGCCCCCTCTGCAGCAGACAGAAATGGGTCTCTCTGCACAGCCATAATTCAAGTGGGCAGGAGAAATGGCGAATGTGACACTGATGTGCAGCCCAGAGAATATGAAAAGCTTGACAAAATTAAAGCAGCTGGAGGTAAACATTGAATGGCTGCAAAAGATCCTATTGGAAGTGTCAGGGAAGACAAGTCCATTGTATCCCTCCAAAAACTCCCAAGCCAAACAGTGATGCTTTAAATCTTCTCTTCCCTGCTTTGCTTCCTCTATGTGGACCATTAACTCCCACCCATCTCTGGCTGTGCTGAGTGTGGAAAAATGGAATTATAGAATTCTTAATACCTCATAACTCCTCATGAAAATTACAGAGCCTGGTACAACTTCTCCTCCAGAGTTGTTTCAACCACTCTTTATTTTATAGTGAAAAACCAGTGTAATTCCACAAATGACCCAGGTACCCCCTTCCCTAACATTCCCCATCACCAACTGTTGGCCAAATGTTCTATTTTCAGGGATTAATATTTGCCAAAATGAGAGGAGAAAGAGCTGAGTAACCTGTGTAGTGACTAATTCAGCTCACAGCTCACAGAATGGTTTGTGCTGGGAACAGATCTTAAAGATCACCTTGTTCCAACTTCCCTGCCACGGGCAGGGACATCTCTCACTAGACAGGGTCGATGATAAAGTTGTTTTATCTGTTAATTAATTACACATTCAATTTTTATAAATTAGTGCATTATTTGAAGTGGCAAAACTACTTYGATCTAAGACTCCAAATAAATTGGTTTCCCTTTGCCTGTGGTTGCACACGAAAAATCACAAATTCTTATTTTGTTTTTATGGACAGCACGAATTATTAAACCTGTATAAAAACAGGGAGAGGGCGATCTTTTAAATTTAGGAAGGAAACATGAGAAATTTGAAGAGAGCAGTGAAATAAATAGATTTGTGAAATAAATAGATCTGTGGAAGAGACCTTTGTACACAGCTGCAAAATTATTTTTGAGATATTTGTTCTCTGCAAATATTTTCAGGAATGAATGGGCCAATTTTAAAATAAGTTAATGTAATTCTTCTGGCAAAGGCTGTCCTTAAAAACTTATTCTTAGAAGAGAAGTTCTCCAACTACACTGATCTGCTCATGGTGTTTGTGAAGGTGAAGACTTCCCAAGCTGAGTTGGAGAACTCAAACCYTGGTAATATTGTGGGGTTTTTCAACTTTTTAAAACTAATTCCAAAGCTTTGTTCACTGAAATACAGAATCACAAAATGGTTTGGGTTGGAAGTGACCTCCAAGGGCACCAAGTCCAACCATCAACCACCACCACCCTGTTCACCACTAACCCATGTCCTCATGTGCCACTTCCACATGGGTTTGAACACTTCCAGGGATGGGGACTCAACACTTGCCTGGACAGCCTCTTCCGGTGCTGAAACCACCCTTTCCATGAAGAAATTCTCCCTAAAATCCAATCTAAACCTCTCCTGGTGCAGCCTGAGGCTGTCTCCTCTCCTCCTGTCACTTGTTACCTGAGAAAAGAGCTCGACCCCACCTCCACAGAACCTCCTTTCAGGAAGTTATTCCTATTTCTAGGCAATTTCTCCTTGCAGGAAGTTTTTCTACTTCTAGGCAATACCTCCTTTCGGGAAGTTATTCCTGGTTCCAGGCAACACCTCCTTTTAGGAAGTTATTCCTGGTTCCAGGCAATCCCTCTTTTCAGGAAGTTATTCCTGGTTCCAGGCAACACCTCCTTTCAAGAAGTTATTCCTGGTTCTAGGCAATCCCTATTTGCAGGAAGTTATTCCTGGTTCTAGGCAATACGTCTTTTCAGGAAGTTATTCCTGGTTCTGCACAATTCCTCCTTTCAGGAAGTCATTCCTGGTTCCAGGCAATTCCTCCTTTCAGGAAGTCATTCCTGGTTCCAGAAGTGCAGTCCCTGTGAGTTCAGCCCATTGCCTGAACAACTTCATTGGTGGCTCTGACATACGAATCTCTCGGAGCCAACTCACACCTGGCCCAAAACAGAGGGAGAAAAGGGGAACATGCCCCAAATCTCCAGGAGCAAATCCATCAGGAATTTTTCCTAGCCCAGTGAAGACGTGAGGCACTCAGAGACTTTTCCAACGAGTGGTTGCACCATCAACCCCAAGGTATTTCAAATTTCATGGAGAACAACAGGCAGGATGGACCAGACCTGTGGGAATCTCAGAGGTGCCACTCATCGCTGATTGAAGTGACCAAAAAAGGGACAAAGGTTGGTTATAAACTATTTCCTACAGCATTTCCTATCCCACATTGTCTAATTCCATGACACCAAGTAGAGAAAACTGTCTCTGTGTAACAAAAAGAAGCCAGAAGTGCAAACCTGACCCCTGGGAGCTGCTGCTGATGAGGCATCTGGGGGCTCTTATTGACCAAATAAAAACCTCCCTCACTCCCTGATCCATCTAATCCCAAAGCCAGGGAGTTGGCTGATATTTGTAGAGGAAAGAAATTGATTACCCAATGAGTTGGTCTTTGTTTTGCTCCACAAGGGTGGGAGGAACGTTGGAGACGATCACTTGCATGTCCAACTGATTGACCACGGAGACCTGGAAAGAAAAGAGGGAAATTCAATTGGCACTGCCAGGCACAGCCCCCTCCCCATCCAACAGCAATGGAAAAATTCCTTTCCTGCCTTCACACCATGCCCTGATTCCCAGATTTGTGCTTTTAATTCCAAATGGGAGAGCTGGGAAATCTTGCAGCCAAAGCCCATTAACATCAGGCAAAGATTTAACTGGAATTGTAATTCCAGGTCTGCATCAGGATTACAGATTTTTAAGGTGGGGACAGCAAAAACTATTCTTAGTTTAGGCTTGACTTAGAAAATCCCGGATCTCCCATGGGCTGTATTCAAAATTACTTCTGAGCATTTGGGTGGTTTGGATGCCAGGAAAATCCTCCCTTGGAGCCATGCAATGTGCACCAAGGGAAACGGAAATACAGGATTAATTCCATGAAATCAATGCTACTTTGTTAGAAAATCAGGACAGAAATTGTTCATTTACATTGAAGCAATCAGTGAGAGGTTTTATTTTAATCTCCAATTGTTTTAGCTTCTCCCTCTATCATAAAACCGCACATTTTACCATTGAGCTTTTTCCTTAATAAAAAACCAAACAGGAAAAAATGCTTCTACTCCACTCAATACTTGTGTGCTTTGTTGGAATAAAATTAAATTCCAGTTTTCCTCCGAGGTGTAGAGTGACCTCAGACCAAATCTCTGGCAACTGGTATTTTTTACTATGAAGCCAACGTCACTCCAATCCTGTAGAGGATTCTGGAGGAAAATTTGGAAAACTAGGCCAGTGTTAAAGCTGATAAATTTAAAAATCAAGGGTTAGTTGATTGTAAAAGAAATAAACAAGCCCTGATTTTCCAAAGAGGAGCCCTGGAAGCACAGCAGCAGAAAAGCCTGGATGTGCTTCCACATCAAACACTGATTCAGCAGCTTTGAAGCTTAATTCAACTTTAAATATTTAAATGTTCTTGAAATGTCATCAGATGCCCTGATCAGCACGTACAGGCTTCTGTGTAAGAAACACGGAATTGTAATGAGCTCTAAATAAATTGTAGACTAAAATCATGCAAYGGAACTGGAAAGCAATGATTAATTTAATAGAATTAATTACATTAGCCAATTCAAGCAACCACTGTGCACCCAGGAACTGAGAACAGCATAAAGGCAACACCAAAAACAAAGGCACTTATTCTTTTAACACTGAAGAAATCCCAATTAGCATCACTTGTTCTTGTACAAAACCAGGGATAAACACACATTCATGACAAGCTATAGGAAACCAAGGGTGTGGGACAAAAATCAAGTGACATTTGAGGTTTCTATGGTAACATTAACTTGCTTGTTACCCCCATTTGTAAAGGCAGGCAAAGCAGAAAACTGTTGGTAACCTCTAGCCCACGAGTGCTATCCCTTTGATCCCAAGCTTCGCTCATTAGGCACTTCCCRAGTTTTAAATCCAGCAAGGCAGAGCCTACAAAGAGTCTCGATCAGGATATGGCACCAATGGATTCCTGGGAGTAGCTGGGACCTGAATGAGGAGGGGCCTTGAAAGCCCCTCAAACCCCAATAAACATTTGATTAAAGATGATATCCATGACATCATAAAGATGAKACTCATCATCTCAAATAAGGATAGTGAATATCCACTATCGACACCTCCTCAGCACCTCTAGGTGCTTCCTTGCAGCAAACTCATTTTAAAAAGTAATTTTTTAATCTCTTTCCTCTCACRGATGCTGTGAAGGAAAATTCCATCACATGGAAGCAAACTGTCAACTCACGGGTGTCTGCCTCGAGCCATCCTGGTGTCCTTCCCATGGACTGTCCCCCCCAGCATGAAGAGCTCTGACCAGGGGATTTGGCAGGTCCTGCTGCTCCCAGAGCTCTGCAAGGCTCTGAGGAAGCATCCTGGTCCCAGTTCTGGAGGATACCTTGCTCTGCTCAGCTTCTTCCCAGTCTTGTCCCTCTGGTGGTATCCTGCCTCTTCTCCCGAGACCTCCTCCCAGTGCAGTCCTATTTTCTTCCCCCACATCTTATTCTTTTGCATGGGAGTAATTAAATAATTTCCCTTTTATTTATGCACTTTTTCAGCTGGTTTTGAAAGAAAAAACATCTGAGAGCCTGAGCCCCTGACCCCAGAGCAGGAAAATCCTGTTAAAAGCATGGGAAAGGATCTTGGTGTATAAATCACACTTGGTGCATAAAATAAGAGAATCCCAGAATGGTTTGGGTTGGAAAGAACCTTAAATCCCATCCAGTGCCACCCCTGCCATGGGCAAGGACACCTTCCACTGTTCCAGGCTGCTCCAAGCCCCAATGTCCAACCTGGCCTTGGGCACTGCCAGGGATCCAGGGGCAGCCACAGCTTCTCTGGGCACCCTGTGCCAGGGCCTGCCCACCCTCCCAGGGAGCAATTCCTTCCTGATGTCCAGTCCAAACCTACTCAACAAAGGACTAACAGAAG
>RAHM01000128.1:1476708-1490811 GCA_003713295.1 Parotia lawesii
CCTGGCCTTGGGCACTGCCAGGGATCCAGGGGCAGCCACAGCTGCTCTGGGCACCCTGTGCCAGGGCCTGCCCATCCTCAGAGCCAGGAGTTCCTTCCCAATATCCCATCCATCCCTGCCCTCTGGCACTGGGAAGCCATTCCCTGTGTCCTGGCACTCCATCCCTTGCCCAAAGTCTCTCTCCATGTTTCCTGTAGCTCCTTCAGGTCCTGCAAGGCCACAATTTGGTCACCCCAAAGCTTCTCCTCTCCAGGCTGAACACCCCCAGCTCTCCCAGCCTTTCCTCCCAGCAGAGCTGCTCCATCCCTCGGATCATCCTGGAGCCTCCTCTGGACTCGTGCCAACAAGTCACAAAGTCTTTTGGTTTAAGAAACCAAAAGCATTATTCCAGTACCTTCAAACAATTAAGCACAAGCACTTTAAGGCTTTTCTCTAGGCCTGCCTGGAATTCACCTTTCTGCAGTGTTTGAATTTCCTCAGGAATTATTCCATAATGATAATCCCTGGCTGATACTTACGAGCACTTCYGCTTTGCTGCTCAGCCCTTTGCCGTAATCGTCAGTGGCAATGACTTGGAACTTGAAATAAGATCTCCTCATGTTTTTGAAGAGCATGGCAGTTTTGATGAGCCCCGTGTAAGCCTCGATCACAAAGCCTTCCTTGCCATCCTTGATGGGGGGAATGATGAGCCTGTATTGCATGGCACTGTAATTCCCAGTGTCCTTGTCATCGGCCTAATGGGGAAAACAGAACAAGCAAGGTAAATACGCATGGAAGGAGGCATTAAGGAGTCATTAACCTTGTCCTTTAAATAAAGTTACATCTCGGCCCAGCGAATTTCTGCCACTCTGACATTTAAAACGTGAGATCCCAGAGCACAGATATGGCTGCTACTCTAAATGCTTCATTTAACTTTGCTGCGCTCAGTTTTGCTTTTCCAGCAATTTCTTCCTCCTCTTTAGTTGGCACTAAACTGCTACAAAAGAAAGAAAGAAAGAAATACAGAAAGTACAAAAGTATGAGTTGACTTTCAAGTCTGCAACAATACCTGAGAACTGCTCAATTCTGAGAAACCTCCACCAAATTCGCCTTGAAAAGGAAATATCAAAGGAAAAACCATCTCAGCAACTTGTGCACAGACTTATGCAAGAATGTCCTTCATCTTAAGAGATATTCTGATGAAGCACAGATATTTTTGGAGCAAACAAATCATTTTTTATTAAAATAAGGAAGGATTGAGTGGCAGTCCTGCAGTGGTGCACAAGGACCTGCTGGGCACCCCAGTTCAGGGGACAGAGCATATTCTGCAGCAGCACTGATGGAGGATAGGTATTTTTAGAGCAATCAAATAGTGTTTTGTTAAACAAGGAAGGAYTGAGTGGCATTCCTGCAGTGGTGCACAGGGATCTGCAGTGTAGGACACAGAGCTGCCCTGGCACTGTCCTGCTGCTGAACTGGGTCAGGATGCAGAGCTGGCATCAACCAGGCTGCCTCAGGAGTTATCATTCCACCTTCCCCACTCCTGACAACTCTGTGTAGCCCCATCCTGGCCTCTCCAGCCCCATTCCTTATGCTCCTGTTCAACCTGTATCCAGGGGGAAGTGTTTCCAAGGACCCCCTACAGAGCTTTCCCGTGCTCCTTCCAGGGATCAGC
The DNA here is from genome assembly GCA_003713295.1 of Parotia lawesii. Classification (NCBI taxonomy): domain Eukaryota; kingdom Metazoa; phylum Chordata; class Aves; order Passeriformes; family Paradisaeidae; genus Parotia; species Parotia lawesii. The sequence goes on from RAHM01000128.1 coordinate 1,478,363, forward strand.
GAGGTGAAAGCTAATTAATGCTGAGCACTCATTAGTCTTGGGCATGGCCTCAGCATCTGGGACACTTCAGGATCTATCAGCAGGTTTGTATGGAAATATTGGCAAGGCTCCTGAGGCTGTGGCTTAAGCTAATGCTGGAATTAAAACCAGCCTTTACTTTGAAAAGGTGCATGTAAAATCCATGGAAAATCCATACAGTGCCACAACTTAAGCATGAAAAGCAATAAGGGTTTGTGTCAGCATGAAGAGTTCATAGAATCATGGAATATCCTGAGTTGGAAGGGACCCACAGGGATCATGGATCCAGCTCCTGGCCCTGCCCAGACACCCCAACAACCCCACCCTGGGCATCCCTGGCAGCGCTGTCCAAACGCTCCTGGAGCTCTGGCAGCCTCGGGGCCGTGCCCATTCCCTGGGGAGCCTGGGCAGTGCCCAGCACCCTCTGGGGGAAGCGCCTTTCCCTGATCTCCAGCCTGAGCCTGCCCTGGCCCAGCTCCAGCCACTCCCTGGGTGCTGTCCCTGTCACAGGGAGCAGAGAGCAGAGCTGTTTATGAGCCGCCACAGCTGCTAAAAGACAATTATCTGTGCAAGGTCATTAAGCCTTCAATAGGGGGCCATTAATCATCATTAATTGTTTCCTCACCAGCACCGAACAAGTTCTATATGATGGAAATTGTCCCTTCTGTTTTTTTCATTTTCAGACAATTTTTCAGGGAATACCGGCACCAGATGAGCAATCCAGGTACTCAAAGCTGTGTGTGCTCCATGCTACTCCAACTCTATCAGCCCAGATTCCCAGACTGAACCATCCAGCACTTAAAGGATAACATCCAGGCTGGTTGAGCTGGAAAAAGCAAACAGGCTTCATTCAGAGCTGCCCAAAAGATGAGCTCCTGGAATGACACTGGCTGTCACTCGTCACCGATACACAACTGGTTTCATTCCCACCCTCTCTCAATATTTTGTTTTCTTCTAAATTCACAAAGCTTCATCTGGCTCGGCTACCAAAAGCATAAATAGAAAATGTGTTAAGTTGTTTTTGTTCTCCAGCTCCATAGGTTTTTTTTCAGGCTTTTAAAATCGAGCTTGCTGCCTCCTGGGTGAGCTCAAACCCCTTTATCAGCAATTTTAGGAAAGATGGGAAGGTTAAAAAGCTTTCTGAAATTTACTCTGTTCTGTCAGTCAAAAAAGTAAAGATATCAGTGGGCTTTTCCAGAGCATTCCAGCTTTCCAAGTGGCACAGGGAAATACAACCCCACAACATCCCAGAGCCAGCAGATGGGAGCTTGAGCAGGTGGAGAGTCAGGAAAATCGTTGGGTTTCCACGTAAATAAATTGCTGAAGGAAGAAATGAATGTGAAAACATGAAGGAAGAAATGAATGTGAAAACATGCTATGTCATAGAACCATGGAATTTTTAAGGTTGGAAAACACCTCCAAGATCACCCAATCCAACCTTTGATCATCACCTTGCCCATTAAACCACACTGTGCAGTGCCATGCCCACTCATTCCTTGAACACTTCCAGGGCTGGTGGCTCCACCATTCCCTGGGCAGCCCCTTCCAATGCTCAGCCACTCTTTCATGAAGAAACTTTTCCTAATATCCAGCCTGAATGCAAGGAAGTGGCTGGACAGAAACACCAGGTTGATGTTCAGATGGTGAGAAACAAAGACAAAAACTAAAGCAGCACCTCAGCTGTGCTTCGAGGGACAGGACACAGGGAATGGCTTCCCAGTGCCAGAGGGCAGGGATGGATGGGATATTGGGAAGGAATTGTTCCCTGGGAGGGTGGGCAGGCCCTGGCACAGGGTGCCCAGAGAAGCTGTGGCTGCCCCTGCATCCCTGGCAGTGTCCAAGGCCAGGCTGGACACTGGGGCTTGGAGCAGCCTGGGACAGTGGAAGGTGTCCCTGCCCATGGCAGGGGTGGCACTGGATGGGCTTTGAGGTCCCTTCCAACCCAAACCATCCTGAGATTCCAGGGTAAGTTCAGCTCACACAGTCCAGCTCAGGATATAGCCATGACCAATCCAGAAAAGTCCCGCCTGGCCAGACTCTCTGGTTTATCCACGCTCGGCTTTGCGTGTTGGTAATGGAGCTGGGGGGAAAGAAAAACAGAATTCCTGTAACCCCACATGGCACATGAGGGACCCACAGCAGCCACAGGACCAGTGTCTGATCCGGCTCCTCTGGGGTCATCCCTGAGCGAGCCAACTTTCCCAGTGAGTGCTCAGTGAAGTACAAAGGCGCCCTGGAGGTGCCCTGGAGAGGAGCATGACGCCCTTCCAATAAAAAGCCAATTTCTCATTTAAAATGGATTTATGAGGTTGGTTCAGCTGGGTCAGAAGCCCATCATATTTTTAATAGTAGCAAATTCTCTCTCAATAAAAGCTACAGCTTTTAATAGTCGCTGCTTTCAATGACACCAGAAATCAATTTCACCTTCAGCATTTCACACCTGGAGACGTGTGTGACTAAAAACAAACAAAATTTGGATCCAAATTAAGGTATTGATGCTGCAGGCACGGGCATTAAACGAAGTCAGCCCTTTTGCACAAAACTCAGGGCACTGGAGCTCAGCGCTAATGAGATGTTTAAGTCTTGCAGCTGAGTTTAAGGCATTAAACTTCAGTGAAAGAGGCCTTTTGACATTTGAAGCTCACAGCTTGTAAAATCCTGCAGAGTTCAGGTGCCCCGAGCTGGTGGACAGGCTCTGAGTTAATTGTCACCAGTTCTGAGAGCTCAGTGCCATCCCAGAGTCATCAGCAGCCTCAGCACCATCGCAGCTCAGGCTCTTTCCACATCCGCCTAGAGATGAGCACACAGGTGCCAAACAGCCTGGAAAAATGATCAGATCCCAGCTTCAAATATTTGAACTTTGTTGTCTGCATTCCCCCCTTTCTCTGCTCTTTGGATCAAACCTAAGGACACTCGGCTTGGCAGGACAGCAGAGAGAGTTTGTGAGCTGCTCCCAGGAATGCCCCAAACTTCTCCAACACAGAGGAAGGATGTTTGCTATTCCTGTAATTTGTCCTGAAGGTAAATATTTTTGACACTTCATTAGGAAGAGATCTATGACATCTCAGGAGTTGCATAATGACTGTCAAAGAAGAGAAAGAGCTGCACTTAATCTTAATATTCCAGCAACATAGCTGCCTTTTGTTCTGTGCAAGAAATACAGATGTCTCCTAAATCCTGCTGTGATTGAGGGCTGATAAATATGGATGATCTCAGGAACTGCCAGGYCAAATTCCAGGCCCCTGTGATTGAGTGTAGGTGTGCCCTCACAAAGGGAGCTGGGTCGGCATCGCTGCCGCTGCCTCTGGCCCTTTCCCATCCCCTCACACAGAGGAGGAGGAGGCAGAAATCCTGGGGTGCTTCCTAATCCCAGCCCAAAAGCACTGAGGATATTTTTACTCAGAGGGTGGGCAGGCCCTGGCACAGGGTGCCCAGAGAAGCTGTGGCTGCCCCTGGATCCCTGGCAGTGTCCAAGGCCGGGTTGGACATTGGGGCTTGGAGCAGCCTGGGACAGTGGAAGGTGTCCCTGCCCATGGCAGGGGGTGGAACTGGATGGGCTTTGAGGTCCCTTCCAACCCAAACCATTCTGTTCTCTCAGTGATCAACCCATTCTCTTTCTCTCCTTTGTAAGAAGGCCCAGAAATGATGCCTTTAAAGCACAAATTCATTCTTCTCTGGCTCCATGTGGCTGCACAAACACAGCTCTGTGGCAGGACACCCAGGGAGGCTGGCAAACCCCACCCTGTGTGACAGCAGCACCCTGACACTGTCACCAAAAATCACCAGTGGCATGTTCTGGATGAGCATAAAAATCATCAGTGACTGTAATTCCTGAAGCTGTTGCATAACCATTGATGATCCCAGTTTTTAACATTATCAGCCTGAGCTAAATCCAAATTTGCTGCTGAGCATGAAATGCAATTGTTAATTTGAGATGTTTGCCACCTCCCCCGCAGGGTCACCCTTAACCACGAGCCCCAGGCTGCTGACGGGGCATGGAAAAAGGCAGGATTGGGATTGGGCTGCTGAGGGATTTTTTCCCCTCTTCCTAGCAGATGGCAGCTTCAATGTTCCCAATTAGGGCTGGCACATCAAGCAGCTTTTAGAACCGGGCCGGTTTTGCCGTAGGAATTTCCAGATTGCAGCAGATTAACAGTTCTGGCAGCACAGCTGCCCCTGTGCTGTTTTAGGGGAGGTTTCACTGGGTGTTCTACAGCCACCTAAGCCCGGAAATTTGGTGTAGCCATTGCAATTTTCCTTAATTTCCTGCACTTCTTCACTTCCATGGTCTTTTACACCCTCGTCTGGCTCAGGCCCTTTGGGACTCCTGCTCCTCACCTTGGTTTGACACTGGCTGCCTCAGGAATTTGTAGCCTTGAATTTGCTTTGAATTCATACTCATATACATATATTATTTATATTTTATATATATAATATATAACATATGGCATATTGAAATTATATTTGTATATTATACTTATACTTTATATACCCATTTATATTCATATTTATGCTCATATTCATATTTATATTTTATTTATATTATTATATAATATATAATAAGATATAATAATATATAGTATCTCAATATATACTTATATTTATATAGCATATATATCATATTTATATTCATATTTTATTTATATTCTTATATAATATATAATATATTTATATATACTTATGCTTATATTTATATATCATACTTATATTTCTATATATTCATTTATACTCATTCACATTTATATTTAATTTATATTATAAAATAATATATAATAGATTAATATATACTTATAGTATGCTTATATTTACATATCATACTTATATTTTTATATATTCATTTATACTCATATTTATATTCACATTTTATTTATATTTTATATTACATGATATATGAATATATATTTATATATTATACTTATGTTTTATATATACATTTCTATTCATATTGCTTTGAATTTACATATCACTACATCCCTGAGACTGATCACTGCCCAGCCCACTCCCTGTACCCCCAGTGCCAGGAATCTTCTGAGGAACACAGGTAGGAAGAAATAAGGGGAATGGGAATTGCTCTTTTTGTCCTCCAATGGTGCCCAAAACCTCCCAGGTGCCGAAGGAAACACGGATTCACTTTGAGGCTGTCTCATGGGAAAAGGTGTTGAACAAGAGGGGTTCCCAAAGGCAGATTTTGAAACAAATAAGTGGAAAAACGGATTTATTGCCATTTTTCTTCTGCCAATGGCAGTGATGCCTGAAGAGGCCACCTAAAAACAGAGACTGGACAGGAATAAGGGAACAAAGGTAGGGATTTATTTGAAGGGCCTTCAAAGGTACCCCTGGGGAGCCAGAGGCTGCTGCCAAGACGGACCCCGAAATGGACGACAGGTCACAAGTTCTTCACACTTTTATAGGTTTGGTTCATTTGCATATCAGGGTTAATTCTCCAATTAAAGCTTCAGTTAATGATGTCATTTCCCTCAGCTTTCCCCTCTTAGAGGTTTTGGTTTATAGTTTTTGGGCCTAGGACGGTCTGAGTGTCCCTGGAGAGCAGGCCTGAAGAGGCTTTGTTGTGTCTACCCAGCATGAGAGAGCAGAAGTGAACAGGCTACAAGAAACTTCAGAGTTACACACTAAGCAGCACAGAACCTAAAAAATACAAAAGATAAAACCTAAGGCATCAGCAGTTAGTGCTTGATAGAATAAGTTTGTGTGTGTGTGTGAGGGAGGAAAGGCCTCACACGTGGATTTCCTCCACGGGATGGGAATGATCCAGGCACKCCCCACTCCCAGCCCCTTCACTCAGGAAGGCACGTGCAGCACCAACAGTCTTCAAAATGCTCAAAAACACCAAAGGAACTGAAATAATCTTCAGTTACATTGGAAAAAATCCCAAAGGGTAGGGAATTCTCTGATTGCTGCCAGAGGAAAATAATAGGAAAGCAAGAGATTTTCGAGTAAAAAGTTCAGGAAGCCAACATAAAAACTGGGAATATTTTGAAGGAAATGACCTCTGTGCTTGGCATTCCTGTAATATTTGCCATAACAGGACAGGCAGCTTTTTTGGGAGCCAGATGTTCCAGCAGCTGGAGGCTGGGCTGTTGCCACTGCAATGAGCTTTTCAGAGCAGATTCCTCCTCCCACCAAGCATCTTCTTCTCCCTACTCTGGGATCCATAAATCACACTTCACGGAAGAAAAGGTTGTGACTGGCAAAGCAGTTGAGTTTCCTGCACAATAGCCAAAGGAGGGATGAGCAAAATGCTGCCCTGAAAGCTGTCCCGGCTGCCCAAGGTGGAATCTGTGGAATTCCAGATCTTGCCACTCTAAAGATTTCCTTGTCATCCCAAGGAAAAGGAAATATCAAAAGAAATCCACAGGTTATAGTCATGGATAGAAAAAAAAATGGAGATTTAACATGGATAATGTATCTGGGCAAAAAAGCAATCCTGGTATTCTCTCCCTATCCAATAATTTAATGAATAAAGGAAGAAACCCAGAGGTTAAGAGTGTTCATATTTAAGAAGCAAGGGCTAATAACACCCCGTTATAGGGAAAAGCCAATTCCTGCTGGTAATTTCCCTAAAGATTCTGTTGTTGTGGGTTTTTTTCCCGGAGCAGATTGAAAATACTGTATTTGGGGCTCGAGGAATCTTCTGGTTGGAATTCTGAGGGGGAACAACCATGAAAATACCAGTAAAAAGCAAAATAATTCTGATACAAGGAAATGCGAAGCAAAGCTCAAGGCACAGAATTCATAAATTAGAGGCTATGAGTGTTACATCTGGTTTTAATTAATATCTTCCGAATGAAAAGCACAAAAATGTCTTTAATTAAGGAAGTGGGCTCTCAAATACATTGGAAATTCTGGGGGATAAAAAAGGGAATTTCAGAGAAGGGGACTTCAMGCAGCAAGGAGCAAATCCTTGGCTAAAAATGGCCATTTAATTCAAATATATCAGTTTTGTTTTTTCCTTGGAGCATCAGTACCTTCCAGCTTTCAGAGGCCACTGCTCTTAATCCAATCAGATCCCCAGAGAATAATTCACGTGGTTTACCACTGCCCAAATTAATTCAGATTAAAAACGACTTTTGGAGAATGATTTGTGGCATTCTGCTGAGCTTAAGCTTCCTTTTTATCTACTTAGAAGAATCTTATGACAAATCTAGAGCAAGGCAGCTCATTACTCTCTTCTGAAAGGCTTTTATACTCAAATTAATGTATTTAAGAGGATGCTGCTGATGCCTTGAGAGGCCACCTAAAACAGAGACTGGACAGGAATAAGGGAACAAAGGTAGGGATTTATTTGAAAAGGCCTTCAAAGGTACCCCTGGGGAGCCAGAGGCTGCTGCCAAGATGGACCCCGAGATGGACGACAGGTCACGAGTTCTTCACACTTTTATAGGTTTGGTTCATTTGCATATCAGGGTTAATTCTCCAATTAAAGCTTCAGTTAATGATGTCATTTCCCCAAGCTCACCCCCCTCTTAAGATGTTGGTTTACACATTTTGGGCCTAGGGACGGTCTGAGTGTCCCTGGAGAGCAGGCCTGGAGAGGCTTTGTTGTGTCTACCCAGCATGAGAGAGCAGAAGTGAACAGGCTACAAGAAACTTCAGAGTTACACACTGGGCAGTGCAGGATTTGAAAAATATAAAAGTTAAAACCTACGGCATCACTGCTGGCAGCAAACACAACGACAACAGAGAGTTGGGAGAAGCTCCATAGGACTGGCCTTGGCACACATCAACTCTTTGAATGATAAGAGAAGTTTTTATCCAATATTTAACTGGTCCATTTGTCTCTAAACCAATTTGTGTGGAAGATTATGGACTCAGGATCAGCTTTCTTCTCCCCCTATTTTATTTTTAATTTTAATTGGTTTTTTGGTGTTTGATTATTTTCATTATTTGTGAAATTTTGTTTAGGCCAGAGTAGAAGCAGCTGAAGCTAAGCATCTGAATGTTCAGCAGTGTATTGGTGATGAATTGATCCAAAACTGATTTACATCGACTACTCTATTAATCATTAAAGACAACAGTCCTTAATTATCCCTGTAAGTCATCATGTGCTGTTAAAGAAGAACTAATTATGGAGGTTTTGAGGTGTTTTTGAAAGTTGTAGTTTTGCATTTGAAAGGCTGGGAGAGTCGGGGTTGTTCAGCCTGGACAAGAGAAGCCCTAGGAAGACTTTAGAGCTCCTTCCAGAGCCTAAAGAGGCTCCAGGAGAGCTGGAGAGGGACTGGGGACAAGGGATGGAGGGACAGGACACAGGGAATGGCTTCCCAGTGCCAGAGGGCAGGGATGGATGGGATATTGGGAAGGAATTGTTCCCTGGGAGGGTGGGCAGGCCCTGGCACAGGGTGCCCAGAGAAGCTGTGGCTGCCCCTGGATCCCTGGCAGTGCCCAAGGCCAGGCTGGACACTGGGGCTTGGAGCAGCCTGGGACAGTGGAAGGTGTCCCTGCCATGGCAGGGGTGGCACTGGATGGGCTTTGAGGTCCCTTCCAACCCAAACCATCCTGGGATTCTCTGATTCCAATATCCCACATTTGAGCCTCATCAAGGCTGTTGTCAGTGCCAGGAACAGTAAGAAGATACTGAGAAAATCGCTTTCTTCTCAAAATTACTCAGATTATGTGAAAGAAAGTGAGCAACTGTTAATGAATGCCGAAGATGAAAGCAAATGCATTAAAAACTCCTCCTAAGAACCTGAATTCCCCCCTGGAATCCAGACCTGAATAATTTCTACAGTGCGAGCTCTGCGTGTACTTTATTAATGTTCTCCTAAATTTCAACTTGGAAAGCTGCTCATTTCATTCTACTCCTCGAGAACAGACATTCATTTGATTAATTATTCTTAAACCAGGCTGGAATGGGGATTGTGTTTAGCTAACAGAGCAATTACTTTTGCTTTCTAAAGGCCAGGAAAAAAGGTAACGAGCACTGACTGCTGCAAATGCTCCGTGCTACAACAATAAAATCCAGCCTGATCCTCTGCAACAAGAGCACTTCTTAATTATTTCCAATTTTACTTTCACTAAACACACAATTATGTTTAATGCCATCCACTAACACCACCTCCTGGCTTAGGCCTCGTTCCATTTCGTGCCAGCAGAATCAGGGAGGATTGGAACAGAAATAGCTTAAAGACATAAAATTGTCATTTCTTTTGGAAGCTTAAAGACATAAAATTATAATTTCTTTTGGTCCTCCTTTGTGCTCTGCTCACCTGTTTTGAGTCAAACATTTCTAAAGGGCAAAACCAGATTCTTTTCTTCACCCCAAATTTCCCTTAGCTCTTTTCCACCCATTTCTTAGCCCCCTGACTGACATACACAAATTCCTGTGCCTCAAAAATCCTCTTGGATAAGCAGGGAGGATTTTCACAGCCTGTTGATGTGTTGTGTGACGACTCCAAACATCCTTTGACATTTGGGCCTCGTGTTTCTTTTGCTTTCAGACACAAACCCCTCCTTTCCCTAAATGACTTGGCCTCCCAGAATTTTATATCTACTCCAGTTCCTTTTTCCTGTTGCGTGCTCTCTGCGTTCCCTGGAAGGAGGATGGAGCCAGGTGGGGATCAGTCAAGGGAYGGGAGGACAGGAAACGGCCTCGAGTTGTTCCAGAGCAGGTTTGGCTTGGATAATTGGAAGAATTTCTTCATGGAAAGGGTGGTTAAGCATTGACCAGGGCAATGGTGGAGCCACCACCCCTGGAAGTGTCCCAAAATGCATGGAAGTAGCACTTGGGGACATTATTGGTGGTGACCATGGTGGTGCTGGTAGATGGTTGGATTTGATGACCTTAAAGGTCTTTTTCAAACTTAATGATTCCATGATTCTTCAGCAGCTCTGAAGTTCATGGATTTGACACAATTCTTGGATTCGCCACCATTTTTGGATTCCTAATTTTGATGAAGTAGAAGCTTCCCAGTTCCCCACTGCTCTGCCATTTCTTGGCTTATTCTGGGAAGGACTGCCATGAAAGCAACCAAAAAAAAACCAAGTAGGGACAACTTTAATAAGCTCTGAACTTCCTTTTTTACATTCCTGGTGCTCTAAACACATCACTTATTTGTTTTCTTGAAAACAAAGAGCTTTTCCTCTTGGCTATTAATGTCTGATGCTAATTGTGGTCTGTGTATTATAGTTCCATTAATTCTCTCTCTGTTTTAAAACAAAACCCTATGGATGGTTAATTTTATTCCCACTTTCCGCCCAGTGCAGACCTGAAATTGCTGGTTTTTCCCTTTTAAAGCCTAAACAAGCTGCTGTCAAAACCAGAAAACACTTCAGGTGAAAACCAATGTTGAACATACAAGAAGTGTTTCAATATTAACAGACCTAAAATGAGAGCCACAAACTGCCACGAGAAACAAGCACCTAAAACTGAGTAGAAATAAAACCTGGGTTGTAACTCAAAATCATCCTTGTGTCAACATCAACCATCAAGCAGCTTTAGAAAACACAAATTTCAAAGGCTCCTGTAAAAAAATCAAACCAGTGAGTACAAATTTCCCTTTTCCAAGTGGAGCTTATTTTAAAAACTTCAGCCTTACCTTCACTTTAAGCACGGAAGAAAACATTCTGGCATCCTCAGACACCCCTCCAATGTACATTTTTTTGGTAAAAACAGGCACGTGGTCATTTTCATCCTTCACCTCAACAAAGACCTTGGCTGTATTACCTAAAAAGAGGGAAGGAAAAAGGGAAAAGAGAGTATTTTGTAATCATTTGTAACATCTACTGGCATTCATGCATTTACAGGCCAAGGAGATAATGTACAATGAGAGCAGGGATAACAATGTAAAAAAAAAGGTCCATCAGACATCATAAAATGCAAAAATTGGACAATCCCAGAGTCACTGATGTGGGAAAAGCCCTCCCAGCCCATGGAGTCCAMSCTGTGCCCGATGCCCACCTTGTCCCCAGCCCAGAGCACTGAGTGCCACCTCCAGCCCTTCCTTGGACACCTCCAGGGATGGGCACTCCAAACCTCCCTGGGCAGCCCCTGCCAAGGCCTGAGCACCCTTTCCATGCAGAAATTCCTGCTGCTGTCCAACCTGAGCCTCCCCTGGCCCAGCCTGAGGCCGTTTCCCCTTGTCCTGTCCCTGTTCCCTGGGAGCAGAGCCCGACCCCCCCCGGCTGCCCCCTCCTGTCAGGGAGTTGTGCAGAGCCACAAGGTCCCCCCTGAGCCTCCTTTGCTCCAGGCTGAGCCCCTTTCCCAGCTCCCTCAGCCGCTCCTGGGGCTCCAGCTCCTTCCCCTTCCTAGACAAGAAATAGAGATCCATATCACACCTTGATTCCACAGCTTTTGGTCCCATAAATACCCACAGGTGTCCCCAAGAGCTAATGAGGAGGTGTCACAAAGAGCTCATTAACAGCAGCTCTGCACCTTGCTTGATCCATTTTAATTATTCCTACTGCCATACAAATTCTTCACAGCTGATTCAGTCCTGGTGTCTGTAAACTCATAAATGGTCACACAAAGCCCTGGCTCAGCAACCTCAACACTTAATTAATTTCCTGTGTTAACTGAAAGCATCCCTAAGCCTGTCCTCCTCCCAGACCTGGCCTGGCCTGGCCTGGCCCAGGGGAACTCCACAAGTTTTGCTTCCCCTGAGAGGTTCACCACAAACCACCAGAGGTTCAACACAACCCCCCACTATTAATTTGGTTTTATTAAACAGTTCCTGCTCCAGCCCATTGAGCAATAAACATCTCCATCCTTCTGCAAGGGAAAAAACATCCAGCAAAAACCATGGAGCTGGTGCCAAACAGATTCCACTGCGCAGTAATCTCCACCAACATCTGCTTCCCTCTTTCAGAATTGTATCATCCAGAAAGATTGCTGGAAATGATGATATCCAGTTCATTAAAACCACATTTGCAAGTGATAAATTGCCTCCTTCTCGAGCTAGTTTTCCCGGCGCCTTTCAGTGCCAGGATAATTTCAGTGTTGCACAGGTGCCACTGATCTGAGCTACTCATACAATGCAGGCTCTTTATAAAAGGTTTAGGAGCTGTATCTTTAGGGGAGGAAAAAATTAAACCCCAGACTATTTCTGACATGGCCAAAGTCATATTCTGCCTATCTGATGGTCCAACTGATGGGAGACGAATGATGGCTTCATAAATGGAACTGAAATATGAAAAAACCCCAAATATTTAAAATGCTGTCCCTGAGCCAGCGGAGTGTCCTGGGAATCCTGGGGGACACTGAGCTGTCCCTGAGCCAGCAGAGTGTCCTGGGGGTSCTGGGGGACACCRAGCTGTCCCTGAGCCAGCGGAGTGTCCTGGGGCCAAGGAGGCCAATGGGATCCCGGGGGCAGCAGGAAGAGCATTCCCAGCAGGGCAGGGAGGGATCCTGCCCCTCTGCCCAGCCCTGGAGGCACCTCTGGAGTGCCGTGTCCAGCTCTGGATCCTCAGCACAGCGG
>RAHM01000128.1:1491026-1561114 GCA_003713295.1 Parotia lawesii
AGGGAGGGCTCCGAGCAGGGCCCAGGCTCTGCTCCGGGGGCCCAGCAATGGCACCAGAGCCACGGGCAGGGCCTGAGCCCAGCAATTGCCCTGCACAGGAGGCAGAACTTCTGCCCTGGCCAGTGCCCAGCCCTGAACAGATTGTCCAGAGAGGCTCTGGGCTCTCCTCCCTGGGGCTGTTCCAGAGCTGTGTGCACACAATGCTGTGCCCTGGGCTCTGGGATGGCCCTGCTGGAACAGGGAGGTGCCACCAGGTGCTCTCTGTGCTCCCCTCAGCCTGAGCCCTTCTGTGGGATTCTTCAGTATGGAGAGAAGGGGGAAAAAAGGAAAGAAAAAGAAAGGAAGTTACATGAATTGTCAGATCTCTGTCTTCTTAAACCAGATCCTTGATGTTTCTGGCTGCAATACCAAACTACAGCAGGAAAATGAGATTCTCAGGCAGACTTTCCCACTGCAGCTCCACCCTTTAGGGAAGAAGTTGGCATTAAGAGCAGGATTATGTGTGGAAGTGACCTTGCCCTGCTGAGCCTATAAGCAGTCCTATCACTGGCTGCCACTGGTTTGGTGCTGGAGGGAAGATCCTAATTTTATCTGGATCAAGTGCTGTCTCACCTGCACTGGTTCTCCCTAATTCAAATTAAACATCATTTGCATAATGCTCACTGTTGTCCTGTCAGGCCAGTTTGGGTGAGGTGGCTGAGCCTTGTGCAAAGTTTGCCTTGCAATTTGCTCAGCTCCCCATTTGTTTAATTTGCTGGCAGTTCTCTGAGCTGCCAAAACGCTGATTTGTTTAGCAAAGGGTGAATGCTTGGAGAATGGAGAAATGGAAGTTATTACATTAAGGGCAAAGCAAATTAAACATCCTGCATAGCCACAGGCCAACATTAGCACCATCACCATTGAACATCTACCTGCACTTCAGCTTCCTGCCTGATTTTGGACACACTCCTTGGTTCTGGCAGATGGAGTGGAATGTGGCATCCGTGAGCTCCTCCCTGTCCCAGCCTTTGGATCCAATTCCTACAGCTGGCTGCAGGAAAGGGCTCCCTGCCAGCTGCAGAGGTTTCCTTACCCTCACATTGGAGTTCTCACTAAAACCCCTCAGCAGCAGCTGTGCCATGTGGGAAGGTCGTGCCAGATCCTCTCCCATGGGGATTTTCCCAGTCCCTCTGCTTGGTTCAGGAATATCCCCTGCATAYGGGCTCTGGTGCTCCCAAATCCACCACTCCTGCACCTGCAGCACCCAGCCTGATGGAAAAGGCCACCAATGAAGCACAGTCTGAGAGAGTCTTGTTTAGACTCTGCCATTAGACTCCTTTCCCCTTCATATTCCAAATTTTAACCACTTTTCTAAACACTTCTTGGGTGTGGCTTGAACCCTCTTTGTTAGGACAGCGATCATCACAGGCTCACCTTCACACTCCCCTTCCAGAGGGGAAATTTATACCCCCATGTATGGAAAACCTTCCATCTTTGGTGTTCCAGGTCTGGAATCCAGCTCCAGTTATTTCTTTTCTTCATGGATTCCAGGAGCTGAAAGCAGGATTTACTTGCCTGTGGTGCTTTTTGTGAGACCTCACAGAATCCAAACATAATTCTTATTACTGTGACTGAGCTACCTGATGAGGCTGACAGCTGGTCTGGGGGCCTCACAGAGTCAGACCTGAAACCGGTCAGAATTTACCCRTGAGAATTTGACAGTGGAAATTTTGCAGCTTCAGTGAAACCTACAGAGAAGGCTAAGAAGATAATCAATGAGAGAAGATGTTCTGGACACAAGAACAAGAATTCATTTGAACAAGGAGAGGATGTCCTTGTTACGGGATGTTAAGAGTGTACAAGGAAGAACTTGTGGATAACATGTAGCAACTATACCTTTGCTTGTATAGCTAATTGTTTTACTGCCTGAATGGTCATTGTTTGTTAGACAGCCTTGTCATTGTTTGCTCAGCAGCCAATCTCAATAGGCCACAGCCACTGTGAAGTGGTATAAGAATAGCAGTAGAGAAAATAAAAACTCTTATGACTTTGGATTACAAGTATGTGCTGCTATGTCTGTTTTGGCAAAGCCACATAAAACCTTTCATCTTTGGTGTTCCAGGTCTGGAATCCAGCTCCAGTTCCTTCTTTTCTTCATGGATTCCAGGAGTTGAAAGCAGGATTTACTTGACTGTGGTGCTTTTTGTGAGACCTCACAGAATCCAAATATAATTCTTATTACTGTGACTGAGCTATCTGAAGAGCTGGCCAGGTGAAGGAACAAAAAGCATCTTTCCCTGGACAAAGCAGCACAGGCTGCCAAGGTGGCTAAAAAGAGCAAAGAAACCTGATTTCAGTGCTACCTTGGTCTCCTGCAAGATCCCTTTTTCCTCCTCTCTTCCTGCCCCCCAAAGATGAGCTGCAGTGCACAGAAAATACAGAAGTGCAGCTGCTTCTAAGTCATCCTCAGCTTCCAAGAACCAGCCAAATAATCACTGCCAAGACTTTTGGATCTTTCATCTTCTGTGATTTGCTTAAGGGGAGTGAAAACACCCTGAAAGCTGCTCTAAAGTAAAGCTGAGGAACCTCTGAAACACCTAGAACAAGCAGACCACGAACAAGTAACACAGAAAACAAACCCAACAGAAACTCCTGGGCCACTAGTGAGTACTAACATTTCCTTCCCAGAAGTTTTTCCCAAACATCCTTGTTGAAAGCTCTTTGCCAGTCTCCCCATCTAAAAATGTGCCAAATCCATGTGAGCCTGTAGTTCCTTGCCAGGCTGCAGAAATGAAGCTGAACTGAAGCAATGAATTTTGGACGCTGAGACAGCACCAACGATGCTTTGAGTGCTCCCAGGTGAGTTTTACTCAGTGCTTTCACCAGCAGCGCTGCTCCGGCCTTCTGCAACATTCCAACCCAGCCACGGATCCAGCTGCTCTTCATGCATGGATAATTCTGACATAAACCCCTGCATCTCCAAAAGCAATTCTGGAGGAGGCAACAGCAGTTTTCAAAGAACCTTTCCAAAGTTCATTTGAATCCAGCTGGGAGGGAGAACTGTAATTTGCTTTCCTCCTGCCTTACAAGTGCGTGGAGCAGGCTCTGTGCTTTGGCAGGTGAGCCGAGCTGAACTGCAGCTGGGCTCCATCTCACATTCCTGGGTTTGGCAGAACCAAGTAGGAATCAGCACTGAGTATTTTTCAGTGGCATTTAGATCTAAATGAGCCCATAAGGCCTGAAGAAGCTCATCATGTGCTGTCACTGCTCAGAGAGTCCAAAAGAAGCAAACAGCAATGTGTTTGGACCAGCACCGATCCAAGGTCTGATTTAAATCCGTATAAAACCTCTTTTTTGAACAAGTAATGACCCGAGAGGGAGCTCAGGTTTTATGCAGCCTCTCTAAAACACACTGCTTTGCTGCCCAAAGAAATTGAAGCCTGTCCCAAGCTCCCCCAGAGCTGTGAGGCAGCGGGATGAGCTCTCCAGGCTCTGCTTGCATTGAGTCCATCTGTCACAACTCCTGAGTTTGGGAACTGCTGGAGCAGCCAACTTGTACAGCACCACCAGCAGCAACTTTTGCAACTGAAAACATAAGGCTGCTTTACTGTTACATGGAGCCCACAGGGACACAGAATTCCTGCTCATGTTTAACGGAGTAGAAGCATCATTCCCATTTACCGTGGAGCAGCTGCAGAATGTTAGTTGTAAAACTCCCATTTCCACTTTATTCCCAAAGGGTTTTTTTGGGTTTAGGAAACCAAAAGCTGGAGACAGAACTGTTGCCTTACCCCCAACCCCAGAGCAAAGCCCTGCTCACAGCTGGGAGTTCAGCAGAGCCAGGGCAGTGCCTCTGTACCAGCCCTGGGGGTGCCAAAGGGAACAAACAGTTCTACCTGACACAGAAATAATCAATGGAAAGTGATTTTGTTTTCAAATCTTCTGACAGCAAGATAAAAACCATGTCTAACAAGGTTCTGTCATGGAATCATCCAGGTTGGAAAAGACTTCCAAGCTCAGGGAGTACAACCTGTGACCAATCCCCACCTTGTCACCCAGGCAATTAATTCCTCTTAAATACTGGAAAAGCCACCACGTGGTTCTGTCATTATCTTTACATCTCTASGAATGTAAAATCATGGAGTCATGGAATGGTTTGGGTTGGAAGGGACCTTAAAGCTCATCCCATCCCCTGCCATTGGCTTGGACACCTTCCACTATCCCAGGCTGCTCCAAGCCCTGTCCAGCCTGGCCTTGGACACTTCCAGGGATCCAGGGGCAGCCACAGCTTCTCTGGGAATGCCCCCAATGCTTTGGTTCTACAGCTGGGACCAGGTTGAATTTGGTGGCAAAAGCCTCTCTTTGTCCCTCCTTGTCCATCCTGCTCCACTGCTCTGTCCCTGGGTTTAGGCAGCACTTTCTCTTTGCTGCTCCCTCTGCTTCCACACAAACCCTTCTGCTTCCTCCTACCCTTTCCTTCTTGCCTCAAGGAGCATCAAGTCCAAGTCCTGGCCCTGCACAGGACAGCCCCAAGAATCCCACCCTGTGCCTGAAAGCGTTGTCCAAACTCCATTAATATGGAAGGTCCTTCAGGGCTCAGCATCCCCAGAATCCTCAAGGAGAACTCCAAGCTTTTTAACTCATCCTCATCACCAAACCCAACTCTCCTTCCATTCCGATGAAGTAAAACCACACAGCAATTTCATATCATAAAGTTTCAGTTAAAGTAACTCCTTTAATGAGTTTGACTCCACTGAAAGCACAAATGTGACTTTGCATGATTTAGCACCATCTATTAAACCCCCAGTTTAAGTCACCACTGGATGTTCTCATACTCCAAAGGACATCTCAATTTACTTTCTCTCCTCACACAGTTACTCAATTACTGCCATGCTATCAGCTGGCACCATCAGTGAAGACAAGCTCAGTTACACTCAACGCACTTTCGCTTTTCCCCTGCACAGATGCAAACTCCAACTCCTGCTTCTCTATAATTATCTCCTATAATACCATCATTGAAAACAATTGGGTGCCAAGCTTCTGAGCTTTGCAGAATTCAGCCCTGTGTGGTGGCTGAGCAGTTTGTCAGGGCTCTGTAATCTACAGAATCCCAGAACCACTGAAGTTGGAAAAGCCCTCCCAGCCCATGGAGTCCACCCTGTGCCCGATGCCCACCTTGTCCCCAGCCCAGAGCACTGAGTGCCACCTCCAGCCCTTCCTTGGACACCTCCAGGGATGGGGACTCCAAASCTCCCTGGGCAGCCCCTGCCAAGGCCTGAGCACCCTTTCCATGCAGAAATTCCTGCTGCTGTCCARCCTGAGCCTCCCCTGGCCCAGCCTGAGGCCGTTTCCCCTTCTCCTGTCCCTGTTCCCTGGCAGCAGAGCCCAACCCCCCCCCGGCTGCCCGCTCCTGTCAGGGAATTGTGCAGAGCCACAAGGTCCCCCCTGAGCCTCCTTTGCTCCAGGCTGAGCCCCTTTCCCAGCTCCCTCAGCCGCTCCTGGGGCTCCAGCCCCTTCCCAGCTCCGTTCCCTGCCCTGGACACACTCAATGTGTATCTCAAAGTGAGGGGCCCAGAAATCCCTGCAGCTCCAGAGTTGGTCACTGACAAATTCCAGAACAAATTCCACCAGTTCAGGGGTATCCAAGACCAGAACTGGCAGCAGGTCATTGCCACCAGGTGTCCCAACTCTGTATTAATTCAGTGTCACACCATCCTGGGGCTGTGCATTCACCTGGGTCTGAAGTGGTTCATCAGCTCAACCTCAGCAAAGCCCACAGTGATGTGTTAATTGTGCCCCATCTCCTCCCACTGCAGCTCAGCAATTCAGTGCCCTGAAACTCAGAAGTAGTGTTTAACCTGATTAAAACTCCTCAAAAATGAATAAAGTGCCGAGAGAATGGAAAGGAATTCATTGTATAAATGCAGGAATCAAACCCAGAGGTCAAGGGATCTCCATTACAAAGTCATAAGTGATTCAGCTGGCCAGACACTTCTAAAGTATTTTTAATATATACATTTATCAAATTCCTTAGCCATCCCTGCAGCACAGTGCAGATACCAAGGAATATATATGTTGTGTACTCCCAGAGAGCCAAACACACCCAGCCTGTCTTCCTTTAAGCCGGCCTGAAGTCAAACTCCAGTCATTATCCAGCATTCCTGAATAAAGTAACTCAGCCATCGCTTTTTTGGAACTGCTGCTCAGCTGGGAGAGCTGCTCTAGTGCAGAGTGTGAGTCGGAAGAGGGAATGGAGGGAAGGACCTGCTGACTCCTTTGTGTCTTCAGCCACATCAGAGAAAGGTTTGGAGAAGGCTTTGTGCTGCATGGAAGCCTAATCTGCTCCCTGGGCATTCCTTGGCTGGATTTTTATGGATATAATCTGACCTGGGTTTCTCCCAGGCACAGGGAAAAGCCGGCAGCTCTGTCTTTCTGTCCCCTGCCAGGTACATCCTCGATGGTGGCTAAACCAGCACAGGATCTCACCCTGCTCCTACCAAAGCCAAGCTCCTGACCACTGCTTAACCCCGATGTGTCACCCCCCACACGCTCCATTCTTACTCAAGGAAAAAGAAATATCCACGATAATCCAGGCTCAAAATCCCAAAATCTCCTGCTGGTTCTGTGGGTAGCATTGGAAGGAAACCCTGGTGAAGGTATTGGAATTGCCACCCCTGTGCAGTGTCTCGGGCCATTCCCAAGTTTTATGGAGTGCTCCCAAATACTTGAGCCCCTTCAACTAACACAGAATCACAGAATCCCAGGATGGTTTGGGTTGGAAGGGATCCTTAAATCCCATCCAGTGCCACCCCCTGCCATGGGCAGGGACACCTTCCACTGTCCCAGGCTGCTCCAAGCCCCAGTGTCCATCCTGGCCTTGGACACCCAGGGGCAGCCACAGCTTCTCTGGGCAAGTCAGGCAGAGAGACCCAAAAATGCACCATGGGCTGTGACCCCACCACCACCATCACAGCCCTAAAACCCAGAAAGGTCATTGGAGTGCATTTTCAACATTCTCAGCAGATCCCGGCAGTATCTGTGTAAAAAAGATGGAAAAGGAAGGATTTTTGACACTCACTTTTGGAGGGGACCCGCAGGTTGGATCTCACCACCTGCAGGGAGTCTGCCTGCACTCGCAGCTCGTAACTTTGGACACGTTCATAATCCAGAGGCTTCTTCACGGAGATCACTCCTGTTCTGTTGTTAATGGCAAACACATCTGGAAGCCAGCAAAAACACAGGAATTTTCTGAGATGCAGAAACAGGGATTTTCAATACCCAAGGGTTTTATTTTGGGGATGACACAATCCAAGCAAGTCATTTCCTCCCTCCCTTCCTCCCTCCCTCCCTCCCTCAGGCCCGGAAAAGCCCACGTAGCTCCTCTCTGAAGGTGTTTTTAAGGAGCAGAGCAGCTGGATCCGACCTGCTGCTGGGATAAGCAACCCAGAATCACAGAATCATGGAATATCCTGAGCTGGTAGGGACCTGCAAGGACCACGGAGTCCCACTCCCTGCACAGGACTTGAGGACAAGTGGGAAGATAGGACAAGACAAAGAGCCCACACTCACAAAAAGAAGGATGGGATGGGGAATTCTTTACATCCTTCCCAAGAATTCTGTGTTATTTTGTCAGGATATCCAGGTGGATCACAGAGAGTATCCCAGCAGGATGTTTTGCTTGGATATCAGGCTCTAATCCAATATTTGTGACAGCATGGCCAAGCCTGTAATCCCTTAAGCCAGATTTTTAAGTACAACTCCATCAAAGCTATTTCTGTTTTTATTTTGACGTGCCACGGGCTCGTACCACGTGGCACCCACGGGAATTTTCACATCAGTGAGTATGTTTTTCTTGTAATCCTGCTAATTAATCTGAGCTTTAGCTGATCTCCAAAGGTTTGATAATGGCAGTTATAGAATGATAGAATGGCTTGGGTTGGAAGGGACCTTAAAGCCCATCCAGTGCCACCCCTGCCATGGGCAGGGACACCTTCCACTGTCCCAGGCTGCTCCAAGCCCCAATGTCCAACCTGGCCTTGGACACTGCCAGGGATCCAGGGGCAGCCACAGCTTCTCTGGGCACCCTGTGCCAGGGCCTGCCCACCCTCCCAGGGAACAATTCCTTCCCAATATCCCATCTAAACTTCTCTGTTTCAGTTTGAAGCCATTCTCCCTTGTCTTGTCACTACATGCTCTTATAGAAAGTCCCTCTCCACGTTTCTCGTAGGCTCCAGCCCTGGAATTCCCTCCTGCTCGTCCAGATGAGGTGGGATTTCACCTCAATGATCTTAGAGATCTTTTCCAGCCTTAACCATACTGTGGTTCACCTCAGCAGCTTTACCTCTCAACACTTTCTTGCAGACCTCTGGTGCACCCACCAGGCTTGGCATAACCACAAGGCTGAAATATTAATATTAATATTTATTATTATTATTCCACTTACCCTCTTCATTCCCTGCCACAATGGAGTACACGACTGTCTGGTTCAAGGCGGCCGCGGTGACAACGGCAACCACGGTTCCCTTCGGGGCACTTTCACTCACTGGGGGGGGTCTGCAGAGGGGAACAGAAGGATCTGTGTTACATTCCTGACCAGCACATTATTGGCAATTATTCCTCGGGTTAGTATTTCCACCATCTATTAGGCTGCCAAAGGATCTGTTATTAGGGAAAATCGTATTAAAAAGGAAAATGTTCAACCTTTGAAAATGCAAAACCCACTGAGAAGTCCAATAGACAAGAGGTGGCAACGTAAAGAACTAATGGTTCTTGGATGTGAGAAATGGGAAAGCAGGGAATAATAAGGAGAAACAAGAACCACCTCAGCCTGAAAAACTGGAAGTAAAAGACAAAATAGATCTTTTATAAATATACTTTATATAGATCTATAGATCTATTTTATAACAGATCTTGAATATATTCAGGACTACTAAGAAAACTCAGTAATCTATCAGAAAACCATGCAGGAAAATTCCTTCATGGGTAAAATTCCGTGCCTTAAGCAAGAATCACTTTGGGGCCACCTCCATGGGAATTTCCACTCTTCACAAAGATCCAAAAATTTTCCTGCCCACACATTTTGGTACTAAAACCCAAGATGCTTTTCAGGAAATGAACTGCAACCCAAGGCTACCCAAACACTGCGAGGGTGGGCAGGCCCTGGCACAGGGTGCCCAGAGAAGCTGTGGTTGCCCCTGGATCCCTGGCAGTGTCCAAAGCCAGGCTGGACACTGGGGCTTGGAGCAGCCTGGGACAGTGGAAGGTGTCCCTGCCCATGGCAGGGGTGGCACTGGAGGGGCTTTGAGGCCCTTTGAACCCAAACCATTCCAGGACTCTGTGCTGATGTCTTTAAACCACAAATCCAAACAATTTCAATGAGGAGAAGTGAGAGGTTTGAGCTCACCTCAAATCCTCCTCCT
This sequence comes from Parotia lawesii, assembly GCA_003713295.1. Lineage (NCBI taxonomy): Eukaryota > Metazoa > Chordata > Aves > Passeriformes > Paradisaeidae > Parotia > Parotia lawesii. Next base: position 1,500,425 of record RAHM01000128.1, read on the forward strand.
TAGATTTTCCTCGTGGCAAGCAAAGGTTGAATTCATGCTTCAAACTCTTCAAAATAAATTTAAAAGGAATATTTGGCACTCACCCATGAATGCAGATGGATTTTTATTAATGCATTATGCAGATATTTTCAATTTTTAAAAACTACACTCATTGATAGAAAACAAGACAAACACCAGATGAGGATCTGCTCAGAGAGGCTCCTGATTGTGAAGATCAGCTGTGCACTGATCTTCAAAACTCTGGACAATATCTATGCTTAATTCCAGGGAATATCATGGAGGTATTGGAGGAACAAATGGCACCTGGAGACATGGTCTAGTGGTGGCCCTGCCAGTGCTGGGGGAACAGCTGCATTTCATGATCTCAGGGATCTTTTCAGGCTTAAGTAATTCTGTGATTCCATGAACATTTGATCACTTTCCCCTTTCATCTTCCAGGTGGTTTTCAAATCCTCCACCCCACACCGCATTTTCCCATTCTAAGGGCAGGGAATGGGCACAGCTCCAAGGCTGCCAGAGCTCCAGGAGCGTTGGGACAACGCTCCCATGGACAAGGTGGGATTGCTGGGGTGTCTGTGCAGGGTCAAATGTTGGACTGGATGATCCTTGTGYGACCCTTCCAACTCAGGATATTCCATGATTATATGAAAGTTGGAACCCCAGGACACAATCCCAACTATTGAGCCCAAACTTTTCCCATCAAGTAGTGGCCAATCTTCCCTTGAACTCTGCCTCACAAACAATGAATATTGCTTTGAACATCCTAGAAAAATTTCGAGATACTGAATACATGGAATTAAGGTTTGGATCATGCAATGTAACAGTGATCTCTTTATTTTCACTGATGGAAAAATCCCCTTTTACTCAAACACACGTGCACGGAGCAGATCCCTCTGTTCCCACCGTTCTGCGTCAGTGGTTGGAATAAAATTCCTTGTTGCTCCTTGAGCTCTAAAACCATTGCTATAAAAAGCTTTTAATGTGCATTTTACCAATGCAAATGTTAATCTTAGGGATTAAAAAGCTGCCAAAAGGCACAGAAAGACAGAGAAAGAGGGAAAGACAGGGGAAAAAAGCTGCCAAGGCTGGAGGCATTGAAAGCTGGGGTTCTTTTGATGAGGTCCGAGAGGAAAATACCCTTTTCATGCTGCTTTATAGATGATGTTGTTTTCTTAATCTTCTGAAGGGGTGGGAGTGGAACAAAAGCCCCACATTTCATTTCCAGCGCAATTCCAGGATATTCCTGCAGTGGGAAGGGCCTTGTAGCTCCCTCTGCCAGTGCTGAATCCGATGGATCAACAAATCAATAATAATTAGTGAGAGGTTTTGTGGTTGCTCTGGAGTAGGGGCAGACCCCTTTCTTAGGGAATAAATTCCTTATTTTCCAATGTTTGAATCATTAAGATGGAAAACGGCACTTTTTTCCTGACATATTATTTGGAGGTGTTTTAGGGCACAGGCAAAGGTGGTTTTATGCCATAATTCTGCATTACTGGGTAATAAAAGCTGGAGTTTTTGTGGGAAGAGGAGAGCAGGAGAATCCAGCCCAAAGCACCCAGAAAAGGATTGGAAAACCCTCATAGGAGTGGTAGGGAAGGGAATTGCTGTGAGCTCAACACCACTGAGGGGCAGGGAGGGTGAAGGGATTGGTGTGTCACTGTCATCCAGGTGGGATTGGTGTGTCACTGTCACCTAGGTGGGACTGGTGTGTCACTGTCACAGAGCTGAGATTGGTGTGTCACTGTCACCTCAATGGGATTGGTGTGTCACTGTCACAGAGCTGGGATTCGTGTGTCACTGTCACCTCCATGGGATTCATGTGTCACTGTCACCTAGGTGGGGTTGGTGTGTCCCTGCCTCCCAGCCCAGTGCTGATTCCATGGAACCAGAGTTGGTGAGGTTGGAAAAATCTCCAAGGTCATCGAGTCCAACCATCAACCAGCAGCACCCTGCTCACCACTAACCCATGTCCCCAGGCGCCACATCCACACRGTTCATGAACACCTCCAGGGATGGGGACTCCAAAGCTCCCTGGGCAGCCCCTGTCAAGGCCTGAGCACCCTTTCCATGCAGAAATTCCTGCTGCTGTCCAACCTGAGCCTCCCCTGGCCCAGCCTGAGGCCGTTTCCCCTTGTCCTGTCCCTGTTCCCTGGCAGCAGAGCCCGACCCCCCCCGGCTGCCCCCTCCTGTCAGGGAGTTGTGCAGAGCCACAAGGTCCCCCCTGAGCCTCCTTTTCTCCAGGCTGAGCCCCTTTCCCAGCTCCCTCAGCCGCTCCTGGGGCTCCAGCCCCTTCCCAGCTCCGTTCCCTGCCCTGGAACTGCTTTGAAATATTTGAAATATTTCCAATGAAATGGTTCCTTTCTGAGCTTCTGAACTCACCACTTTTCCAATCTGTGATTTCTGATTCCTCCCCAAGACTCACACGCCCAGGATCCACATCCATCCCATCCCTGGATGTAAGAAGGTCCCTTGCAATAAATGATAGTCCACCTGCATCCCATAAATCTTACGGATAAACCAGAATTAAGACCTACTTTAATCCCCATCCCACTTCAGCCTTATCCTGAGTTTTAATCTTTCCTTTTCCACACAACCACCCTTTCACCAGGACAATCTGAATCTATTCCCAGACCATTGTTTCATCCATTTCCATGGTATTTTTTTCCATAACCATGCCAGCAATGTGGCATTTCGGCCGTTTGATTCACTTTAACTTTTCCACAGGAATAACAAATGGTATCTCGGGAGCATTGAGGATGGGATGGAGACCAGGAGAGACCCCACTGATTTCTCTGAGTATGAAACCACAAAATGGGTTTGTCCCTCAGGAAATAAACAAAGTAACCACAAAGAAGAACAGGATTAAAATAAAGTCATTATTTGCACACAAAAATACTGAAATTAAATACAGATTTAAAAAAAAAAATCTTTGATCTGCTATATCTTAATTATCTGTGTCTTGATTAGAGTGGGAAAGGGAGACTGAGCACGTCTCAAATACATTGCAGGGCACAACTATTGGAAGTGTCCAAGTGAAATTTTAACTTTTCCTCTCTACTTTTCTGCTTTTTCTTTTTCCCTGTGCTAAACACATCACTCCCAGCCCTTTTTCAATTTGCCTGATAGCCAATATGCTTCAAATTCACCATGAAACTTGCCTATCTCCAAAAGCATGAACACGAGATTTAATAAAAAATTAAATTTCAAGCCAGCAAACCCAATAATAATTTGGAAAATTGGTTTAGTGCTGAAGCTTAATAGTGGGATGTGTATGGACTCCATATGAGCCACTTCAGACAGCCTGACTTTGTGAATGTTATACTTTACATCTGTTTCTGTAGAATATTTATAAAACAAAATATTTTCATATATTTATATTTTACTTGATGGAGGTGGTCCATAAAAACCCCATAGAAATTAAGTTTTTGGTGTTGCTTAATTACGTTGCTCACCTCAACTTGATTAACATTGAGAGTATTTTTATTCCATTGCTTGAGAAATTTTTATTCCATTGAGGGTATTTTTATTCCACTTCTGGAGGGTATTTTTTATTCCCATTTTTATTCTTAGGGTGGTGAGAGGGTCAGAGAAGCTGTGGCTGCCCCTGGATCCCTGGCAGTGCCCAAGGCCAGGTTGGACACTGGGGCTTGGAGCAGCCTGGGACAGTGGAAGGTGTCCCTGCCCATGGCAGGGGTGGCACTGGATGGGCTTTGAGGTCCCTTCCCACCCAAACCACTCTGGAATTCCATGATCCCCACGGCAGCTCTTTTAATCCTTTCACCAGCACTAAAACTACCCTGGCTTCCTGCCCTTGCTCAAAAAAAGATAGACCTGGACACATTTCAGAGCAACAATCCTCCATTTTATCAAGTTTTATACACATTTTACAGCAACAATCCATCATTTTATCACGTTTTTGCTTTCCTAGTAACTACCTGAACAGCCTGTCCCAGAAAATGGTAATTTTTTTTTCCTGGAAAAGACTATTTTCATCTTAATTAGAGGTATTTATCGAGCAGTTTATTTTCAGGGTGTCACATATTCCTTCGTGGCCTTGATATCCTGCCTTTCTGTCTCAATTCCCAGATCGGCTGGAGGCACTCTGACCTTCCCACGGTATTTATCTCCAAAACAAACGACAAGGGAGTCTGGACATTGCTCCAGTGATCCTGTCTTAACCTATTGTTTTTTAACCCAAATGTCAGCTTTTGCTCTCCTGCTCTCTCTGTGTTCATCTTACCCCTCCAATCTTCCCAAATTCAACCTGAGGGAGTGAAGGAATATTCCTGTCAGGGTTCTGCAGAAGCCAAAAAAAAGGGAGGGAAAAATTCCCACCAAGCACGATGTAGGGCACAGCCACACACCTAGATTGGTCAGACTGACGGGATAAATTCCAAAGACAACACACTGCTGGAAGCCAAGAGGGTTTAATATAAAATTATGGATCATTTCAATTCCATATCCACGCCCCCAGAGTGATTTATTCCTACATTCCATCAACACGGTGTTGGGAGCTCTGAGCCTCAGCCTCTCCAAGCACAGATTCCCTGCCTGGATCTGGCTCCCTTTCCTCTTCCCCAGGAAACATCTCACCAGAACATTTCATTGAAAAATAATTCCTATAATTCCAGTTTCCTTTTCATTTGGTATAAAGAAGCACAGGATTTTAATAAAATGCAATGCAGCACTACTAACACAAGGAAAAGTAGGGGAAAAAGGATCTTTTTCCTGTAATCATCTGGTAATCATCACTCCCTAATTTTCCCATGTCAAATCCTGCTTCARTACCTGCTGGAGAAATAATTTAATTTAACTTTATGACCATATTTGCTATTTTTTATTACAAACCAAATAAAGTACCAGCAGAAAATCACTCTAAGCCAGTGATTCCAAAGGGAAAATCACACATATTTTCCCGAATCCAAGCTGACACTGACGTGAGATGCAAATTCCAAATGTATGCTGGAAGCTCCAGCTTAAGTGTGAGGAAAACATCGACTGCTTTTATCCCCACATCTCAAAAATGCTGCACCTAAAAGGCTGCTCGTGGTCTTTCCTTGATTAAATGCAAATTCCATTCTGGGAAAGGTGGGAAAAGCAGTGGTAGGACCTGGATATGCTGGGAAGAGGATGATTCAAATGGATGCTCTGAATCTACCAGCATTAAACAAAACATTCTGAGGGACAAAACACTTTTGAGGGACAACAATAACCCCCTGTGGACTCTGTGACAAGAAGGGGGAAATGATTCCTGAGGGGAAAAAACAATCCATAAGAGGGGAAAATCCCAGGGAGCTCTGCAAGGAGAGGAAAAGAGAAACTTCAGTCAACAGAGGTTTAAAGAACTGCGGCTCAGGATCAGCCTGAGGGAAAAGCATCTAAGGCAGAATTGACATCCTGGCAGTGCCCAAGGCCAGGCTGGACATTGGGGCTTGGAGCAGCCTGGGACAGTGGAAGGTGTCCCTGCCCATGGCAGGGGTGGCACTGGATGGGCTTTAAATCCCTTCCCACCCAAACCATTCCAGAATTCTCTGATTCTCTGAGGCCTCAGCCATCCATAGATATTGAGAACCATGGAATATCCCGAGTAGGAAAGGACCACTCCTTCCAATTCCTGAGCTCCAATCCAGAGCGCTGTGGATGCTTTTCCCACCTTTCTGATGGAAGCACCAAATTCCAGAGATTCCAGCCATGGAGTGCCACCCCTACCCTCACAGTTGCTGCGCAGGGTTCCCCATTCCCTATTTCCCAACGAGGAAAACTGTCCAAGTGAGCAGCAGGAAACCAGAGAACTGGGGGAAATCTCTTGGAATAATTGACTCCTGATACAGCTTCATGGTTTGGTTTTGTGAAATCCTTTTGCTTGGATAGTATTTGCCTCCAATATGGAAGGATTTAATTGGGTGGAAAACATTACAAGGTCTCTTCCACGAAGGGAGAGTGAGATCCACATGTCCCCACATCTCCCTTTTTAGGCAGAACACATTTCCACAGCAGCGCTGCTGCTGGGAGAGGAATAAAATTAAATAAAATTCCACACTACATTTACATCGAGTTATGGCCTGGAATTCACAGCTTCCCATATTTCCCCATAAAACCTCGGATTGCTGGGCAACTGGACACATCTTTTCCGACAGGTTGGGGAGCCGTAATGCAACACTAACAGAAGCTGTAAGTTTGCAAAATTCCCCTTTTCTCCTGCTCTGGAATGGCTGAACACCTGGTTAATGTGCCCACAGGCACTAATTAGGAAGCAATGACGCTGCTCCCGGTTCCCATTCCATTCCCTGCTCCAGCAACACTTTGCTGCCAGCACTGACCTTCCCCTTGCAGAGGATGTGGAATTTATTAATTAACACAATGCCAAAAAGACCCCAAATCCCTTTCAACTTTTACTGTTTTAAATTGAGGACGTGCTCATAAAGAGGACAGGCTTGCTAAAAATACATCTTTATATTCAGCTGAGGTTCCAGTCACATCTGCTCTCTGCTGTTTCGTAGCGCTACTAATTAATATCTGTTAATTAAGAAATGAAAGTGCTGCCGTAAGTTGTTGGGAGGTAATGGAAACTTCTGGATTAATTCCTTGATCCAGAGGTGATCTGAGTGAAGTGAGGACAAAAGAAAGAAGAACTTGGGAAAAGGGCTCTTTACAGCAGATTTGATTTTCCAAAACAATTGATTTATTTGGTTTTAACCTTTTTTTGTTTGGTTGTCCAGAGAAGCTGTGGCTGCCTCCGGATCCCTGCAAGTGTCCCAGGGATGCTGGACAGGGTTTGGAGCAGCCTGGGATAGTGGAAGGTGTCCCTGTCCATGGCAGGGGTGGAATGAGATGAACTTTAAGGCTTTAAGGTCCCTTCCAACCCAAACCACTCTGGAATTCTGTGGTTCTCTTGCCAAAGATTGTTTTGCTGGCACAGAGCAGCATGAGATCAAAGCCAGCATTAAAAACTTCAATAAATTGTGTGAATTGCCACGGCCTGTTTGGGGCAGGGATGTAAATGTCTCCCTGTCCCCACCACCCTGCTGTGCCCCTGCTCCCACACACGGGCTGGAGACACTGGAAGTGTCCATGTCTTCCATCAGTTCTTTGGGAAACCAGCGGAATCCGAGCGACAGCCAACACCCTGCGGGAGATGGGGTGACAAGAGCAGCATCAGCTGTGCCCTTCCCTGGCACCAAAGGTCAGCTGGGCTCTGAGGCGGCCCAGCCATCTCCAATTAAATGCCCACACGCTCCAGCACTTGGATTCTTTGGGATTTTTGCCTCTTTTCTCCACACTCAGTGTTTTTGTGGAACAATCCTTGGCTTGGAAAACTCTTTGTTTGTCAGGCACTGCTGCTGTCAGCTCTTCCAGAGTCATCCTTAATATCCATGGCAAGGACAGACRAGGACCCACACTGCTAACGCAGCTCAGCTCCAGGGCTCCACAGGGCAGATCCAGCTGGAGCACTGGGACCATGCAGGGCTCATCGGAGTCATTAAGGTTGGAAAAGCCCTCAAAGGCCATCGTGTCCAACTGGGAACCCAGCACCGCCCTGTTCCCCACTAACCCCATCTCCAAGTGCCACATCCACACCGGTTTTGAGCTCTTCCAAGGATGGGGACTCCAAAGCTCCCTGGGCAGCCCCTGCCAAGGCCTGAGCACCCTTTCCATGCAGAAATTCCTGCTGCTGTCCAACCTGAGCCTTCCCTGGCCCAGCCTGAGGCCGTTTCGCCTTGTTCTGTCCCTGTTCCCTGGGAGCAGAGCCCGAGCCCCCTCCCGGCTCCAACCTTTTCCCAGACAGTTGCAGAGAGTGAGAAGTGCCCCTGCTGCTGCTCTGCTTCTGAGAGGGAGTGAATGCTGGGATGAGGAACATCCCAAATCCCGCCTGGCCTCCTCTTGCCAGTCCCCTCCAGAAGAGCCAAGGGTGCAGCAGATCCCCTCTGATGGACTTTAGGGGGGGATCTCTCRCAGCTGTTAGGAAGGAACTGTATTTTATCCCTCACTTATCGTAAATCAACTGCTCCACTCTATATTTTCTGGCTCTCAGAGCCCTCAGCTGCCCTTTGCTGTTTGATATGGAGAGCACAGCAGCATTTAGAAGCCTCCAGAATGATTTACAATCCAAACAAAGAAGGTGGGGGGTAAAGAGACCAATTAATTTGCCCCAAATGATGCAACAATGCAGGGGGAGAGCCAGTGAATAAACATCAATCTCTGCCTTCATCCACTTGACTGCTGTCTGCTCTGGAAGTCACTCTAAGACATGGATAAAGATCAATCAAAGCCTCCCTGGGTGTGAAGAGGGCTCCAGGCAGGGCTGGTGTTCCTCTAGCAGAGCTGCCAGGCTCCGCAGCTCAGCTCAAGGCACAGTGGCACTTTCATCTCCCTTTCTGCTCATGCCATCTGCTCTCTTTCTCTCTCTGTATTTTGTATTTATTTTTGATTTTGTAGCACAAGCTGCAGCTTTATTCTGTAAAACTGCTCAACTGTAACCTTTCCCTAAATACATAGGAAGGAAGTTTGTAAAACAGCTCGAGAATAGCGCTGGAATCAAGCAGATTATGATAATTAGACAAGCAAAGATCAATACTAATCCACTCTAAAGCCACTAATTCTCAACCCTTCTGAAATTCCAGCATCCACATGCAGCAGTTTTTCGTTTTACAAGGGGCACCATTGCTCTGTGCTGCCTTTTACCCTAAAGATATCCCGTGTCACTGGGAAATGAGGTCCTGTGACACCTGCCAGTTCCAGCCTGCATCACTGCCAACAAACCAAACACAAAGCACAGTTTGTACAGAGTGTGACAATCCCTGAAAAACTCAGGAATCAACACTAGTCCCCGCTCCTGAACATTTGAGAGCCTCAGAGCTGAATCAGAAAGTTCTGGGGTTGTTTTCATTTCATTTTTGACTTTGAAGAAAATAAACAGCTGCCTGTGCTGTCCCCGAAAGGTTTTAAGAGCTTCTTAAAACTGTGTGCAGAGAATTTCCCAGGAAGGGAGCTGTGCTTTGGAAAGGGAAACCAGGCTGTCCAGATAATCCTGAAGAGTTCACAGGGACACAAAGATAACCTGGGTTACTCAGGTGTCATCAAAGGGTATCATGGGTTGCGAGTCCCTTTTTACTGCAAGAGTTCTTCAATGTAGTGAAAAAACATTCCCAGCTCCTGGGATAAAACTGGAGCTCAAGGCAGGCTCAGGAATCCCAGCATCTCAGAGTGGTTTGGGTTGGAAGGGACCTCAAAGCCCATCCAGTGCCACCCCTGCCATGGGCAGGGACACCTTCCACTGTCCCAGGCTGCTCCAAGCCCCTTGGACACTGCCAGGGATCCAGGGGCAGCCACAGCTGCTCTGGGCACCCTGTGCCAGGGCCTGCCCACCCTCCCAGGGAACAATTCCTGCCCAATATCCCATCTGGCAGTCTGAACCCATTCCCTGTGTCCTGTCCCTCCAGTTCCTGCTGCAGGGTCTCTCTCCAGTTTCCCTGTATCCCTTCAGGCCCTGGAAGGAGCTGTGAGCTCTCCACACAACCTTCTCCTCTCCAGGCTGAGCAGCCCCAGCTCTCCCAGCCTGGCTCCACAGGGGAGGTGCTCCAGTCCCCTCAGCAACTTCTGGGCCCTCTCTGGACTTGCTGCACAGCAAGTTTGCTCCAACAGACAGCTGCCTGCCTGGATCTGAAATTCCAGTCACAAATGGGCATGTTTTTATTTGCTACGTGACCCAAAGCAATGCAGCAAACACTGCACACCTCTGGAGATACCTAAGAAACTGCAGGGAGCAGCAGGAACAATTTCTCTCTCGGGAAAAATCCTTCAGCAAAGGATTATTATTAAATGCAAAGTTTATCATTTTGCACTGGCCCTTCAGATTTCACATTAGTTTAAAGTTAAATACAAAATTAGGAGAAGAGTGGCAGTATTTTGCTATTTTTCACTTCTTTAAGTGAAAAACATGCTAATATTCCAATCACGAGGACAAATGGAGTGCAGATCATGAATTTTTGTCTAAACTCCTTTAAAGAGCTGAGTAAGCCCATCCTTTAGGGTCTCCTGAAAATAATTTATGTTCAATTTCTGCTTTCTGATTCCCTGTACTCCCTGGATTTGGAAATATCTGTACAAACCCCACTACATTCTGCTGCTGATTATGTCCCCACAGGGGCATAGAGAGAACACACTGCAACTTCTTGAGATCTTGGAGCTGCTTGCCCTGATCTTATCACTTCCTCTTATTGTACAGGTGTCAAATTCATGAACACATTCTCTGGTACAAAATTTACCAAACTATGCAGCCTGTGCTCCACTTTTTGGTTTGCTTTTGATCAATTTTAAGACACTGAGGTTGATGATACTGGATTGTCAGAGGGTAAATTCATTGTATCATGTCTCTGTGGTGGTAATAACCATCACCTGCACTTCTAACATCGAAAAGGTCGAGTCTGATTCTCTCATGCCTCACACAAATGGTGTAGAGGACCAAAAAATGCTTCACACAAATGGTGTAGAGGGTCAAAACGCACTCCAGGAAACTTAACCAAGAGCCTTGGTGATCCCAGTCCCAATTCCAAGGCATGACATTTGTTTATCCTAATGACTGACATTTTCAACAACTTCCGAGGGGAAAATTTCAAGCAAACCTTCCCCCACCATTGTTGTCAGCCCAGATCTTTCCAGCTGGAGACCACGGGCTCAGACAGTAAAAGTCCACCACTACAGAGTGTTTTTGTAGCTCTATTTCAGACTTCGCATTCAACCTGGACTTGATTTTGACTTTAAAAATACCAGTTTTAGGGTGAAAGAATGAACTCTTTACCTGTATTCGTCCTGTGTGAAGCGTGGGATGACTGAGGGCTGCAGCACCGCAATTTCCACCATGGTGGTGTTGAACTTCACCGGGTCCCCATCGTCGTAGGCGATGACCACCAGCTGCAAACGACACAGAAAATCAGCCTCTGACTACACAAAAGAACATTTTTCATCCTGACTTCCAGCATTTCTGGTATTTGCAAGGTCAAAACAATCATATGTGATTTTCTTTCGCTGCAAGTCACGCGTTGTGTGAGAGCGAAACACGGAGGGAAAAGGTGGCAGCCATCCACAGGTTGAATCCTCTGCTGGAAAATTTACAGGAACACGGTGAACTGGAGGAATTTCTTCCTGGAAAGAGTTGTTAAACATTGGAATGGGCTGCTCAGGGAGCTTTGGAGTCCCCACCCCTGGAGGTGTCCAAGGAACAGCTGCATGTGGCACTCAGTGCTCTGGTGGGGATCGGTCACAGGTTGGACTCGATGATTCTGGAGGGCTTTTCCAACCTTAGGGATTCTGAGATTCTATAACTCCCAATAAAACAAACAGGAAAAGCCCTGGGTGAAAATTATCTGCTGCTCACATTAATATCTAGAACCAAGGGCTCATGTCAAAACAAAAAAATTAACATTACTTCCCATCCCCCTCCAAAAAGTCCTCTGTAGAAATGAGACGATCTCAGCTCAAACATGGCCAAGACCAAATTACCTGCTCCTAAATGAAGCCTGTTATAAATATTTTGATTTTTAAAAATATTTTCTCATGTCTGTTTGTTGTTCGAGCTCTCAGCTCAAACATGGCCAAGACCAAATTACCTGCTCCTAAATGAAGCCTGTTATAAATATTTTGATTTTTAAAAATCTTTTCTCATGTCTGTTTGTTGATTTAATCTGTGATTTTGTGCTGGCACAAGCAGTATTTTGATTTTTAAAAATCTTTTCTCATGTCTATTTGTTGATTTAATCCGTGATTTTGTGCTGGCACAAGCAGGTTCATTTGTTTTCAGCTTTCACATGAAATCTGCTTGCAAAAGGACATGACTCCAGCCCACTGAAGAATGAGAAATGGGCAAATTTCCAGTTTTCTCCCTAAATTTTTCCTTATTTCTGGAGGTCGCTACGTGAGGCAGGTCTGCACCCTCATTCTAGCAGAGCGTTTTCAACTCATTTCTGCCAGTCCAAGTTATCCCACAACAACCTTTTTTTCCAGMCAATATATCAGGGAAGTCACCAGCGCAAGATATAATTGCAGAAATTATCCGGATGTTAAATGATGACTGGAAAAACTCGCAGAGTGCTGCGGTGAGCCACGGCTCCCGTCACGGTGTTCTGGAACCCATCGGACAAAACCTCCAAAGGTTCAACACCTCTGAGGCCTGGGAACCATAAAATGGCCGCCTGCCCTAACATGGCTGCCCTCAGGCAGCTTGGCGGGAAAAACCGTTGGCCGTGGCGGGAAAGCCGTGCCACCGAGCGCGTAGGCAATGGCCGCCACATCCRCCCCCCGCTTACGTCATTGTTCCCCCATGGTTCACGTACTCTCTCCCCGCCTACCCCGATCCCCGCTGGATGTGCTGCGCTTGCCGCCGCCTCCGTTACGCCCCCTGTCCATGCTGTCATTGGTTGTTTCGTGGGACCCCCGCCCTGACCGAGGGGGTATAAAATYCCCTGACAGGGGCTCCCTGCGGGCTTCTCCCGGTGTTCCTCTTTGCGTTCCTCCCCTCTCCAATAAACCCGTTCCTGGTTCATCAAAAAGCCTCCGTCACTGCTACTTCTCCCTGCGCACCCTTTCCAACGGTGGTTGGGGCGAGCCTCATCCGAGACCTCGCTCACCCTCCCACGCCAGGTCGGCGCCTGTCCTCTGCCGCAGCAGTAGGCGAAGAGACCGCCCGGTGCTTGACCTGGGAGAGCTGGCCATCGGTCAGCACCGCGGCACCAGAGGATTCACAGCAGACACAAACCCAATGATCTAGAAGAAAATACCAACTCCAAGTGTTCCCATCACTGATTTCTGGAGTATTTTCTGTGCTTTTTTCCTACGAATCTGTATTTTCTGGAAGGTTATTCCCTGCTGAATGCTCCATTTACTGCCCTAATATCAAGCGGTGTGGGATAGACCCCAATTTTGGAAAACAGCCCCACAAAAGAAGCACTAAGAAGTAAAAACAACAAGCGTGGCAACAGAAAGGTTCCACTCTGGTGATGTTAACCAAGAGAAAATCCTCTTCCCCTTGGGTTTTATTATATTAATTAGAAACTGGAAAGGACTTAAATTAGCACTGTGCTAAAGCAGGGACTGCTCCAGCTAAAATACCCCTTGGAGGGACACTCAGGAGTGGGAAACAGTGGGCAGCTTTATTCCTCAGAATGGAAAGTATGCAAATAAACCTCTCTTTAACCCTCATTTCAGAAATAAATAACTGAAAGAAGAAAAAGTCACATCTTAGTGACTGTAAGGAAGTTTCCAAGTAGGGAAATTACATCAAATCCAAGATATTATGGATTTAATCTATTTTTCCTTACTGCCCCACTTCTATTTTCATTTTTAACTCCCCCCCTCCCTTCATGGATCTTAAAAGGCAGATGTTCTACTGATTTAGGTTAAAATCATACCTTAATCCACACTAATTCACTCCAGACTCTTTAGGACCAGTGACAACAAAACGGGAATTTAGGTTTCCTTAAAATCAATGTTTTTACATTAAAACACTTGTGAACAGGAACTCCTGAACTACCCAGCTGTGCAGTAACTTTATTTACAAGGTATCTTGCTCTTCTTACAAAGTTCTCCCCAAATTCTCCCCAAAAGCCCTGTTGGAAGTGAACTTGGGGAAAATGAGGGTTCCCCAAGCTGCCTCCCTGTTTCCCCCACCCTCCCAAAAGGTGCAACCACACCCATTCAAGACATTCCTGAAATCAGAGCGGCACGAAACACACGCCAGGAAAAAAAGAAGCAAACAAAAGAACAAACAAAATTGAAATTTTGCATGGAAGTCCAATGAAAGGTTGGATTTGATCTTGGAGGTCTTTCCCAACCTTAATGATTCTGGGATCTTTCTGTGCAACATAAAAAGAAAGGAGAACCATGGAACAGAATCCCAGTGAATGCAGGGAACATCTCCTGGCACTGCAGCTGGATTTGTACCTTGAACACTGTGCTGGGCTCTTCATTCAGGTTCACTCGGGTGACGACGCGTCCGGAGTTTTCCTCCACGTCAAAAATGCTGGCACTGTAGGGAAACTGGACAACGTCCACCTTGTAGCGGACCAGACTCGCTGGGGTGCCCTGGAATGCAAAAATGAGGCAAAGTGGGTATTTCTGTGTTTTTACACACCTCCTGAAGGATTAAAATGTGACATTGGTAAGGCCATCACAAGCAGAACTTGCTGTTTATCTTCCTCATAGCTGAGCACTGCCCTTCAATCCCTGCAGAATACCTCCCATGTCACTTGACAGGTCCACGAAGAAAAATCAAGGAAAGAAAGAAAAGGGATGAACCTCCACCGACTTAAACCCAGAAATGTTTTATAAATACTGAAATTTTTAAATAGAAGATAGGGTGCCCTGGAATGCAAAAATGAGGCAAAGTGGGTATTTCTGTGTTTTTACACACCTCCTGAAGGATTAAAATGTGACATTGGTAGGGCCATCACAAGGAGAACTTGCTCTTTGTCTTCCTCATAACTGAGCACTGCCCTTCAATCCCCCYCAAAATACCTTCCAGGACACCTGAGAGGTCCAGGAAGAAAAATAAAGAAAAGAAAGGAAAGGGCTGAACCCCCACCTACTTAAACCCAGAAATACTTAAACCCTTATAAAYACTGAAATTTTTAAACAGAAGATGGGCATGGCTTAAGGCTGGTTAAAATACCTTTCAAAAATATTTTGACTTGGTATAAAACTCATTTAATGTTTAAGAAACTTATCGGTGGTAAAAGAAAATGCTGTTTTGCAGATGGATTTTAAGCAACCCCATAAGGAACCCTCCCCACTGTTCAGACCTTGCTTTGCTGACAAGGACTGAGGCCAGGCAGTCCCTGGATGTGTCACAAAGTGTCTGAAAACCCAAAGCAAAAGGGGGATCAGAAGCAGCATTGCCAGMGGGTGGAAGAGAGGAATTTTTCCCATCAGTATCTCAGCATTTTCTAATTGAAGGCTGCTTACCCATTTACCTGCTTTAACACCACCTGCCTAAAAAATAGCATTTGTTGGAAGGATGTAATTTCTTAAGGTATCCATTATTTTCCAAYGATCCCATTTCAGCAGTCACCCTCCAGGCACCTCAGAGTTACAGAAACATTAAGGCTGGAAAAGACCTCGGGGGTCATTGAGTCCAACCATCAGCGCAGCACTGCTGAGGTCAACACTGACCATGTCCCCAGGTGCCACCAGCCACATCTTCCTTGGACACCTCCAGGGATGGGGACTCCAAASCTCCCTGGGCAGCCCCTGCCAAGGCCTGAGCACCCTTTCCATGSAGAAATTCCTGCTGCTGTCCAACCTGAGCCTCCCCTGGCCCAGCCTGAGGCCRTTTCCCCTTSTCCTGTCCCTGTTCCCTGGCAGCAGAGCCCGACCCCCCCCGGCTGCCCCCTCCTGTCAGGGAGTTGTGCAGAGCCACAAGGTCCCCCCTGAGCCTCCTTTGCTCCAGGCTGAGCCCCTTTCCCAGCTCCCTCAGCCGCTCCTGGGGCTCCAGCCCCTTCCCAGCTCCGYTCCCTGCCCTGGACACGCTCCAGCCCCTCCAGGGCTCTCTGGCCGGGAAGGCCCAGAACTGGACACAGCCCTCGAGGTCCCTCAGCAGTGCCAGCCCAGGGGACGGGCCCTGCCCTGGGCCTGCTGGCATCCAATAAATGATGGAGATTCTCCTTAGCCCGCTCTCGTTGCTGATATATTTATGGAAACATTTTTAAATGTCTTTTATGGCTGTAGCCAGAGAAGTTCTAGCTGGGCTTTGGCCCTTTTCCTTCCATGCACTCCAGGGAGCTGGATCTCCTGGATGTTTTCTCCCTGGATCTCCTGGATGTTTTCTCTCTGGATCTCCTGAAGGGTTTTCTCCCTGGATCTCCTGAATGTTTTCTCCCTGGATCTCCTGGAGTGTTTTCTCCCTCAAACTCCTGGAGGGTTTTCTCCCTGGATCTCCTGGAGGGTTTTCTCCCTGGATCTCCTGGATGTTTTCTTCCTGGATGTCGTGGATGTTTTCTCCCTGGATYTCCTGGAGGGTTTTCTGTCTGTGGGGTTTCATTTCCAGCAGACACCTGGTAAGTTGAAGTCCCTCATGAGGATCAGAGTTTGCAATGGGAAGACTTCTCCCAACTACTTGTAGGATGTCTCATCTGCCTCTTCATCCAGGCTGGGAGGTCCAAGACAGATTCCCCCTGATCCTCTTTGCACACCAATGTCTGAATAATGATTTTTCCAGCATGCCAAAGTCTGGATATGCAGAGATTTGGGATGTTTTACAAAATTCCAACTAAATTATTTGCTAAATATATTTGGGAGTAGATTCAGAGAAACACTTCTGTCCTAGCAGCAGCATGATTTCATTTTCTGAAAGCCTCTGAGCCTCGAGCTCAGATTACGCTCTGACCTTTACATTGTGTTTAAACAGCCAGAACATCATTAATGGTGAATTGCTGATTTTCACCTGTATTCAGTGATGTGCTTTGCTGGGATTGGGAATATATTCCATGTCCCATGCCAGCCACGAATTACATGGAAACAGAACATTTCCTTTTGTAAACAGCAGTGGAAATGGCTACAAAAGTGGTTTGAGCTCACTAAATCCTATCAGCATTTTGCTGATCCAACAGAAGTCATTTGAGTGTTGCCTCTCGGAGCTCTCCAAGGAATTCCAGCCTGGGCAGGGTTTATGAGGCCATCAGCAGCTTTAATCATCCCAACTGGGCCTGCCAGGCGTGTTCTAGTGGTTAGCAAATTAATAAATGATTGTGTTCGGAGTTAAAAGCACTTCACATGCGCTAAAGAGGGCAAATCATGGAAAAAGTGAGAAATTTCTGGGATCGCAGCATAGCAGAGTTCATTATCAACTTTCCCCCTGGCACTCCCTGCTTCAGTCATTTTTCTTCCAGGTTATAATTAAGAGAAAATTACCTGCTGAAATCCAGCCTATTTGGGYTCGGAGTAATGGCCTTAAACTTGCTTGGAAGACTAAGAGCCCTCATCATCATTAGAGCTGCTCACACCAGGTAATTTGGGACTAAATAAACAAAAATCTCATCAGGTTCTTGTTGTTCCTGATGTGATTATCAAGTACACTTTGCTCCTGTCACTTCAGAAAAATAACAAAACCGGGATTTATTTTTTATTTATGGTATGTTGGCACTGATGTGATTAGAGAAAGCTCCAGAGAGATTTCCCAGGGAAATCTATCTAAGAGCGAGTTTTAATTATCTGAAATATTAATCATCTTTCGCCTCTGTTCTAAATTAATTTAGATGCATTATTATGTCTGCAGCAAAACTTGAATCTAGCTGATAATATTCCCAAATAAACCACAGAGCAAGGATTGTGCTTGGCAGGAACCACATTCATTCTCTCCAAGCAAAGTTTCCCTGAGATTCAGGACTAACATGAAACTTCAAAAAAAGCTCATCCAGCTCCAATTATTTCTTCCATGGCTGCGTGATCCCATAAGATTCCATCTGCTCTGGGGAAATGCCAGCTATTTGTGACATGGGTGACAGCTGCAAATGTGTCCCCAGAATCGGTGAGGCTGCCCTGGAAAAGAGGCCTTGGATGAGGCACACGCGCACTGTCCACATAACTCCCAGCAGGAAAATGGTAATGGAATAAAGCCAGGAAGAACGGGGGAAAGGGAAACACCACAGCTGTYGGGGGTTTTCATGTGCGTTTCTGCAAGCAGCTCCGGAGGACGCCAGGAATTGTTACTTCCACTCTCCAGGAGAGGAAGGCTGGAGCACCTCTGCTAGGAAGACAGGATGAGACAACTGGGATTGTCCAGCCTGGAGAAGAGAAGGCTCCAGGGAGACCTTAGAGCTCGTTCCAGGGCCTAAAGGGGCTCCAGGAGAGCTGGAGAGGGACTGGGGACAAGGGCTGGAGGGACAGGACACAGGGAGTGGCTTCCCAGTGCCAGAGGGCAGGGATGGATGGGATATTGGGAAGGAATTGTTCCCTGGGAGGGTGGGCAGGCCCTGGCACAGGGTGCCCAGAGCAGCTGTGGCTGCCCCTGGATCCCTGGCAGTGTCCAAGGCCAGGCTGGACAGGGCTTGGAGCAGCCTGGGACAGTGACCTTAAAGATCATCTCATTCCAACTCCTCCCACAGGCAGGGACACCTCCCACAGTTCTCTCTCTCTTTCAGTTTTATCCCATTTCTGTTCCCACTGTGAGCAGCCAGGCAAAGCCAGCTGGGAATCGCTCCGGGAGCACAAATCCAGCCCAGGCTGTTTGGGTGCCCCTGCTCACCTGGAATTCCAGGGGTGTTTTGGAGGCAGAGCTTCCTTGCACGGGGCTCACCAGTGCTCCTGGTCACAATATCCAACAGCCTAAACCTACCCACTCCAAGGGACTAAAAAACCCCAATAAACAGAGAATTCCTCGAGCTCCAGCTGGACACCACCTCTGGAAAGTAAGCTCAAGCTGATGTGTGAGGGAGAACTTTCAATTTAAGGGATTGTTCACATGGACAAAGTGCTCGGCTGCCTCAACAATTCCCGTTGCAATGTGCTTAAAATCAAAGATTTTCATTCTTATAAGGTTTACCAGTTATTTAGGAAGAACTGCAGCTGTTCCCAAGCTTTTCCTCGGCAGCCACAGCTCTGCTTTATCCCCATTGTTCACTCTGGCCTGGCTTTGTTGCTTTTTGCTTAAAATTTCCTGCTTATCCCTGGAATTAGGTAGGAGATCCTCTGGGAAAGGCAGGGTGAGCAACTTTAGGATGCACCAAGTAATTTGAAAAATTYATGTATTTATAGAAAATGTTACTACTTTAAAAATGTAGAAAAGTCGACTGTGGATTGTTCCAAACCACCAAAGGACAAAATGGTGATTTACCAGATTTAATGAAAACAAAATTTTCAGACAAAACTTCCCAGATTTCAGTGACCAGAAGGGTGTTTCAAGTTTATAACACATGCAAAAGTAGCTACTAAAACATAATTTACATTCCCAGTCACTGCAAATAAAAAGAGAATTAAAACTGGACAAGAAAGGAGCAACGGATAAGAATTTAAAGTGACATTTACTCAAAACAGCCTTGCAAATCTTGCTGTGGCCTTTAGAGAAAAGCCCTGGGTTTTATGTTTTAATTGACATTTCACCAAGGACCTGAAGAATAACTACCAGAGGTCTCTGATGCCCTCGGGCCAAGAGGTTTGGACCGCTTTGAAATCCATAGGTCAAAATAAAAACATAACAAAGTATCTCCCACGAAGTGCTTGACTCTGGCACAAATTATTTCTGTTTTAACCGAGCAACTCTAAATAACAATCAGAAATCCGTGGAGTTTTTGCAGCAAAACCCATCCTCTTATCAACAGGTGCATTCTAATGATGGCCTGAGGTTTTAGGCATCTGTTAAATGAAGAAAATCACACATTTTCACCCTCAGATTTGTTCATATGGATACACATCCCTACGTGGAAGATGCACTGAGTTGTAAATAACTCAGTGTGTGAAGGTTTGATGGGAGGAGCTTTTGTAAATAAAACCAAGAGGAGCTTTCATCTCCATCTCCAAGAAATGAAGTCCTGTTGCATTAATTTAAGAGTAAAAACCTGTTCCTGTCCCTTCTGACTGTTCCTGAAAGCACATCATGGCACTTCCACACCTCTATGCTATAAATTCCTAAATAATTTAGGAAATCCACACAGAAAATGATGTCCCAGGAGTCTTTCACCCTCTCATGTTTCACCTAAATTAGTATTTGTTTGTTGATATGGGGAGCCCACCTCCACTGACACCATTCCCACCTCCTCCTTCCCCCACACCTGCTCTTCTGCTCTGGGAAAAAATTCAAATTTGCCTTATTTGCAGAGAAATCCCACACAGGTGCTGGGCTTTTCCATCTGGATCCTCCCAGCATCCATATTCATTTGACAACGTTGGGATTTGCTGGAAACAATGGTTGTCTCTGAGGAGTTGATTAGGTCTGAAAAGCTTTTATTGCAGATGATGGAAAAACCTGGCTGGGCTTTTGTTCTGGAGATGGGAATTACACACATTACTTGCAAAATAACAACAGCAAAAATTAAGCTTGGAGACTTCAAATTAGCTGGGCTTTTAGAAACAGGCATATTTTAAAACTACAATTATTTTTTCAATAGATACATATTTCTTTCCCCGACCTGATAAAATAAATGTATTAGTACCCTGCAAATAAGATTCCCACAGGCTAAAAACCTCCAAGCCACACAAGTAAAATATTGATGGTAACTAAGAATGTTCCAGCCCTTAAGGCAAGTTTAGAGCAAGCCCCCTCGCTGAGCAGAGAAAAGGTTGTGTGCTTTTAAACCCAATTTCCAGTGAATTCATATCAAATACGTTGTGACACCATTTAATGTCAAAGCCAACTTCAAATAAATAGGAATTTTCCAGTAGCACAGGCTGGCTCAGGCAGGAAAAGAAACAAAGCCATTTATGCCTGCTAGTTTTTACTTTTGAAATAAAAAAAGATGAGGGGCAAAACTACCAGCCATTATTTTAAAATAAAAAACCTCTTTCAAAACCTCCTTTAAAAGCTTTTCTCCATAGATGGCTGACTTTTATAGCCCTTGCATTTATTAGRGGCTTCAGGGTAACTTCATTTTGAAATCTTCATCAAAACCAAGAAGTGTCCATGTGATAGTGACAAAAATGTTACAAAAATGTTCAGTAGGGTTTGGGGTTGTTAAATGAAAAATGAAATAACTTTGCATTGGAAATACTGATTGCACAGGACTAAGGGTCCTAAAGGTAATCCATCAGAACTATTTTGTTTCCCCTCAGTGATATCTCAGTCTTCAAAATTTAGACACAGCAATTATAAAATGGAGCTTTTATCAGAACGGGCAGAGAGAGCCCAAAATATCTCATTGGAAGGCAACAACATCTATTTAACGTTACATAAATGCTGCCCAAACCCCAATAACACCACATTAACTCAGCTACACCTGATTTGTGCCCAAGCACTTCCAGCAGCTTTTAATGTGCATGGCACATTCCCCCTGAACTCTTCTCCCCGAGGATGATTCTCCTTCTTATGCCAAACACTGGCAATTAAAAATTAAACCTGGCTGGCAGAACAGCTCTGGCTTTTCCTGTCCTCAGAGGATCATCTGGTCACCGATGTTCATCAAGCTCTGATGACAAAAATTGACATCAAACCTCAGAACAGGGAAGGAGTCAGAGGTGTGTGCCCAGCTCTGTCACTCAAGGGCTTCACCAGGGAGCAGCAACAAAACACAGGGACAAAAATAAACTTTATCCCCAAACTGAGTGCCCTGGGTTCAAGCATTGCCTGTGGAATGTGCAGCTGGTGAGCTCTGCAGTGCCACAGGAATCTGGGATGGCTCAGCTGGGCAGTGCACGGTGACTGTGACATCAAACAGCGACGACCTCACAAAATTGTGGTTTCTGTCCTCTTGAACTGCCCCAAAGACAGGCATGGCTCCCCTTCCTGCCTATTCCTCTCGTTGTGTGAAGCTGGATAAAGCCTTTCCTAAAGCCTCCCTGACAGACAGGAGCTGTATCACTGATTTTCCAGGAGGCAAGAYTGGATGTGGCACTCAGTGCCATGGTTTAGTTGAGGTGGTGTTAGGGCATGGGTTGGACTCGGTGATCTTGGAGATCTCTTCCAACCTGGTGATTCTGGGATTCTGTGATTCTGTGTGAAGTGCAGCCTCTGCCCTGAACAGCAAAGGCCAGGCTGACATGAAACAAATGTAGGAGTCACTCCTCTGTGAAGCTCCCCAGAGTTGGAGCTGATGAGAGAGCAGGGGAGGGTTCAAGTTTCCTCTCTCCTGGGTGTGAAGCATGAACAGAAGCTTTTTCCTTACCGGGGGATCCTGATCCTCAGCTGAGACCGTGGTGATAAGAGTGCCCTTGACTGCATTAGGAGCAACCATTCCCCTGTAGAGCTTCTGGCTGAACACCGGCGAGTAATCGTTCATATCCTGCAAAAAACAGAATCCAGAGTTTAGTCCTGGAGTTCCAACAAAATTCCAGATGCGTTCACAAGTGTTTTTATTGAGTCTCTCCCTCCCTCCACAGGGATTGCCATTCCCAGGCTCTCCCGATTCCATTCTCCCTGCACAAAATGAGGGGGGAAGGTGCCAAAGATTCACAAAAAAATGAACATGGGACTGCTCAGCTGAAGGGAATTTTGCAGGAAAACATGGCCCCACCAGAGAACAGAGCAGAGAATTCCACACCACCTGCTCCTGTGRCAGCAGGCTCGGCTCATTTTCCAAAAGGAAGGAGCTGCTCTGGCTTGATGATGTTTGTTACCTCTAATATCCAACAAATTAAGGGGAAACAAAATGTCCTTTGTAGGATAAAAGGGCATTTACACAAATTCTTGTGCCTGAGGTAGGCAAGGATACATAAATCGATGTATTTATACGTATATACACCTAAATACATCTCAAATATTTTGCAAGGTCATCCAGAGTTGCTTCTGTTTGTGTGGAGATTAAAAATAWACTCTGTTTTGTCGCTTTTTTCCAACTCAAGTTTATTCTTCTCTAGAAAGTCTTTAGGTTTGTGGTAACACTCAAATCAGAGATGAGTCTGTCACTCATTTAATGTTGTGTGTTATTAATTGTTAATTAATTCTGCTTGGTCCAGCAGAAGGTGTCCCTGCCCATGGCAGGGGTGGGAGGGGATGGGCTTTAATGTCCTTTCTAACATYGACCATTCCACGATTCTGTGGGAATCTGTAGGCAGAGATTCAAATCCMAGGAGTGTTTTTCCCAGGGCAGTGAAGGAGGAGGAAGAGGGGATTTAACACCCAGGTGTTAAATATTTACATTCTTAGTGGGGCACAAGCGCGAAAGGTCCCTTGGTGTCCCCACAAACCCAAAACCCAGGAAGGTCCCTGTGTACAGCAACATTCCCAAGGCTGTTTTATGCCGGGAATGCTGCACTGCAGGGCTTTTTCTCCTGCTCTAGCTATGTTTGGCCTGTCCCCACCTGGCTGGGAGCACCTGGGTCAGAATCAGTGCATTACAGCGAGTGACTGCCTTAATGAGTTTTAAATTACATATTGATTTCCTCCTTAATGCCTTCCCTCCCTTCCTGCTTTGTTTCTCCTCTTCGGCATTCCCAGATGACGGTCTCGCTTCCCAACATTTTTGTTCAGCATTTTCATACTCCTTGCAGATGGGGCAGTGTCTGTTTCCTACCAATCTTTTTCCTGAATAACAACCCTGTGGAAGTCTTGGGAATGAGCTGTGTCCCGCTCAGAGAACAAGGAATGTGCTGGGGRAGTGGGATCATGCACATGCCGAGGGTGACAGCTGAGTTAACGAGCTGGCACCAAGAAATCTCTTCCTATGTCTTAATTTGCTTTTGAAGGTGCAAAYGAGGATTCTCAAGACCACTCAAATGAAACTATCTCTCCCAAATTGTGCTTTCTCTGTGCTTGATCCTTGATCTTTGCCCAAGGGAGGGATGTCAGGATCCTGTAGTGCTTTTGTGCTRCCTCATGGGACCCAGGAGGAACAGAACCAACAAAAAGTGGTAGATAAAGAGTATCTGTGGTAGGGAAACAGCTTTGGGGGTGTTACGCTTTGCTTTTCGGTCTCTTTTGCAAATAAATCTGTATAAAAATAGAATAAATCTGCAGCAAGATAAGCAGGGACAAAGGGCTGCTTTGTAGTTACCTATAAATGCATGGCTGTTATTACCTTACTGTCAAAATAGGCAGCCCAGGTATTTGGAAGTGAGAAATATGGAGAATCCATTACCCAGGTTTCCCATTTCCATGTTTTGGAGCGTGTCTGATCGTTAACAGGAGCCTGGATTTGAGTTAATGGCAGCCTGGATTTATGTGCCTGGAGCAATGACCTGGGGAAGGTTTTAAGATGCTGCAGTTTGGCCCCACTTGTGGGATTATGCCTCAGATTTAAGAGGTGATTTCATGACTTCTTACAGCCACTCTGGGGGAGGTTTACTGCCCCACTCCTGAACCTGTGCTTGGGGATTGCACTCATGAGCTGCATCCGCTTCTGTGCAAGGGTTAGAGGTGTTTTAAGAAGCCATCAGATGTAATCTTCAATTATTTACAAGCAAAACATGTCTGGGGCTTTGATCTCTGCTCAGGACAAAGCCCAGGACTTGCTCCAAATATTTGTTGTCCAAGGTCTCTCTGTGCTGGAAACCTGAAAATTCCATCTCTGCATCTGTCCAGCATTAAATTCTCTTTGATAGCAACGASTGGATTGAGGACCTTGGAGAGAGATTATTTGCAAGGGCCTGGAGKGMCAGGACACAGGGAATGRCTTCCCAGTGCCAGAGGGCAGGGATGRATGGGATATTGGGAAGGAATTGTTCCCTGGGAGGGTGGGCAGGCCCTGGCACAGGGTGCCCAGAGAAGCTGTGGCTGCCCCTGGATCCCTGGCAGTGCCCAAGGCCAGGTTGGACATTGGGGCTTGGAGCAGCCTGGGACAGTGGAAGGTGTCCCTGCCCATGGCAGGGGTGGCACTGGGTGGGCTTTGAGGTCCCTTCCAACCCAAACCATTCCCTGTCTCTGATCCTGTGACTGTGGGGGCAGTTTTTGGGGCTGGAATGGAGCRGATCATGCCTCAGGACCTCTTGAGCCGTTCCCAGAACATACAATGGGMTTTCTCTCTCTGCTCCAACAAAACCAGCTCCAGGCTGTATTCCATCCTCAGGGCTGCTGCTTTGTGCCCAAAAATCAGCAGTTTCTTTTTGTGACTGTGCTGATACCAAGGTTTCTACTCAGCTTTAAGTGGAAATCAATATTCCCTTGCTATGGAACCCATGTCTGAGCTATAAATGCATATCAGGCTTTACAGCCCCTTTGCAGGCTGCTGCCTTTTATGACAAGTGCAATAAATAGGAAAAAAAAAGTATTTTTAAAGTGATTTCTTCTACCCATCCCACAAAGGGAGAGAGGGAAGAGGTTTCCTTCAGAGCACAGCACARAAATTCCCCAAACTTCCCACTCTTCTCCCACAACTCCAGTTCTGGATCTGTAATTTTCTGCTGTCGTTTTGTTTTGAACATCTGCCACTTCAGTCTGTGTGCACATTCCCAGAGCTGGTGGCTCTGGGAATGCYGCTT
Organism: Parotia lawesii; assembly: GCA_003713295.1. Lineage (NCBI taxonomy): Eukaryota > Metazoa > Chordata > Aves > Passeriformes > Paradisaeidae > Parotia > Parotia lawesii. The sequence continues at coordinate 1,525,475 of RAHM01000128.1, forward strand.
CCAAGTGTTTAATAATTCCCTGCAGTTTGGAGAGTTACAGGGGCACATTTAACATCCCTRTAATTGTGAAACTCCTTTCTAGGGAAAGCAAAGGGCTGGTTCGGTACCACTGTACTTGAAAATTCCCATTCCTCTGGTGCATTCTTTAACCACAGAAAGTTCTCACTCAACACCTGATTCCAAAAACAAAAATCCAAGATATTTTATGACTAAAAACCTGAAYGGAAACTCCATAAGGCTACAAGAAATCACAGCCCTAAGGACATCCATTGCCCTTAAAAGCCTGGAGCAGCCTCCCCCAGAYCCCAACACCTGCTCTGGGCCCAGGATCTCATTTTAGCCCTGCCCCAGGGATGCCAAAGGATGCATTTGATAGATGATAGTCTAAAAAATACATGTTAAAGTTCTTCAGAAACAATGTCCCTGGATGTGAAGTGACAGAGACAGAGTGGAAACAACTGAAAATTTGGGCTGTGGCTTCAGAGAAGATTTCGCTCACAGGTGAGTTTATTTTTCTGCATGAAAATCAAAGTGTCATTCAACTCTAATTCCTTTATGGGCAGATTATCTTTGCCCCTTCCCTTAAATGCCTCCCATGCCATGAGGCCCTGGCACAGGCTGCCAGAGAAGATGGAGATGTCCTCTCCTGGCAGTGTCCAGGTTGGACACTGGGGCTTGGAGCAGCCTGGGATAGTGGAAGGTGTCTCTGCCCATGGCAGGAGGTGGAACTCGGTCAGTTTTTAGGTTTCTTCCAGCCCAAACCAGTCTGGGATTCCATGAAATACCTGATTTCACCAGATACTGGAGTATCAAGAACTTCAAGTCTCCTCCCATCTTTATGTATTCTCTTGGCCTCTCAGAACTAACACACCTTAACAACACCAAGTTCAAACCCCTTGTGACGATTCTGTCATGATAATATGGCCAAAAGTATGAAATGGCCCCTTGAATTTTGTCTGTGAGTGGCTGCAGAGCTGCTTTGTCTGCAGCTGCACAGAGCAGGGCCTTGCTCACACGGCTCCACTGCATCTCTTTTCCCTTTAGTGCCCASCAGTCCCTAAAGTAGCTCATCCCATAAATTAAGGGATAATATTCATGACGGAATACATGAGGCAATAAATGACTGGCAGATGATTGAACTGATCAGCTGAGATGGAAGGAAAGAAATAAATCTGTTTACCAGCACTGTAGCCCATCCCCAGGCCTGTTATTCCATTAATGCCGCCAGAAATGAGAAATATTTGGGAGGATACCAGAGTTTTTTTTTTTTTCAACCTTCCTGTAAGTTTTGTGATGCTGCTCTGCTCTTTAAATGGGAAAAGATGTTCCTTGTGTGGCTCTTCCTGCTGCCCCCAGGATCCCATTGGCCTCCTTGGCCCCAGGACACTCTGCTGGCTCAGGGACAGCTCGGTGTCCCCCAGGACCCCCAGGACACTCTGCTGGCTCAGGGACAGCTCGGTGTCCCCCAGSACCCCCAGGACACTCTGCTGGCTCAGGGACAGCTCGGTGTCCCCCAGSACCCCCAGGACACTCTGCTGGCTCAGGGACAGCTCGGTGTCCCCCAGGACCCCCAGGACACTCTGCTGGCTCAGGGACAGCTCGGTGTCCCCCAGGACCCCCAGGACACTCTGCTGGCTCAGGGACAGCTCGGTGTCCCCCAGGTCCTTCCCCTCAGAGCTGCTCCAGCAGGTCCCCCCCAGCCTGTGCTGGTGCCCAGGGCTGTTCCTGCCCAACCACTGATGAATCATTTAAACAATCCTGGGCCCAGAACTGAGCCCTGGGGACACCCCCAGTGACAGCCTCCAACCCCATCCTGTGCCACTGGTCACAAGCCCTGGGATCAGCCAGTTCTCAGTCACCTCACTGCCCCCTCACCCTCATTTTTTGGCATTGTTAGAACTAAAACCCTCTGGTTTTATTTACTTTTATTGCTCTTGCACTYGGAATCCTTCACCTGAGACAATGGCTTCATTCCACTACACAATATCCTTGAAAAGCTCCAAAGCAAACCAATCCCCCAACACAGAAAGAGGAGAAAAAGCACTTCTACAAACAAGAAAGACAAAATAATACAAAAATAATGCTGGTAATAAGAAGAGGAGGGCACAGCAGGAAATCTGCAGAGGCCTTACAGGCCCCATGATACAGAAATTCTCATATTTGTGTTTAGGAACGCATTACTCACTTAAGAGCAACTGTTCCTGTTAACAAACCCTATTACCACAGGAGTTGCTTCGAAATGCTAAATCCTAATAATCTGAACTGCAAGGAATCTGCTTTTCCYAGTACTGGGAATCATCTGGATTGCGAGGGGATGTGTGTGGGTACAGCAAAAGAGGCAAAACAAACTCAGCCCTCCCTGACACCCTGGGGCTTCTTGCAGCTTCAGGGGAAAAGTTATGAAAGCACTCAGAGGAATCTGAGAATGGGGAAAAGAGAAAAATCTTGGTCTGTTTGAGGTGGTGGGAAGAAATCAGTGCCACTTAGAAAATTCCTCCTTGGAAATACTTGAATGGACGCAAGGATTATCGTTCTATGACTCCCTGAGAGGGGTTGGAGTCAGTTTGATGCCATGATGATTTTTTGACTTTTCTTTTATATCCCTTTWATACCTTTTTACAACTTCTGTATCCTTAGTGCTTTTTGCCGACATTCTTGGACTTGTTTGTCAAGCTGGGAGATGAAACTTTTTAGAGGTTTCGTAGTTAGGGGTCAGTGAGCCCCAGACCCCAAGGTCCTCTCCAGAACACATTTTGTAAACTGAGATAGAACCATCCAGGGGAAGGTTCCTTGGGGAGGGGGGGCTCACTCAAACCTCTCATTGGGGAATCTTTGATAGATATGCTAATTAGTAACACCTATAATGTGATACCAGATCTAATTAGTAACACCTATAATGTGATACCAGATCTTTTGGGGGTGTGCATTGCGGGGTGCATKRAGGTGCATTCGACCTGGGCGTGGTGCACCTAAGGATCCTTAAAATAAATACCAAGGTAAAATCCCTTTTTCCCTTCTAACCATGTTTGACTCTTGATTTTAAGACCAGGAAAAGGCATCAAGGTGGGGATCGGGTTCTTCTCTCAGGGAACAATGACGGGACAGAAGGAAACAACCTCAAGCTGTGCCAGGGGAGGTTCAGGTCAGATATTAGGAAAGATTTCTTCACCCAAAGGGTGGCTGAGCATCAGAAGGGGCTGCCCAGGTCAGAGATGGGGTCACAGTCCCTGGAAGTGCCCAGAAGATGTGTGGATGTGGCACTTGGGGGGACACGGTTCAGTGGTGCGGGGTTAATGGTTTCACTCAGTGATCTCAAAGATCATTTCCASTGAAATGATTCTATGAATTCATTGATTCACCTTTGGCTTTCTCTGCCAGAGGAGTCCTGGGATGTCCTCACAGTGCAAGGAGCCTTTTGGCTGCAGCACAGGCCAGCAATGCATTTCACACCAACATGAGGGTACAGATGAAGTTATTCCTCCTGCAGTGAGTGCCCTGCTCTGCAATCTGTGCCTCGACCCAGTTCAGGGCAGGTTAATACAAACTATTTGTAACTTGTCATGCCGAGGGCTGGGAGCACAAAGAACAGCCCAGTGAGCATCCCCCTCCTGCAGCCACAGGCAGCAGGGGGGCTCTGGGTGTGCTCATTCCTTGGATATCGCACCAATGATGGACGACACCATCAGACATCCCGAGCTGCTTAACAGAATTCCATTACCCAGGAAAAATTACAGTGCTTGGGGTGAAGAGCTGGGCTGGGAGAAATGACAAATGTGAGCGGAGCAGAGGGAGCCCCGGAGGACTGGAGACCTTGTAATAACACAAATAAAAGTTCTGAGGGCTGGAGGGGCTGGATCTGTGGTGGTGACATGAGCCTGGCCCCACCGCTGCCTCTGCTTCCCTCCAGTTCAATTCTGTGCTCTTCAAGACTGCACAGCTGTTCCATTGGGGACTGTGGTGTGTCTCCAGTTGGTTTAGTTCCTCTCTGGGCTCTCAAACCCTGTATTAAAGTAATTACTCAAAGCCCAGCCTCTGAATAAAGTGAAAGCAAGCAACTACTCAGAGGAAACATTCAGTTCCTGCAGCGGGAGCAGAAGATGCTGAGCGGGAGGTAAAGGGTGGCCTGTTCTTGTTCTCACTCGGTTTCAAGTCCCTGCACCCTTCTCCTGCTGCTCTGACTCTGGGATCAGCTTTCCAAGGTGTCCTGTGGGTGCTTCCCATCCCAAACACGAACAGCACAAGGTTCCGCCTTCAACCTCCACCCTCTCCCCCCATCCCTGTGAATTTTGTACCTGGGATGTTCATCTTTAAGCTCAAATTAAACCATCCAACGTTCAAAATATCTGCCACCTGACAGAAAAGCCACTGATGACATCTGCCCAGCAAATTGAGATGTTAAATCTGTTTTTTCCATAAATCCTCCTCCCTTCTCCCAACTGCCGCTCCAAATTCCCCTGTCCTACCTCTCACTCCAGGCTGGAACCCAAGCACCATCTCCATCTCAGCACATAAACAATATTTAATTATGTCCCCTGATCTGTTGCAAAACTCAGCCTGCCACTTAGTATGGAAACACTCACCTTAAACTGGATTTATTTTCTTTCTCGCTTAAAGTATCCCCTGCTTGTCCTTCCCTCCCAGGCCCTGTTCTGTCCCCAGCCAAACCCCTTTTACTCCAAAATTGTTACTTCTGGCTCCAGCCTGGTGTTCCAGCCTCTCCACAGCATCATCGTGCTCCCGTTTTGTTGCTCATGTGTGGGAAGTGTTTCCAGGAGAGCAAGAACTGATTTTTTGATCCTATTAATCCCCTCCTTGAACTCCTTATTCCCACAGCACCCCCCTTGAGAGTGCACAAGCTCCTGGTACACTGAGGCCACCAAGTTGATCTGTATTTTTCCCTGTACCCTGTCATTAATTAATACAATCAAGCCAGACAACAGCTTTTCTCTGAACACAATCCTACCTGAAAACCTTTAAAAAAACCCACCAAAGGGTTTCAACCTTTAAACAAACCCACCCAAACTATTCTTTCAAAAATTCAATGTGCTGGGAAAAGGTTTCTTTTAGGAAAAAAACCCCAGGTTTGAGCAACTTGTGCTGTAAAAGTCCAACAGAAGAGGCTCGGGGAACGATGGAAAAGATTTTTGTGTTAATGATATGGAATGTGCTGGGGAAAAGCAGAGATTATTGGGGAACAGGTGACCTGCACCTCACACTGAGACATTCTGCAGACAGAGAGGCACCATAGAAACCTTCTGGCATTGTCACCAGAGCTAACAAAGGGAGACATTTGCTGCCCTAAAAGAATTCTGAGCTCAGYAGAGACTGACAAACAGAATTACCCAAAACCATGTGGCAATTCCAGCACCTGCACATACAGAATAGGCTGAACCCCAGACTGCCAAATCCTTTTCACAGCCATGCATTTAAACCGAACATTTGTGAGCTGTGCTTTTGGTCCTGCTGCAGTTTTTGCTCCTTCACTAAAATCTGAGTAATTAAAGCCTCTTCTCTCCCACAGCTCACAAAACTCGAGCAACTGCTCAAAAGGACTGAATGACTGACAGGGGTAGGATTGAGGCACCTGAGCTGTCCTCTGCTCTTGGACACAGCCAGATGGAGATAGGGAAGTGCTGCTGTTCCAGCTACAAACACYTTTCATTTGTGAATCGCTCCCAAACAGACACCAGCACCCCCCTGTTCCTGGGGAGGCACCTGAAACCCTGAGGCGAGGCTGAAACTCACAGCAGTTCATGGTGCAAGACACTAAGCCAGGCTGTTCCTTTGCAGATCTGATTTTCCAGCAGCAGGATCTGGAATCCAGGATGTGCCRTGCCACACCAGCACTCAAAACACCCCAGTGGATCTTAAAATTACAATTTGTGGGCTGAAATGTGCTTGTGTCACTTTTGCAAACAAGCCCATGAGGGGTTTATTTCAGCCTTCCAGGGATTCTGGACAAAATGTTTGCATTTGTGTCAGGTGTTCCTGGATTTCATAAGTCCAGGATTTAACTACATAATTGCACGCGGCAAAATATTTACAGCTGTTATAAAGCGCGTGTTTAACTGGGAGAACTGCTCGCAGAATAAGGCTCACACAAGTGAGAAGCAGGAGAGCAGAGAGTCCTGGAGTTTCCTCGGGACACCTGCATGGTGATGGAATATTCTGGAATGAGTGGGAGAGGATGCTGCTGGCTGAGGAGTGCCCCCTCTTACCTCGACTCTGACGGTGACGGTGGCCAGCCCAGGAGGCATCGTGCCCTTGCTGTCGAAGGCTTCCACGAGGAAGGTGAAGGTTGCTTCTGTGTCAGAGAAGGATTCATAATCCAAGGATTTCTGCAGTGACAGCTCTCCCGTGTGCTTGTCCAGGGCAAAATACTGCCGGGCTTCCTCGGTGCGGATCCGATAGTTCACGTCAGCGCCCAGGTCCACGTCCTTGGCCTGCAGGGAACAGAGCGACATCAACCTAATCCATTCTCACCAAGCATCCCTCCGAGATTTAAAGGGCAAACTGCTGCAAACATCTTCAGTTTAGGTGTGTTGTTGTAATTGTATTCAATGTACACAGACCCAAGGAATGAAATTCGCTGAAGGATCAAGCCACGGGGACATGAGCACAATATTCTGGGGAAGTGGCACTGGAAGCTGAGTCTGGTCTTAATTCTGCTCCCTGGGCACCTGCTATTGGTCACTGCCAGGGAGAGGATCACRGAATTTCACAATGGTTTGGGTTGGAAGGGATTTTAAGGCCAGCTTGTTTCTCCACTGCCCTGGGCAGGGAGACCTTCCACTGTCCCAGGCTGCTCCAAGCCCCAATGTCCAACCTGGCCTTGGACACTGCCAGGGATCCAGGGGCAGCCACAGCTGCTCTGGGCACCCTGTGCCAGGGCCTGCCCACCCTCCCAGGGAGCAATTTCTGCCTGACACCTGATTTAAATCTCTCCTCTTTTAGTTTAAAACTCTTCCCCTCGGCCTATCTCTATCTGCCTGTGCAGACAGTGGCAGTGTAGGTTTTGCTGTTTCATTGGTTGTTTTTATTAATTACTATTATTTCCCAACTAACCTGACCTTCAAAGGTTATTTTTAGTACCTGGCTAAAGGTCATGCATTTTTCAGTCTGCTCAGTGTCACAGAATCCYGGACTGGTTTGGGTTGGAAGGGACATCAAAGCCCATCTCATTTCACCCCCTGCCATGGGCAGGGACACCTTCCACTATCCCAGGCTGCTCCAAGCCCTGCCCAACCTGGCCTTGGACACTTCCAGAGATCCAGGGGCAGCCACAGCTTCTCTGGGCAAAATATCTTCCCCCCATGCTCCAGCTCACAATCTTTTATGTCAGTCTCACTGCCAAGTTAAATAAGAAATTGCAGAACAAACACTCCCCACCTTCACTCCCCGCTGCTTCCTTACCTCCAGCTGYAGGAAGACCGTGCCTGGTGGGAGATTTTCTGGCACGGAGACAGTGTAGGAAGCGTTGGTGAACACGGGGCTGTTGTCATCAATATCCAGCACCTTGATGGCCAAGGTGAGCGTGGAGTGCCGGGGGTCCGCGGCTCCGTCCGTCGCCTCCACGATGAGCTCGTAGTAATCCCTCACCTCCCTGTTCAGCTTCACTGCCGTGTAAATGCTGCCGTTGGAGGTGATCCGGAAAAGGTTCTTGAAGTTTGCCAGACTGTAATGGACTTGCCCATTAACGCCAGCATCTGCATCTGTAGCCTGGAGAGACAGCAGGAAAGCCATGGATTAACGCGCAAATTCCAAACCTCCGAGGGAGACGCCCACAGGAGAGAAACCATGTGAGGCACGGAAGGATTCTGCCAAATCTGTGGTGGCCAGGAGGGCTTGTCTGGGGCACTCTGCCTCTCTCTGAGCTTTGACTGAAGATAAAATATCCCACAGAAACAGATGGCTCAATCCCCAGTGACAGGAGCCAGGCTAACTGTATCCTAACTGGATTTCTCCAGGAGAAAAGGCACATTTAGCTGCTCAGCCTTGGACAACTTTTGACAGGAAAAGAGGACATAGCCTGAAGTTGTCCCAGGGAGGCTCAGGTTGGACAGCAGCAGGAATTTCTCCATGGAAAGGGTGCTCAGGCCTTGGCAGGGGCTGCCCAGGGAGCTTTGGAGTCCCCATCCCTGGAGGTGTCCAAGGAAGGGCTGGAGGTGGCACTCAGTGCTCTGGTGGGGATCAAGCACAGGTTGGACTCAATCCTGAAAGTTTTCCAACCTAAATGATTCTGGGATTCTACCCTATGATTCTCTGAACTTCAACAGAAGATGAGCTTGATGCTTGTGAAGCCAAGCCCACAGAGAATTCTAATGCTGAAGGATCTTCAGCATTGGGCRGTGTCTGAGAGGAATTTTTATTTAACACTGATTTAGTGTTTCATTGCTGCCCAAATCCTTACGGAATACGAGCTTAGATGAAGGATGGATGCAGACAGACAGAAGGGACACATCAGTTAGAAAGCTTCTTTCCACTTAACACATTTGTCACACTCAGTGATATTTTCATCGCTGCTCTCTGAAGAACTACTTACATTTCTGGTTTGCTCATCCTGTTCTTCAAACCCAAACGTTATCACACTTCATCCTTATTCTTCTCTGCTCAGAACAGGCTGATGATTGCCACTGAAAACCATTTAGGTTTCTTCAGCTGGGATCTTTGTTCTCACACACTGAACCAGCCTCAGATTTCAGCGTCAGCCAAATAATTCTTGTTATCACATAATGATAGGGACGGGCAAAATGAATAGGTTTTCATAGAGCTCTCACGTTGAAATGCTGACCTGTTATTTTGCCTCCTCTTAATTCAATTAGGGCGTGATGAACAAGGTTATGTAAATTAAGCAAAGGGCACTCCGTGAGCAAGGTATTCATTCTCGTTTATTTGCCTTTAYGAATGACATCTGTGAAGACCATAAGAGATTTGCACGTTTTGTTTTCAGAACAGTCACCGGGAATGCTTAATTCCAGTGATGATGTTCATTGTAAGGCTTGGTAATGAAACTGTTTATCTTGCTAGAAATCAATTAAAAGTTAATTAAAATTGCTAATAAGGAAAAAATCACGGTGTTTCTTCCCTGCATTACACCCATGTGCTAAGCAGGGTTTGCTACAACTTCATTCTGACTGGTCCATGGATATCACATCCTTCTAATCCACATCTGTCAGTTGGATTTGCTTAATTCACAATCAATTCAATTTCCTCTGTAGAAATAACTGATCCAAACAAACAAACAACAAAAAAAACCCCAAAAAGCCCCACAGGAATCTCCAAGAGTAATCTGAAATACGCCTGTAATTGGAAACCGTGACAAAAGATTCTCATGAGACAACGTTTTTGTATCAGGTTAGTTCGGGAGGATGTTTTGGAATATATAAACTTCTTGTTTTGGGAAGGAAATTAAAATTACTTTCAAAYACATGGCAGGCTTTGCAACTGGGTTCCTAAAAACATGACTGTGAATGTTGTGAACTCATTTGTGCACATACTTCGGCAGAAACACCTTTGCCACATTCTGCAGGACTGATTTGGTTCACAGAATCCGAGAATGATTGAGGTGGGAAAAGCCCTCCCAGTCCATGGAGCCCACCCTGTGCCCGATGCCCACCTTGTCCCCAGCCCAGAGCACTGAGTGCCACCTCCAGCCCTTCCTTGGACACCTCCAGGSATGGGSACTCCAAASCTCCCTGGGCAGCCCCTGCCAAGGCCTGAGCACCCTTTCCATGSAGAAATTCCTGCTGCTGTCCAACCTGAGCCTCCCCTGGCCCAGCCTGAGGCCGTTTCCCCTTGTCCTGTCCCTGTTCCCTGGCAGCAGAGCCCGACCCCCCCCGGCTGCCCCCTCCTGTCAGGGAGTTGTGCAGAGCCACAAGGTCCCCCCTGAGCCTCCTTTGCTCCAGGCTGAGCCCCTTTCCCAGCTCCCTCAGCCGCTCCTGGGGCTCCAGCCCCTTCCCAGCTCCGTTCCCTGCCCTGGACACGCTCCAGCCCCTCCAGGGCTCTCTGGCCGGGAGGGCCCAGAACTGGACACAGCCCTCGAGGTCCCTCAGCAGGGCCAGCCCAGGGGACGGGCCCTGCCCTGGGCCTGTGGCCACCCCATGGCTGGCACAGCCCAGGGCCCATTGGCCTCGTGCCCCCCTGGGCACCCCTGGGCTCCTGTCCAGCCGCTGGCACAGCACCCCCAGGGCCTTTCCCGACGGGCCCTTTCCAGCCCCTCTGCCCCAGCCTGGAGCTGCAGGGCTCGGGCTGAGCCCAGGGCAGGACCTGACACTTGGCCTTGCTGAACCTCAGCCCGTGGATCCAGCCTGTGCTGATCCCTCTGCAGAGCTCCCTGCCCTCCAGCACACCCACACTCCCGCCCAGCCTCGTGTTCTCCTGARCTGACTGAGGCTGCACTCGATCCTTCATCCAGATCGTTGTTAAAGATATTAAACAGATATTTCCACACAGAGTAGCAAGCAAAGCATCATTATGAAATCCAGTTATCTAATTGGGATTATACCACCATAACAGCAGTGAAGAATTCACGTTTTATCACTCTAAACTTGAAAAGAGATAATGTCCTCTTTATGGATAAAGGAGAAAAAGAGTTTAATCTGGTTCCTAAAAGAATCCTGTCTCAAGGGTGTATAACTGTTCCCACATGGAAATCATTTCCCAGGGCCTCTTGGAGCCTGTGGGAAGCAGCTCCATGGAGAAGGACTTGCTGTCGATGTGGACACTCTCTGTCCCTCTTTGCAGTCATCACTTTGTACCAAAATGGACAACTTCAACCCCAATTTCACCCCCAGATCTGTCACCAACAGGTGCAAGACTTGCCAGGAAGGTGAGGGAACAGGAGGTGTGGAAAACGGGGAGCTTTCAGAAAGTTCTGCTTCAAAAACCAGCCCTGGTTGAACTTATCCCGACCATGACAATAGGAACCAGTGACATCCCAATAAATTTAATCCCATTTGGTCATTGCCAGTACTGGAMTGAGTTCCTTGAGTGAGCAGGTACAGAGGTGGAGAGAAGCAAGGAAACAGTTCATTCCCATGTAACCTGAGGCCCAAACAAAGTCCCAAAGCCAAGGAGACAACAGCAGGACTAAAATGAGGCGAGAGCACRTTCCTACACCCACTCAAGGCTTTCCACCACAACTCATCCCCACAAAAAATATGGTGAGAGTTATGAAGTTTTGGCAGGTGAAGGGCCACCAGATGACAGCAGACCTTAAAAGCAGCTGCAGATCTGTTTAGAGGCAGAAGTGTCAGCCTTGACGAGGTTGCTCCTACCTGACACAAGGCAGCAGAAACAGCAGCTGTGATTGCTGGARGCAGCACAGCCCTCAAAGGCCACTGGGGACACAGACTCCATGGAAACTGAGAGCAAAAAAAAAAAACCCAAAAGAAAACCAAAAACTCCAAACAAGAGGAGATAACCAGCAAAAAGAAGGAAATTTCAAAAGGAATGGAAGAGATTCCAAGACAGGGCCATAGTGTCCTTGCATCTCAAATGCTGGCCCATTCCTACCTCTCCCATCTCACAGAATCACAAAATTCTGGAGTAGTTTGGGTTGGARGSACCTTAAAGCCCATCCAGTGCCACCCCTGCCATGGGCAGGGACACCTYCCACTGTCCCAGGCTGCTCCAAGCCCCAATGTCCAACCCGGCCTTGGACACTGCCAGGGATCCAGGGGCAGCCACAGCTTCTCTGGGCACCCTGTGCCAGGGCCTGCCCACCCTCCCAGGGAACAATTCCTTCCCAATATCCCATCTATCCCTGCCCTCTGGCACTCTGAACCCATTCCCTGTGTCCTGTCCCTCCAGTTCCTGCTGCAGGGTCCCTCTCCAGTTTCYCTGTATCCCTTCAGGCCCTGGAAGGAGCTGTGAGCTCTCCACACAACCTTCTCCTCTCCAGGCTGAGCAGCCCCAGCTCTCCCAGCCTGGCTCCATAGGGGAGGTGCTCCAGTCCCCTCAGCAACTCCACGGCCTCCTCTGGACCTGCTCCAAGAATTCCACGTCCTTCTTATTTGGGAGCATCAGAACTGTGCACAGAATTCCAGGTGGGGTCTCACCTGCACAGAATAGAGGGGGAGCATCCCCTCCCCCCACCTGCTGCCCACCCTGTGGGATGAGCCCAGGATACATCTCCTGGTGTTTATCCAGAATCAGGAAAAGTGTGTCCATCTGAAGAGACAGAGCAAGCACTGCTGCTATTCCAGTGACTCCTCAGATCTCCAGGATGACTCTTATTTCCATCTCTGATTTATAAAGTACTGCATGATAAAACAAACCTGGAAACCTGGGAATATAAATGACTCAGTACTCTATATCCCAGAAAATACCTCCCACATTTATTAGAGATTCTACCACCTACAAGGTGACAGCCCTTACCTGACGTGGTAAATTCAGATTTGTGTTACCACCTCTGCTTCCACATTACCAGGAAACCCTCAGGAATATAAACCAACCGTGTTCCAGAGTAACAAATGATCTCCCTCCATCTCAAACAGCAGGAAAGCACAGTTCTGGGAGATGGGAATGACTAAGACACCTCCTGAAGGATCATTAACTCTGAAATATAATGACAAGGGCTTGAATGTCAATATTCATGATATCATTATCATCCTTTTCAAAAGAAACCTCCTGTTACACCCTCAACTCCTGCTCATGATGGTGACAGGATTTAGGCAGGTTAACTGAGGATTTGTGCCTGGAATGTTGGAGCTGGAAAACAGCAAAACAAGGTTGTTATTCCTACTTGTCTTCAAATCAGAGACAAATACGGTGGCTGGGTATCCCCCTTTCCTGCAAGCTGAAACATTTCTTAGGGACCACTCTGCCACAGAAACAGCTTCCTCCAGTTTAAATTTCCCTTCTTCAGGAGCCAAAGTTCCCCACAATCCCTACCCAAGCCAACCAAAATCCTGAGTTTTGGACAACTCCTGCTGTATTCCAGCAAACCCCACAGCTCAAGGTAGGAATCGTGCTGGAGGACCCAAACGATGCTGCTGGTGAGAATTATTGTTCTCATGGCAGATAACATGATTTTTTATTACTAGGGGTTTAATAGGTTTATTATTGAGGCCTTAATGGGTTTATTATTCTGGGCTGGAAGTATTCCCAAGCCCCTCATTTGTGTCAAACAGCAAATCAAGTGTGGGTGGGAGTGTTAGATTGGATTTTGTAYTTGTTTTGCAGGAGATTACAGTCTGTGCCCACAGGACAAAATTAACATCACCCAAGTGCAGTCAGAGGCCACAAATATCTGAAATGTGCCTGATCTCTAGGTCATAAATCAAATATTTCTAAATATTTTAAGGAGGGAACATCAGTCATCCATAAAAGTTTGGACTTTTCTTTTTCTGAAGTTCAGGAAGGCTTTTCCTCTCTTTTGTTGCTTTTTGCCTGCTTTTACACAGCCTTTCACATTTTAATTTGCTCAGAGGGATCGAGCTGGAAGGAAAGGCTGGGAGAATTGGGGTTGTTCAGCCTGGAGAGGAGAAGCTCTGGGGTGACCTCATTGTGGCCTTCCAGTGCCTGAAGGAGCTGCAGGAAACATGGAGAGAGACTCTTTACAAGGGCTGGAGGGACAGGACACAGGGAATGGCTTCCCAGTGCCAGAGGGCAGGGATGGATGGGATATTGGGAAGGAATTGTTCCTTGGCAGGGTGGGCAGGCCCTGGCACAGGGTGCCCAGAGAAGCTGTGGCTGCCTCTGGATCCCTGGCAGTGTCCAAGGCCAGGTTGGACACTGGGGCTTGGAGCAGCCTGGGACAGTGGAAGGTGTCCCTGCCCATGGCAGTGGTGGCACGGGATGGGCTTTAAGGTCCCTTCCAACCCATTTAGGATTCTTTGATTTTGGCTATCTTGAAATTTCAAGGCAAATTCTACTTCTTTGAGATCCAAATGCACACACATCCTTTGGAAAATCCTGCAGCTTTTGTGGATATCCTCCAGGAACTTCAGCATCCTACTGAATTCCCAGGTCATGGCAGCTTATCCTTCACTAYACTCAGAGCAGGATAAAGGAAACACCCTGTAAATGTTCAAACACTGCCACATTTTTAGGCATTAGACAAGCCAGAAGAACCCTGGTTGGTTATTTCCATGGTCTCTGCTGATTCCAGTGCACCTGGAGGGTTAATTCCAAACCCAGTTAAAGGTGACTCCAAACAAAGCTGCGCATTAAGAGCAGTTAAACCCTAAGAGCAAATATAAATGAAAATAAATGAAATTCCAAAAGCTCCCGGCTGCAAACCCACCACTGGATGGGCTGGCGAACCTCCTACAAGAGTTAATCACATTTTAACACTTCCRAGCTTCTACCAGCCCAGCTTTCTTCAGGCTGGCACTCAACCAAATCCTAACTTTGGAGACTTGATTGTCCTTGAAGGATGATTCAAAATTTGGGGTTTTGATGAGTCTGTTCTTTGGCAATATGACCAACAGATGAAACCAATGCATTTGCACGCCAGAAAAAAATAAAACACCAAAAAACCCTCCTGAAACAAAATCTTTCTAAATCACAGATGGAATATCCTGTTCAGAATCTCCACATTTATCTGGGCTCCCAAATATTTCTCCAATGTCAAGCCAATTTAAAGTTATTTTTGGAATTTCTCTTGACTTTGGGTTGGGAGGATCCTTAAAGCCCATCCAGTGCCACCCCTGCCATGGGCAGGGACACCTTCCACTGTCCCAGGCTGCTCCAAGCCCCARTGTCCAGCCTGGCCTTGGACACTTCCAGGGATGGGAATCAGGCATCAAAATCCTAGAAGGACGTAAATTAGAGACACGAAATCACTGATTCAGAAGATTTAGTTCGGCATCAGGCAGAAAGAGATAATGGGGCCTAAAGGCATCCCAAAATGTGAAGTGTCAGGAGACAAAACCAAGAATTCCTTTCATGGAAAATCTTTGGGCTCTCAACAATCAATGCTACGAACGTGCTGATAACAAACATCAGTATTTCCACTGTACTAAAGCACAAATATTATTTGGAGGGCAAAGATGCAAATGAATGCACAAATAGAATAAATTTTGGGAGCAGGGAAGACAAGAGCACAGCTTTTGGAATCCCTTCAGCTTAAGAGGTCACGCTGTGGGTGGCAAGGAGCTTTTTTAACCTCTTTGATCCATGTCCAAGCTGACCTAAGTTCCAGGAACAGTGGAAAAAGATGAGGAACGGTGGCTGCAGCCACTGCTGCCAGATGTCCTCCAGAAATTCCCTGGTGCCAGCAGAAAGAGGGAATTCTGTCCAGCACTGATGGTCTGGAATGGAAATAAATTACCCAAATCTATGACCCCCATCTCCTTCTCCTCACGCCACAGCTTTGGACTTGAGACATCACTCTTGAGGTGAGAGGAATTTGCCTGTTAACAAACGTGAAAATCCAACGAGCAGCACGTGAAATTCTTTCTGTGACCAGCATCTCCACGAGGATCTTGACAGAGACAGTGCTGAAAATCTTATTAAAGTCCTTTCTGTCCTTCCTGGGGACAAATTCCTTAACAAACTAAAGGAAATGATACCACCAAGGTTCTCTCCCGAGGATCTTGTGGTCATCCAACCACTTATAAGAAATGAAGTCTGAACTTTCTCTGGTTGGAGTTCACCTGCCACATTCTGATTCTCTGATTTTGGGGTCTGATTCTCTGATTTTCGAGTCTGATTCTCTGCTTTTGGGGTCTGATTCTCTGCTTTTGGGGTCTGATCAGCTTTTTTGTGGATTCTGACTCTCAAATCCCAGCTGCTCCCGTTGGTTTTACACCCATGAGATGAATTCAAGCTCCATTGTCAGGCACTGGGTCATGTGGTGAGCAGGAGTCCTGGACTCGCTCTGGGTATTTGAGATTTACTTCAGAGCCTGGGATTTTACTCTTCCCCAAAGGCTCAAGTCCTTTCCCTCCTGGATTGTCCTCTCCTGCCATTAAATCCCCCTTTTTTTCCTGGTCTTGTCCTTTTTCCTCCACCTCTAATTTTAATTCCTTTCCCTCCTGGACTGTCCTCTCCTGCCAATAAATCTCCCCTTTTTCCCGGTCTTCTCCTTTTTCTTCCACCTCTAATTTTCCTTCAGGTTGTCTTAGGGTCCAGGAAACTTGGGAATTTAATTTCAGGGGCCTGTATTTTTTAGCACAGACAAGGTGCAATCTGCAGTGCACGTTTTGGGAAATCACACCCTTCACACAGAGAACAAGGCAGTGGGGATTCAGCAAAACCCAGATTCCTTTCTAGACTCTTCCACAAGATCTTGTCATGTCATAAAACAATGGAATCACAGATGCTTTGGGATGCAAGGGGCCTTAAAGCTCATCTCATTCCAAGCATTCCATGGGCATGGGCAGTAATTCTTCACCAGCATTTTAAGGAGTTTTCCTGCTTGCAGAAACACAGGATGAGCTGCTTGTGAGAGATCTCCAGAGGTCATTTAGTCCAACACAACAAGCTTTACCCAACAGCCGTGAAATTTAAACCGGGCTTTAAATTCGGGGTTTATCATCTTATGAATTTATTAAACAAAACCAGGAGCCTGTTAGAATTCACTGATATCCACAGACAGAAAGCTCTGTTAGGAAATAATTACATTTCATCGGCATGCAGGAGGGCCAGTTCAGTACAACCAAAAAGATTCCTCCAAACTTTCCCATCTTTTCCTGTAGGTAGAATAACTCCATCCTAAAAATCAACTCTCTTAAAGCATTTCTTTTATAATTTAAAACCAAGCAGGTGATAGAGGTATCACACACCCTGCAAACTGCTCTCATTACTGGAATTAATTTATCCTGGCTCCATTTTAGGGAAGAATCAAGGGCCAGTGATACTTGAGCACATCATTCTTTATCCCTATTTTCCATCTAATTTATTCCCTAATTTATCTCCCCTTGATAGCAACACGTTCGTGTTGGAGACTGCAGACAGTGCTGATCAGCAACACAAAAATACCCAACAATAAA
Organism: Parotia lawesii; assembly: GCA_003713295.1. NCBI lineage: Eukaryota > Metazoa > Chordata > Aves > Passeriformes > Paradisaeidae > Parotia > Parotia lawesii. The sequence goes on from RAHM01000128.1 coordinate 1,542,415, forward strand.
ATTACGGGGCTGGGTGAAAGAATCTGGATATAAATAAAGCCCCACATGGATAAAAACTTCAGTCAAGTGATGTCTTTCCTCTCCTGGGCCCCATCAGCTCAACAGCTTCTCATTTAACCCCAGGCTGCTTTTTTAGAGTCTGCAACAAACTGCTTGGCACTGTCTTCCCCTGCCCAAGGATGTGAACGTGCCTGCAGATCAATATATTGATCCCTTCCCTAAATGCCGTTCCATCTTTTTTACCTCCCATGCCCTGGGATCGATGGAAGTGCAGTGCACAACACAGACCATCCCCATGCCCCATCTCCGGCTGGTTCAGACTGCAAGAAAGTGCCTGAATTTCACTGTCCAGTTTTCTGTTGGAGCTTTTGGATTCCCAGGGGCCCTTTGTGGAGACTTCCATGCAGCAGTTGTGCTCCTGCCTTGCTGGGGAATCCCTGGGATCAGACGGGAAGGAGCAGCAGGGAATCCAATCCACCTCTGACTGCCCCAATTTAGACAACACAGCGTGGAATAAAAGGGATTGGAAACACATCCGCTCCACTGGCAGCATTATCCTGGCTGGCTTTTGTTCTCTTAATCTTCAGGAGGCTCCTGGAATGCCCTCAGGCAGCACTCCCGTGCCAGGGCCTCCAGGAGCTCCAGCTGGCAGCAGAGCTGCTGGAGAGGGAGAGCACTTCCAAGTGTGGATATCGCTGCCTGCATGGAACAAACCCTCCAAACCCTCCCTCTCCCACAGGAAAGCTCTCACTGCCCTCCTGCTGCATCTCCTTGGGAGACCACCCCCCAAATATTACCAAAATCCTTATGGGAATCCCTTTGGAAGCCCAGCTTTCCCACTGAAAACAAAGCAGAGTGTGGAAATCTCTTGTCTGTGCCAGGAGTTATTCTTGGGACTGTCCAGATTCATTGTTTTATCCCCCAAATTGCTTAGAATCCCCTGGATCCCTGGAATTGTCCAARGCCAGCTTGGACAGGGCTTGGAGCAAGCTGGGATAGTGGAAGATGTCCCTGCCCATGGCAGGGGTGGAATGGGATGAGATTTAAGATCCCTCCCAACCCAAACCACTCTGGAATTCTGACAGTGAGCCCAGGCACCCGATCCTGAGACCAAACCTCATGCTCAAAAATCCTGAGGGATCACAGTGGCTGAGCACCTTTTCCATGTCCTTCCTCTCCAGCTCCTCTGCTCCCACGAGCAGCAGGGTCAGATCTTGGGTTTTAAGGTAAAAATCTCTTGCTAAATTATTTTCCCTGGCTAAAATGGGAAGATGGCATTCAAAAGGGAAAGGRACACCACAAAATCTGTCGTTTTATTCAAAATCCACTGTACCACTGCTTGCTCTGGTGGATTTTAGGTTTCTGTTGGAAATGAGAAAAAACTTCCTGAAAAGCAGCTTTGTTCATCAGTGGGTGAATTCTTGGGAGGGAAAACACACAGCACAATAAGGATTATCTTCCTTTACCAGGCTGTTCCCACCTAAACCAGGCCTTTATGTACATTTTAACCACATTAAAGCTTCCACCCAAAATTTATTCCCATTATCACCTCTCCCACACTCGCTGTGGTTTTATCCACAGTGAAGCACAACTCACCAAAAGCTATTTCAGTTTTTAAAGAACATCCTCAAACAACACAGCTACAACCAAACTCTCATCACCATTATTTCAATAACCTCACTGGAGCCAGAAAACAATTCCAAATGCCCCCATCTCTCTTTTTTATACCATGGGATGGCATTTCCGATGGATATCTCTGTATCCATTTGCAGTTGTGAACATGAGGCTGCAGAAATACACCCAGTATTTGGGCTATAAAGAAAAAGCTTTCTCCATCCAGGGATAAACAGCACAGGAAATGACAGAAGCAGTTGCTGTCACTCCAAGCAGGAATAAAGGATCCCAAGGCTTCAATAAATATTTTCATTTCCMCACAACTTAGAAATGGCACTAATTTCGAAGCCAGAGAGCTTCTTGTGGCAATAACTTGTTGTATTTTACAGTTCTGTCGCAGCTAAAAATAGACCCAAGCTTGTGTTTGAGAAGATGATTGAGCCTTGAGGGCCCTCAGCTAAGCACAAAATGGATTTGAAAGGTATTTGGGACTGATTGGAAATGTTCCACCCGTGCCTTTTAGGATGCAAAATGAAAAACAAGCACACAGGAAGGCGATGACAAAAAGCAGAGCAAYAATTCAATGATTTATCAAAACTGACTTAATTGCACTGAGGGATCCCAACTTTGTCCAAGGCTCCAAACCAGCTCTGATGTCTTATTAAATAATAGAAGGATGGGAAGGAACACGATTATTATGGGTATTTGGGTTCCCATGGTACCCAAAATGTCCTATTTTTCTGAAGCTTCTACTTAAGGAGCTCCCATTTTCTCTTTATATGGTTGCTACTGAAAAAAAAGGCAGATTTTCCACCTAAATTCCTGAAAAATGCTTCCCAGTTCCTCTTCTACCTCCAGCTCCTGCTGGATCCAACCTCAGTGCAGCTGATATGAGACATTATATTCGACTTCTGGATCAAAAAACCCTCTAATTCCTATTTGCTTCCTTCACTTGAGTCAGGAAAAACAGACATTACCAAAAAAAAGTGATGTTTTCTTCAAGAGACTGAATCCTCATCCAGAAGACCCCCAAGTGTTATAAAAACTTAAAGCTTCAAACCCTCACATTAACACTATCCCCTATTTTTATGCCAGGTCACCAATTGTTTCACTCAAGGGTTTAATGGATTTTCCCCTTAATGGCCTTAAAATTTCCTCCAGGTGTGACAATTTCCTCCACCTGGGCATCGCTTGCTCAGCAGGTTTGAATTCTATTCCAAAATGAATCATTTAAAAGCGTGGCAACATTGTTTTAACCCTGCAAATCTGTTATCAGCAAGTTTTCACAGCGGCATTTCCCAAAAAAAACAGCTTTTAATGGGCTATTTCTAAATGAAAAAGTCTTTTCAGTTATTTAGCACAGAGAAGAAAACAATTCCAATATTTTAAAGCCCCACAGTGTGAATTTGTAGCCGCAAATGGAGAGTTTGCACTTAAACCTGAGCTATTTGGATGGGTTTTTGTCTGAGGCACGATTATTTTGTGCTCTTTCCTCATTGTCTGGACAATTTGGGTACTAAAAGAAACAATGTTAATGACTTACCCTCACTTGACCAACAAAAGCATTGGCTTCCTCTTCCTGCACAGAGAGGTTTTTTGGCAGAAACATGTCAAAAACTGGTCCGTTGTCATTGACATCTGTCACCACGATATTCACAGTGGCAGTCGAGGTCTAGGCAGAAAAAGAACATTTGGAAGAAATTCTCTTTATTTTACAGCTTCCCAGGTGACAACCCTACTGTTACTTATTAGACAGAATCACAGGTAAGCAGCTTATCAATGGTTTTTAACACGTTTTTGGGAAAAAGGAAGCATTTCAAGAGTTTATTTGGAATTTTTAGAAGACAAAACAAGCTCAAGACCGACTCATATGTTAGAGATGCGTGATAAATACCAGATATTTTTCTTTTTTATACAGTATTTTAAGGATTTAAGGAGTTTTTGTTGTGAGTGGGGGGAAAGTCTGGAAATACCAAAATTTGCCAGAATGTGAAAAGGAAATTCAGTGATTTATCAATCAAAATATGCCACAGGAATGATTAACTGAGCTGATGAGGTGGCACAATCATCCCGTGTCACCCTCCTGTGTCATCCTTCCTCCACCCCACCCTCATGTTCTATTTTGCAGCCCAATTTTAACACCCCAGGAGGTGGGAACAGCAGAATCAACTGTATTTAATATAAAATGTCAACAAAATCTGTCTGTGCTACCTGTGGAGATCTCCTTCCCCGATGGAACASGTGGAGAGGGAAATACTTGGTTGGCTTGAGTCACATCCCCTTTCTCTGCTCCCACAGACTGAGAGCTCCAGACCGAAACCCCGTGTTGTTGTATTTCAGAAATTGTTCTGTTCAATAGATTGATTTTTAAATCAATTCATCCAACTCAGTGTCTTAAATCTTAAATCTTAAATCTTTCTTGTGTCTTCTGATACTTTGCATCAAACTCCACTGAGGGAAATTTGGGCCCTCCTGGCCAGAGAGCCCTGGAGGGGCTGGAGCGTGTCCAGGGCAGGGAACGGAGCTGGGAAGGGGCTGGAGCCSCAGGAGCGGCTGAGGGAGCTGGGAAAGGGGCTCAGCCTGGAGCAAAGGAGGCTCAGGGGGGACCTTGTGGCTCTGCACAACTCCCTGACAGGAGGGGGCAGCCGGGGGGGGTCGGGCTCTGCTSCCAGGGAACAGGGACAGGACAAGGGGAAACGGCCTCAGGCTGGGCCAGGGGAGGCTCAGGYTGGACAGCAGCAGGAATTTCTCCATGGAAAGGGTGCTCAGGCCTTGGCAGGGGCTGCCCAGGGAGSTTTGGAGTCCCCATCCCTGGAGGTATTTAAAAAGTGAGAGGAGTGGCACTTGGCAGTCATGGTTTAGTTGCAACGTGGTTCCTGGTCAYAGCTTGGACTTGATGACCTTGGAGGTCGCTTCCAACCATAAATTCCATGATTCCATGAAATGTTTACGACAGGACAGTCACAGCAACCACACAGTGGAGATGTGACCCCAGAAGAAACCCCTTGCTTTAGGCACAACAAACCTGTTTGAAAGTGGCACCTCGCAGGCTTCATAAAGAAACCTGCAACCATCTTCCCTTGACAAAAACCCCAAACCAGCAAAATCAAGAAACAAAGGAAAAACCAAACCAAACCAAACCCCCCCCAAAAAAGCCCAAATGGAGACCTGCATCTCCTGGTGTGCTACCGGTGCTGGAATCAGGCTCTTCCCAGCTCCAGACACAGCTGGTGTATCTACATGAGATCCCAAAAGCTCCAGAAAATAACCCCTTTCTACTTAAAAGGTCACAAATCCAGAGGATTTTGAACAAAGCCAGCACAAGATGCTTCCAGGCTGGCGCTGCTGCTTGCTGAGCCCCAGTTATTTGCTCGTTGTTCCCAAAACTGCCATTCCCACATTCCATTTCCACAAGGAAAATGCACTTTCTACCCTGCTGTCCACACAAAAGCCACTCCAGAATGTTTGCTCTGCTGTGATGCAYGCTGAATGTAAAGCAGCTTTTCCAAAGGGAACCCAATTCCATGAAATTCAGGGAAATAAACAGCCTCACTTTTAATAAACTGAGGACACGTGGTGTTAAATAACAATGGCTTAAGGCAGGAATTCCCATTTGGAAAAGATTTCTTTTCATTCCAGCTAATTTTCACAGGCTGGGGTTGATCATCTGCAGCATTTCTTCTCTTTGAGAGGATTTTAGAAGGAGGAAAACAGGGAAGAAGGAAAAGAAACGTTTGGAATTGTTTCCCAACTCTTATTTAAGGATTTTCAGTATTTTTCACATTCTTTACTCATCTCAAGCACCCTCCCTGCCAGCCAACACACCCAGGCCGGTGCTCCACTGGCCGTGTTTAAATATCCACTTCTGAATTTAAAAGGCAAGATTTTTTGCAAAGAAATAATATTTTGCAAGGGAAAAAAACACCTTCTTGAGATGGCAAATAGGAAATTCAGTTTTGAAAAAGTTACAAAATCTTCTTGCTAAACTCACAAGGGTGCTGAAATAAGATCCTGTGAGAAGAGCAACATTTCAAGTAATCCCTGTTTTTATATTAGTCACAGTTTAGAAAATTATCAGATGTGAATAGATTCAGAATTCACCGTAATAAGAGCAATATTTCAAATAATCTCCCCTTTTTATTAATCACAACTTAGCAAATGATCACAAGTGGGTGAAACCACAAGGAGCATTCAAAGCAGACTCTGGGTTAGCAGCAACACCCCTGGGTTTTCTTCCTTAAAATCAGTAACAGACTCTGAAACTGAGAAAGGAAATGGGAACACTCCAAAATCTCCCTGTTTCACCTGAATACAGGAATGTTTGTTATGTCACTGTTATTTCAGCAACGCCCACCTCCAACACGAAGTGGGAGTCACCTGTGTGTCTTTGAGAGCAGCACTTCTCCCATTACCATCACAAAGTGCCGTGATCGAAGATTATTAACCAAAATCCGAGTTTTTCTATCCCCATTAGATGGCTCCAAAGATTTGTTGAAGCTCCCAGCCTCAGGCTGATGTGCTGTTCTGAAACAGCCTTTATTTGACAAGCAGAACTAATTACAGGGACTTCTCCTGAACTGCAGCACGGAGCAGGAACAGGAACATCAGCACCCCTGCAGGGAATCAGGGAAAAGTCACCAGCCACCAAAATCCCATTGACTAAATAATCATTGCCCGTGCTCAGGGATAAACCAGACTCTCTTTTCAGCCTGACACTGGATCAGAAAATACGGAAGGGTGGGCAGGCCCTGGCACAGGGTGCCCAGGGAAGCTGTGGCTGCCCCTGGATCCCTGGCAGTGTCCAAGGCCRGGTTGGACACTGGGGCTTGGAGCAGCCTGGGACAGTGGAAGGTGTCCCTGCCCATGGCAGGGGTGGCACTGGATGGGCTTTAAGATCYCTTCCAATACAAACTGTGATTCCATGATTTTTATGTGACCTCAAAGCCCATCCAGTGCCATGGGCAGGGACACCTTCCACTGTCCCAGGCTGCTCCAAGCCCCAATGTCCAGCCTGGCCTTGGACACTGCCAGGGATCCAGGGGCAGCCACAGCTTCTCTGGGCACCCTGTGCCAGGGCCTGCCCACCCTCCCAGGGAACAATTCCTTCCCAATATCCCATCCATCCCTGCCCTCTGGCACTGRGGAGCCATTCCCTATGTCCTGGCCCTCCATCCCTTGTCAAGAGTCTCTCTCCATCTTCCCTGGAAAGTGAATTCACAAATTTCTTAAAGAATTATGAAAAGTTGCCGAGGTTTTGTAGAGGATGCTAAAAGAGGCACTGAAACAGCAAAAAAAGGTCTTCACAAATATTTCTATTTAAATACCACTAAAATTCTTTRAAGAAGTGGTTCCCCAAAAAAATGAGACACCCCTAATTCACAACTGGTTTTCCATGGATATTCCTCATGCAAATCCAACACAGGAAGGTTTGAAAACTGCTTTGGCCRGTTTAAAACAAGGCTTTTCTACAGCAGAATCATCAAGCAGGGTTTGGAAAGGAATCCTAAAGCTACTCCTGGAAATTCAGCCAGGGGAAAAACCATCTCAGCCTTATAGCAGGCATTTCCTATTCATTACTGCAGAAACCCTGCTTACTTCTCTTTTATAATAAACATAACTCAAACAAAAGATCCACAGCAGCAATTTATGTCTTTCTTAGGGGCCCTCAAATAGTTCTTACATAGATAATTCTTCCCTAAGCAATAATTGTAAAATTTACATCGCCTGCACAAATCCTAAGGATGCCAGGCCCTGATAAATGTTATGGATGATAAATTTGAAGGAAATTCCACTTTGTTCTTATTTTCTTTGTGCCTTGTCATTTAAATTGAAGTTGGGAATTGACGAGAGCRTTCTATGCCTTGGAGAGGAAACATTCTAAGCTCTGATGTTGAGCAAGTTTATTAATCTGGACAAACTCTAAGACAAACCTGTCACGTTGAGAGATAATTAGTTTGCAAATAATAAAATCGGAGGCGAAGCCCTTATTTGATCAAAAAAGAAATGGTAAACAATGCCGCTGATCTACATATCAGGATTTATTGATATTCATCTCAAGAAAACGATATTGGAGTGGTGATAGAATTAACGATTCCATGATTCTGTTTCCAGACCTTCTTTCCTTCCATGAGAAGTTTGAAAGAAGTATCTCCCAGCCCTCTCCACCTCGCCAAGCTACAAAGAGGAAATTTTGCAAAGAAAATCTCTGCAAAGAAATTTTGGAGAGAAGACCCTGAGGTGAAGGGAAGGGTAATTCTGGAGCTTGTCAATAATTACACTAMTGAGAAAAAATCCCAATAAGCCTGGAGATGAGACAAAAACAAAAACTGTCAAAACACCGAAATAAAGCCCAAAGGGAAACTCCCAAAATGAAAAGCGCTCACACATCCCAAAAGATAACAGGAAATATGAGTACTTCAAGGGGAAAGGAAGAGAAAATCATGGACATTGAAGGAACATCCTTGACTAAAAACACATGGAATTGTTTGGGTTGGAAAAGCCCTTTAAGACCAGCAAGTCCAACCCTTCCCTAGCACCGCCAAGGCCACCTGTGGCCCACGTCCCCAAGTGCCACATCCGTATGGCTTTCAACACCTCCAGGGATGGGGACTCCACCACTGCCATGAGTGCCTGTTCCAAGGCCTGAGCACCCTTTCCATGCAGAAATTCCTGCTGCTGTCCAACCTGAGCCTCCCCTGGCCCAGCCTGAGGCCGTTTCCCCTTGTCCTGTCCCTGTTCCCTGGVAGCAGAGCCCGACCCCCCCCGGCTGCCCCCTCCTGTCAGGGAGTTGTGCAGAGCCACAAGGTCCCCCCTCAACTTCCTCTTAACGGGAATTTATTCATTTGTATCCCTTATTTAGGAATTCCAATCTGCTCCAAATCTTGGATTGAAAACTGTGATCAATCTATTGCTTTATGAGAATTCCTTAATTGACCCCTTTCCTTTTAGCACATGGAATCAAAGCCTTCATAGGGAATATGATCCATGCTAAGCCACACAGGCACTGAAAGTTGGGGAGGCTCCTAAAGCTTGCCCTAATAAAAGAGCTGCTGCAGGAAGAAAAGCCTTCTCTCCAAGAGGAGGAAACCCGGCTGGACAAATTCCTCTCATGCAAACTGGAATTCACAAATCAGCTGCAATTTGTAAGGATTTCTTATACAAAATACAGAGCTTGTCAGGAAAAGAAAAATAGGCAGTGTCTCTAATTACGGCTTGGAAATAAAATAATTTGAGAAGTTCTTTAGARGAGGAAGATCAAATCATGGATCTGTGTTTATTGTTCCCTTTCGTGCCTTTAGAAATATTTCTTCTTGCTTCCTTCTTGCTGGATAATGGACCTCCTGTGAAGTGGAGACAGGTAATATTCCAAGGAGTAACAGAAAAATTACTGTAATTAATGAATTCTCTGTCTGCTACTCAAGAAGTAAATCTTTGTTTAAATTACCTTGATCCAGGGCTACCTGTTTGCTCTAAGGAAGGGAATTAATTCAAGTGTCATGGGAGACAGAGGCTCAGAATTATTAATGATCTTCTAAGATGGCCAAAATCCCCAAGTCTGACTTCCAGGATTAAACACAATGCACAGAAATCACAGAATTCTGGAATGGTTTGGGTTGGGAGGACCTCAAAGCCCATCCAGTGCCACCCCTGCCATGGGCAGGGACACCTTCCACTGTCCCAGGCTGCTCCAAGCCCCAATGTCCAACCCGGCCTTGGACACTGCCAGGGATCCAGGGGCAGCCACAGCTTCTCTGTGCCAGGGCCTGCCCACCCTCCTGGGAGGAGATGAGGCTTCTTTAGGTTCCCTCAGTTCCCTGTGGTTCCCACTGCTTTTCAACTGTTGCTTCTTCCCATGACCTTCGAGGAACAGCAGAGTTCTGCATCCAGTTTGATCCCTGCCTTCAGTGCCCAGAGCGCTGGGTTCTCTCTCCTAAGGGTCATCTCATGGTACCTCTGTCTCCTCARGAAATGTGGCCCTGAGCCATTCCTAGGCTCTGCAGGGCTAAAATGATCCCTGGTTTTCCCTGAAGTGTTCATTGCAGAAGGAATGGGCACACTCAGATGAAGGGGGTAGATCTTGGATTYGTGGCTTTCAGAGAAACCCTCCCAGAGCCAGGTCCCCTCTGATCTTCCCAATCCAGTGAATCTTGRGATTTACCCTGAACAGCTGGATGGACAACAGCTTCTCCTGGACTTCCAATGGCCTTTGGTGGCCTGATGGTTGAGTCTTCTAAGACAAAAAGAAGAATCTGARCCCTACCAGTAATTTCTGAGTACCCCAAAGTGACCATGACCACAACACACCCTYGTGCTCCTTCAGCCCCGTTAAAAAGGGAGCTTGGACCTGGAGGTTGGGAACAYCCCCTGGATGACTGATAACTTTTAAGAGCACCAAATTCCTAATTCCCAAATGGATTTGTAAACTAGGCACTGAGCTGCTCTGCTTTGCCAGGTAGAAAATCCCATTTCTGCAGTGCTGGCTGAGTATTTTCAGGATGAGACATTTGTATTTGGAGGTTRGAATTGCCCTTATATCACACAAGACACGCTAAGAAAACACAATGGAGCTCCTGTTTCATCTCTCTAAATCAACTGACACACACAAGCCAAAACTCAAGAGCACAGAAGGCTTTTTCTTTCTTCTGACAAAAGCCACGAGTATTTATTTCAAACTTCTCCCTCTGAAAGGTGAAGACAGGAATTCTCTCTCGCCTTGGAAACACATCCAAACACCCCCCAATTTGTGAACACAACTTGAGCTTGGAATGTGTTGTTTCCTTCGCACGCCACTCTGCCCATCTGCAGCTAAAAGCTCATTACTTGAGAAATAAATAAAAGCATTTTCCTGCCTGCTCAATTAACGCATCCTTAATTGTTTGTCGTGTYGGATTGTTAACGGTGACAGGTCATGTTTTTCCAGGAAAACCTACAAGCCTGTTAATGCTCCAGGTCATAACTCAGAACAACAATAATTTGGGAACAGCAGCCRAGCATTTTAAGCAATCAAGAGCATTCCAAGGCAGGGAACAGTGGTGGAAGCACGGAACACTCCATGGAAAGCCGTGGTGCTGGGTGAGGGCATAAGTGGCTCTGGATTAATTTTGATGGAATTAGCAGTCCCCCAAAGTCAAATGGTGTCACACCATGACTGTCACCACACCACGTGAATGAGTTAAATCAGCCTTGGGGCTTAGAAAAGAGAAACCTCAACTACTCAGTGCCACAGCAGCGTTGTCAAACCTCTCTAAGGTTAAACCTTTGGTAATGACACAGAAAAAGGAGCAAGAAAAAAGGCCCAAAACCTTAACCACCCCAAAAAATTCAGCTGTGTGGGACCACAGACTTTCCAAATGCAAAAATGAGCTCAACAGACTTCATAGATGATGATGATGATGATGGGGGTTGGATATAGATTCCTCTAAAGGACTTCAGGGATCAAAAGGAGAGCTGACACCACGTTGTATCCTTGTACTACTCCAATATCCCATGGATTATATTCCATGGCACAGAGCACTGGCCTGCCCTGATTGCAGCTGTGGAGGGAAAAAAAAGTCCTGTCCCTAAAAGATGAAGGATCAAGGGACTGCTGGGTTTGGAAAGGCAATAGCAAGATGTCTTCTCCAGTATGAGAGGAAACAGCCTCGAGTTGTGCCAGGGGATGATCAGCTTCGATATGAAGGAAAATTTCTTCCTCAAAAGCATTGTGAAACACTGGAACAACTTGCCAGGGAAGTTGTGGAGTCCCCGTGCCTGGAAGTGTTCAAGACACGTGTGGATGTGGCACTTGAGGACATGTTTAGTGGTGGAGCTGGCTGATGGTTGGATTTGATGATATCAGAGGTCTTTTCCAACTTTAAGGATTCTGTGATCTCCATAACTATGGGAAAGGCATCCAGAGGAAACACTGCTCCCCAAAAGGGTGGGGCTGGGGCTGCTGGACCCCAAGCAGAAGCACAAGCTCATGTGGGAGGTGTCCTGCTGTCCTCCAGACTCCAGGAGATACCAGAATGGGAAGAAAGATGCATTTCAATGTTTCTCCCTGGGCCAAGGAAGATCCTGTCAGGGCTGGAGGTGCCCAAAGAGCCTTGCTTATCTCCACGGAGTAAAACATCCCTAGTTTTATGAGGACAAGAGTCATGACCTTGAGACAGAAAGCTTTCAAAGCAGCCTGGGATAAATTTCTCCCTGAAAGCATTAACAATTTCCAAGCATAGCAACCTTGCCCAGCTGAGGTATTCCAGCATTTTATACACTACTGTTTAAAATTTCATGAGCAGAGGTTTTGCCCCTTTGCTTTCATGTCACAMTGGCTAAAAAAATCTTTGTTCACGCAGAGTTTGGCTGGGAAATACTGTGGATAATGAAACTCTGGAGTGCTGGTCCCAATTTCTGAACCAGTATCACTGAGTAAAGTTACAAACACTGAACTTACTTAGGTGAGTAGGAAAGGCCAATAGAAGTGTTTCCTCTGTGAGGGCTTTTTGGGAATCCATAAATCCTTGAAAGGTATGGATTAAATAACCACATTTAAATTGTCAGTGCCTGAGGAACATCAGCTCTTGAGATCCCATGCAAAAGGAATTTATCTGGTGATCCTATGACTGTTGTTCACTAAACCAAGCCACAGAAATGYACAAATGCCATTTTCCATGTTGTAACTGAGGAGGAAAGTTCTCCTGGAGTGGGTTTGTGTGGCAAGGTTCTGGTAGAGAGGGGTTATAGGGGTGGATTCTCTGAGGAGCTGCTGRAAGCTCCAACAGACCCAACTCTGGGGAATCCAAGATGGACCCAGGGCTGGCCAAGGCAGAGATGGTGGTGATGCCTCTGGGATAACTGATTTAAGAAGGAAAAAAAGTCATTGTGCAGTGGCCAGAGAAGAGCAGGATGAGAACATGGAAGAGGAACAGCTCTGCAGACACCCAGGGCAGGGCAGGAGGAGGGGCAGGAGCTGCTCCAGGTGCCAGAGCCGGGATTGCCCTGATATTCCATGGGGGAGACCACGGGGAGGCAGCTGTGCCCCTGCAGCCCACGGAGGCTGCAGAGATCCACCTGCAGCTCCTGCAGGAGCCCACACCGGAGCAGGGGGATGCTGAGAGAGCTGGGAAGCCCACACCGGAGCAGGAACTTGTGGATCCTTGGAGAGAGAAGCCCACACCAGAGCAGGTTTGCTGGTAGGACTTGTGACCTCTGGGGGACCCACACTGGAGCAGCCTGTTCCTGAAGGACTGACCCCACGGAAGTGGATCCACATTGGAGCAGCTCACGGAGAGCTGCAGCCCATGGGATGGACTCACGCTGGAGCAGCTCATGGAGGACTGTCTCCTGTGGGATGGACCCCACGCTGGAGCAGGGGAAGGACTCAGAGTCCTCTCTCTGAGGAGGAAGCAGCAGCACAAACAACATGAACCCCCATTCCTGTTTCCCTATGCCACCGGAGGGATGGAGGGAGAGCCCAGGAAGGATGGAGGGGTGGTGGAAGATGTTCTTTAAATTTGTTTTACTTCCCATTATCCTGCTCTGATTTTGTGGGTAATAAAATCAATCCATTTCCCCAAGTTGTTTTGCCCATGACAATGTTTGGTGAGGGATCTCCCTCTGTCCTTATCTCAACTCCTGAGTCTTTCCTCATATTTTCCTTCCCTGTCCAGCTGAGGAGGGCAGGGATAGAGCAGCTTTGGTGGCAGCCAAGCAGGGTTAAACCACAACACCTAATTGAAAAAAACCCTACAACAATAACAACAAAAAAACCCTACACCAGTAAAGTATTTTTCCTTTGAATGCCTTTCAACTTTAAAAAAAAAAAAAAAAACAAAACCAAAAAACCAACCAAATAGAGCAAATAAAATCCAAAAGCTTTAAGTAGGTTTGACTCTAATAGCTAGCTTCAGGTTGGATGGAAAGGGATCAGGTTGGATGTGTTACCAGCTGAAATATGTAAATGGGATTTAACTGACATTGTACCTGCCTGGGGAATTAATTTTGGGATTTTAGGCAAACTGCAACAAGGCATCCGGTGACATCACCAGTTTTCCGTGGGCACTAATGGAATTGTTCACAGAAAGCAGAGCTGGATGACAAGCAGCAGGTGAATGAGCTTGAGGAGCAGTGGTTTTGTAATTGTACAAATATTAATTTTTTTCCTAAAAAGACACTGTTGCTTCCTGAGAAAAACTAGTTGAAAAGCAAAATTCCTCCATGAAATGTCCCTGACTGCTTGGATCGAACATCCATGTCCTCAGAAGGGTTTGGCACGGTACCAGCCAGGAACTTTGAGTGAGTCCTGCCCCTCCTCCAGGAGGAGCCTGTCACCCAGCAGGGAGTACATCCAGAAGAGCTGCAAATCAAGGGAATTGTGCAAAGACACAAGGAAGCCTGGCAAAGCAGTCACACCCACTGTTTCCTGGCATGGAAAAGGCCTGGAGATTTAATGGCTTGGTTGAGCTGCCTTGTTTCATCCATTTGTTTGTAAAATGAAAGCCAAGGAGCTTATCCAGCCTTATTTGTAATCCTGGCAAGCCCAACTCTTAACCCTCTCCAGCTGCTGGCACCAGAAGCTTTGGTCAACTGAGTTGCTGGACAATCTTAAAAAGAACAGTGCCCCATCAYCGACAGGGAATAGGAACTGCAGAAAGCAGCTACAGGCAGGTAAGGGACAGTGACAAAAAACCCCAAACCAGGCAGAGGGAACAGAGTGTGCCCACATTTCACCCTGAGAACAACTCACACACCCCTGCAGCTGCAAAATTCCACGGAAAAAAAAGTCTGGTGTGGAATCGTAAGAGTCACGGAATCCACGAGGTTGGAAAAGATCTCCAAGATTATCAAGTCCAAGCTGTGACTGATCTCAGCCAGAGCACTGAGTGCCACCTCYAGGCCTTCCTTGGACACCTACAGGGATGGGGACTCCAAACCTTCCAGGGCAGCCCCTGCCAGTGGCATTGAGGGAGGAAAGGAGATAATGGGATAGCAGGGGGTGGATTTCTTAAAGTGGATTTTGTTGTTGCAGTGAGTAACAAGACCTYCAAGAGGTGTTCAACAGCCCAGTGCAGGGACAACTCTAAAGGAGCCCTCCACGGTTTATTTGGGGTGGTTTTCCCAGAGCTGAGCTTCAAACACCGTATCTCAGCTCACATACAACTATTTTCTGCTAAGCAGCATGCCATGATTAACAGGATTTCCTTTCAAAACCCCAACTATCACCTTCGGAATGTTGGAATTAATCTGCTGGCCGCTTAATCCCGGGGCAAAGCGAATGAATCTCTCTCTAGATGAAAGGAAGAGGAAGGAGCTTTTCAGTGCCCTTTTTTTTACACCCCAGAGAGTATCTCAGGAGTATAAMACAGCCTGAACCAACCCGCAAGTCTTTAATTTACATCTTCAGATTTCCCAGCTGGAAATCTGAGATCAAAACCACCAAACTTGCAGCTGTGAGAGCAGTTCACGAGGTACAAACCCACAAGTATGAAGATGAATTACCAGAAAAACTGTAACCAGATTTTTCATGGAGAAGGTGTAGACTTATTATAATTATAATAATTATAACGTTATAATTACTCCATGTTGCYACTAAATGGTACAAAGGCTGTAAACTTCCTCAGTATTTTGGGGTGTGTGGGGAAGTTCTGAGTAAATCCTGAGCAGGAAGGCAAAGCTTGTAAGGTGCAGAAACTAAAAAGATCACGAGATAGAAAAAATAAACGAGATTTTCTTCTGCCACAATGAGCACAGGTCCAAATCCCAGAATTTGCATGATCACTCCGTAGCCACATGGCAGAGATGTCTCTTTTTCAATCTCAAAGCCTTCTAGAATAGCCCAGGTAATGCATCCTTGCTTTTTATTCATTATTAGAGATATTATTTTCAATCTGCCCTTACACACAAGGTCAGATGCGCAAAGATTTCTCCCCCACCTGTGCTGTTATTCCATGGCAGAGCTGCTGCATTCCCAGGTACCTTGCACAGTCCAGCTGCAAACTTTCAGGAAAAATAATTCCATTGCCTCTGCTTGATCAATAAACACATATCCTTAAACAGCCCACTGTTTCATAACATGAAAATTGAAAAAAAATCACCATTTTGTTATATTAAACACAGGTGTGARCAGCAGTTGGTGGGGTTGGTTGTGGGGTCACGGATCAGTGCAAACATGGAAGACTTGGAGATAGCTCCTGATAAAAAAATTGTTATTTTTGAAAGAGAAGTGGCACTTTTCCAGATTTTTCTGGAGAGCTGGACAGTCAGTTGTGGAAAGGGGCTGGATGAAGTACAAATCACTACTACAGCTTCCACATCTGGGAGAAGGGAAGAAGAGGAGCAGGTATTTCATAGCACAGAGAAGAAACAGAAGATGAGTATCTGTTTTCTTGGGTTACAGTGCAAGATGTGACCAGGAGTGTGTATTCTATCACCATCTCCATAGGCTGTTAAAGCAGATGGGGCAGGGTTCCTTATCTCCTCCATGACTCATCCCTGATAACTCCTCTGGGGGATATCTTCTGCTAATGGGCCAGCAAGTGTCACTGCCTGACTCCTAAAATTACATCATCCCATTGTGAGATGCTCCAGCCAGGGGGAGGGACCAAGCATTCCCACCTGGATATAATCTGAGCTTTGGAACACCACAGGCAGCCCTGACCCACTGGGTTCCCAGAGGACAAGAGCTCCATAACCACCACTGGACCTCCAGAGAAGGACCAGATTTACTGCAGGATCACCACTTAGACAGAACCAAATCCATCACTCCCACAGGACTGCGGCCACCATTTAATCAGACTGTTAGCACCACCCTGACCAGCAGGCTGTCAGGCTGTATCCTGACTCTGTCAGGTTAAGCCAGTGTTTCTGTATTACTGCTTTTATCTTAATTTTCCTATTAAATTGTAATTCTGACTTTGGATCTCCCGCTGGTTACTATCAAACTAGTACATCTGTGAATACACAAAATCCGGGCTGCTAAAGAACGACACAAAGCAGCGAAATCCCTTTGTCCGTGATCAAAGGCAGTGACCCACAGGTTTCACCCACACCAACCAAAGACAAGCTGTCCCAGATTTCAGGTATTTTTGGTCAAGATCCATGAAAGACACACAACAATCAGACCATGTGGAGGTGGCCTGTGCTGTCCACACCTCCAGGACACTCACCCCGTCGGGTCTGCCGTCCGAGGCCGTGACGATGAGGATGTAGCGGTCAGTGCTCTCTCGGTCCAGGGGCTTTCCCAAGGCCAGCAGGCCAGAGCTGGGAATKAAACAAAACCAGGGCACGTTACCAGGGCAGCTGGGAGAGGTCTACGAGCACCTGAGCTCCACCAACCACCTCGCTCAGACCACAGCTCCCCTTTGGAGGAGCTTTTAGGCTTTCTGTGGGTGAAGGCCAAGAAAAACCATGAGCCGATTCCTAATGCTCTCCACTTGGATACAGGAATAATCCTGGATCAAAGTATCAGCCTAGTGAGACTACACAAGCTACAGCTGCACTGAACACAGCACCCTGATTTGTTCCTGCTGCACTTTAGCTATTTATTTAATTATCAAAATCTATTTATTTAGTATTTTTTACTATTAGTGCTGCAATAGATGAGAAGAGAGAATGACAATCACAGAGGAGTCCTGATATCCAGCAGGACTGAGYAGGAAACTCTGGGAATACAACACACACAGACTTCAGGGTGAGTCTCCTCAGGGAGAGGCTACAGGGGGAAGTTACACATTGTGTAACTTCAGAGTAAGTGCTGCAAGTATCCCCTAATAATTAAATACTGCTGTAGGCACAAAGGTGGTGGAAAACAAATCCCAGAGTGGTTTGGGTTGGGAGGAACCTTAAATCCCATCCTGTGCCACCCCCTGCTATAGGCAGGGACACCTTCCACTGTCCCAGGCTGCTCCAAGCCCTGTCCAACCTGGCCTTGGACAATTCCAGGGAGTTGRGATCTTGTGATTATTGAAGCCCATTTTAAAAGGGCAACAAAAGAAGGGTTCATTGGAAGCCACATACAACAAGGTTTGAAAACATTGCAAATTCCTGTAATTGCTGACAAATAAAATATTTGGATTTCTTCCTCTGATTTAATTCCCTCCTGCAGATGCCTGGAAGCCACCCAGAGTCATTACTTTTGCGTTAGGAAGGATAAGGAAGGCCCAGTGTGGACAATCCTGCCTAAGGAAGCTCAACTCTGCTCAACTGAGCTGGCACCAGAGCCCTGAGCGGTGCCAAAGCTCCACATTTCATCTCCAGGATTTTGCCTGCTGGAACCTGAGCGAAGCTGTGAGAAAGTGACACCTCTCCTAAATCCACAGGGTATTTAAGAACTATGGATCCAGGACGACAGAGATCCTGGGCAGCTTCTCCCATGGGATTCCACCAAATATCTTAAGAAAGGTGGAACATCACAAGATTTTGCAGCCCAAAGTCCACACCAACTGGGATCTGGCGATCCTGTGACTTCCCATGTGCTATTCCATTGCCAATGGATGGGTCAGACACTAACAGGGGTCAGGCAAAGCTCTAAATTTTATTTGCTGTACCCACATTTGATCTTCAGGACCCAGAGCATGAACAGGGACTTGTGCAGAGGTTTTACTAAAACAAAATCCAAACCAAAGCACAAATTCCTACAAAACCAGGGGGTGTCCCTGGCTGGACTCCTCCAGAGTACTTGGATGTGTTACACCTGGACCTAATCATGGGTCCCCTAAATTATAAATTTCTGCAGGGTTCCTGCTCTAATTTCCTACTCTCAGAGAAGATCTCAGCAAACTGAGTTCCAGGCCAAGACTTTTTCCAACAGAAACAAATCCCAGCACTTCCTGGGAAGCTGTTCCTTCCAATAAATACCACAGAAATCAGTGGAAACTGGGAGTGGGAGCTCAGTTCTCCCCTAGGATTGAAAGGTTGGTGGGAAAAATAATATTTCAAGAATATTTCAGGAGATGCTCCATTCAATCTGCCTTGTGGTTATCCAAGGAAAACTTGGACCCCTGGTCCTGTTGAGCTTCCTCCAAAAAGGAAAATTTTCATTGGAGCTAAAATACTTCTTGTTGGGGTGCACTGTGTGCTGGAAGAGAGATGGGCCCTGAGGGCCGCAGAG
>RAHM01000128.1:1569757-1620001 GCA_003713295.1 Parotia lawesii
CCTGAGCCTCCCCTGGCCCAGCCTGAGGCCGTTTCCCCTTCTCCTGTCCCTGTTCCCTGGCAGCAGAGCCCGACCCCCCCCGGCTGCCCCCTCCTGTCAGGGAGTTGTGCAGAGCCACAAGGTCCCCCCTGAGCCTCCTTTGCTCCAGGCTGAGCCCCTTTCCCAGCTCCCTCAGCCGCTCCTGSGGCTCCAGCCCCTTCCCAGCTCCGTTCCCTGCCCTGGACACGCTCCAGCCCCTCCAGGGCTCTCTGGCCRGGAGGGCCCAGAACTGGACACAGCCCTTGAGGTCCCTCAGCAGGGCCAGCACAGAATGGGCTGTTTGGGGTTTAGTGAAACATTAAAGGAGATTATTCCATTGGAGCTTCACTTTCCAACCACATTTAAATCCYGCCAAATCCTTCAACACTAAAACCTGCCAAGAGCTTTTCTGCCTCCAAAGATCCCTCAGGCCCTCAGCCACAGATTCCAGCACCTGTCAAGGAAACACAAATGTTCCTGTTTCTCACCATGCTCCTGGCTCCTGTTCCTCTTTGGRGCTTCCAGCCCCAAGTGTCTCCCACTGAGGAGGAGAAGGTTCCTGAGCAGCCTGGCCCTTCTTCTCCTCCCTCCCTGCACGCCCCACAGCCCTGCCAGGAGTTAATTGGCAGCACTGAGCTAAATGAGCCATCCTCCCTCAGCACAGGTGACTGTAGCAGCTTAACCAGCTGGAATAATCCCAGTCTTTCAGCAGGAACCCATTTGAGCAGGAGCCTTCTCACCCACCTGCTTCAGTGAGTTAATTAGAGCTCCTTTATTTCACTGCTGCTAAACACTGCATTAGGGAAGTTCCTGATGCCTCAAAAAAAAAAAAAAAGCCTCAATAAAGAGTTGCCGTTTTTCTCCCTATTTTGCACAGCTGGTTTTTGGGCAGAACACAATGCAGTAAATAAGGAACAGTAAATAAGTGAGGAGAAAACGGATTTTTTAACCATTAATGCAACAAGGGGAGGTCTGGTCCTGGTGCATGAGGATGGGGGAGGTTCCTGCTCCTGGACCTGGCCAGAGGTTGTTGCATGACCCCTGATCCCAGTGCACAAAGTGCCCCTGACACTGGGCCTGGCAGCACTGGGATCTCTGCTCTCTCAGCCTGCTGTTACACACACCGAGGGGAAGAAATATCTTCAGGCATTTTTCAAAAATGACAGGCTAGGGAAGGCAAATTGCCAAAAGTCTTCCTGAAATTCCCCATGAATGAGCTGCTGAAGCTGCTCTGATCTGCTGGCAAACATAAAGAGAGATTTTAACACAAGAAATCACAGGCCTGTCAAGTTTTCAGGCACTCATGGGAATTTTTTTCTAATATAATTATCACAGAATCCCAGAATGGTTTGGGTTGGAAGGGACTTTGAAGATCAACTCGTTCCACCCCCTGCCATGGGCAGGGACACCTTCCACTATCCCAGGCTGCTCCAAGTCCTGTCCAACCTGGCCTTGGACGCTTCCAGGGACAGCCACAGCTTCTCTGGGCAGTGCCATTTGCAGCCTGTAGCACCTTTTGCCATATTTAAATAAAGAAAAAATTACAGAAATASCCAAGTGAGGCCTTTTTCTCTACAGTCCAGGTAAAAGGGGCTGTTGATTAGAACGAAACAATTCTCAATCCCTATGAACTGCCCCTTTTCCCCCTGGATGCAAGGACTGGCTTGTGCATGGCACGGACACAGAGGGCAGGAAGGTGGAGAAGGTGTCACCAGCGTCAGGGAAGGCTCTGTACCTGCAGGTTTAACAGGACTGCTCCGATCCTCATGGCCTCGCTGACCTCCAGGCTGTACATCAGCTGCGGGAAGCGCGGGGGGCTCTGGTTGTTGGGAGGCAGCACCTCGATGTAAACAGTGGTGATGGAGCTCCTGCAGGGCAAGGGGGGAAAAACCAGTCAAACCCAGTGAAAACCAGTCAAACCCAGTGAAAACCAGTCAAACCCAGTCAAGACCAGTCAAAACCAGTCAAAACCAGCCAGAAGCAATAAATCCAACCCACAACGGCTGCTTTACACGCTGTGTGTTCTCAAGCTCTACCAGCCTCCCTCTGCTCCTCTAAAAGCTTCAGGACATATTTTTCCTTCYGGATCGAAAGGAAAGCGGGCTGCTGCATGAACAGGAAGAAAAGCTCGGTGATTTCCCCCAAAGCAGCCCAAGGTGGTGTTCTTTCAGAAACAGAGCAGGGAGATATCAGTGCACACTCCACAAACAAACAGCTCCCGATGCGCTGTGTCCTCTGTGAGAGCAGCACAAATCCCGAGCTGGGAACCGTTGCTGTTCTCACCGTGAACGAGTAGAGAAACTACACAGAGTCCAGGCTCAGGGATAGATGGAAGTGATTTAATGAATTCTCAGAAGGCTTTTATATGTTAGTTTGCAAAGTGTATTAAGTGGCATAAGGTAATTGGTTTTTTGGCCATCCACCCCTTAAGGGGATTGGTCAAGTTCTAAGACACCCATCTCTGAATGTTTTTCTAGTTAGAACCACAACAATTCTGCAAAACAACCTGCAGCTGCAAGGAGTTTACAAAACTGTAACATTGTTTTGAGTTACTTGCATGGGAAAGACAGAACTCCCACAAAAATGCTGCAGAGAGCTGAAGAAATTCTCTGCTGAAGCTTTTTCAGCGTCCATAGGAACTGCTCCTGCCACGCACAGCAGCCGTATATTTTAAGTCAAATGGCAATGTGCTTTATGCAGAAGAATTTGCCAAAACATCTTAATACTACATTTTTTTTCATCCTTTTCCTTAAACGGAGTTGTGGCACATTATTGCTGTATTCAACCGAATTTTCTCTTCTGCTTTTCAACACATTTAAGTAATTACTCTTGGAGACAGAAGAAGATGAAAATGAACCAAACAGTAGATTCTCACTCAGAAATCAGTATTTTCCTGGTTCACAAAGAGTATTTTTTCTGAGTATTTTTCCAGCAGCCTGGAGCATCCCTGCTGTCAGGCAGTTTGCTTCCTTTCCTTGGAAAAGAGGGAGCAGGGAATGCTGGYGGAGAGGATAATGCCGGGAGAAGAGATGCACACAGCTCTGTGAGGCTGCTGCGGTGCTGTGGGTCAATAACCCCCATCTCAGAGCAGTGGCAATGCAGGAGCCTACAAATCCCTGGCAAACCTCACCTGCACTGAATCCCTGTCCCAAACTGACTGCAAACAGCATTCCAGGGGGAATACTGAAGGGTTTTTGGGACACTGGCACTGCAGGCCCTGCACACACCATCCTGTAAACCCAATATCCAACTGCTAAACCCGATATCCAACTGCTCCAACTTGAGCCAGGAGTCCCCCTGGAGACGGGAGATTTAAAATCTGATTTAAAGGGATTTTCCCCTTGTCTCCTTGCTCTGTTATCCCACCTGCCTTCCCTCCTGGATGTCAGCATAGATCCCCACCCCAGAACAAAGCCTTGAGAAGAGCAAGTGCTGTGCTGCAGGTGTAGCTTTTCCCCTCAGAAATCCTTGGACAAAGTAGATAAATCTCACATTTTAGGGCTGCAGGAAAGAAACCAAAGGGATTTGTCCTGTTTTTTTTGGAGGTGAGGCAGGAAGAGGGAGAGAAAAGAAAATCATGAACCCAAAGAGCTGCTTCTTGCAGGGCTAGCAAACTCCAGAGCTTTTTTAGAGGGTCCTACCCAAAATTACCAGACATTTGTAGTTGAAACAGCTGCTGTGATAACTGAGAGAGCTCATTTAATATGAAAACAACACATCACTGATCAATATTTTTAATTAGCTGCCCAAAACTGTGGCCGAGCACAGTCACCACTGTGCTGTGGATGTTCCCCACTGCCCTTTCCCAGCAGATTTTGCAGGTCTGGGTCACTGATGGGAGCTGGGCAGGGCACTGCAGCAACACCAGGGCTGAGAGCAACGTGTTGGGGACTGTCCCACGCCCCTGGCCATGCTCCAGGACAAGGAATTGCTGCCCAGAAGGACAAATCCCACGCCCAGGGAAGCGCTGCAGGGACTCTGCCCCTCAGGGCACATCCACACACACACTGACAGGATTCAGTGCCAGGACACAGGGAACGGCTTCCCAGTGGCAGAGGGCAGGGATGGATGGGATATTGGGAAGGAATTGTTCCCTGGGAGGGTGGGCAGGCCCTGGCACAGGGTGCCCAGAGAAGCTGTGGCTGCCCCTGGATCCCTGGAAGTGCCCAAGGCCAGGYTGGACATTGGGGCTTGGAGCAGCCTGGGACAGTGGGAGGTGTCCCTGCCCTGGGACTGGATGGGCTTTGAGGCCTCTCCCAACCCAAATCATTCTGGGATTCTAGGAATAGTAAACAGATTTTCTTCAAATATATAAGGCGAAATCACAGAAGTAAAGCATGAATAGTCTGCAAACTAAAAGTACTCTAATATTAAATGGCTTTTTTTTGCAATTCCAATTGATTTTTTAGCAACACTTTGCATTTTCCCCCCGTGCCTTTTGTGTGGGTTATAGCCCAGTTAAGGAGCTGGCAAAATCTCCTCTGGCATGGGAAGGGGAAGGAGATGGAGCTGAGCCAAGCACTGCAGTTGGTGTTTTCAGGGGAATACACAGCACAGCATTTGGGAACTGCAGAGAGCTCCCAAAATCGCTCCAGGATGGAGAAACAGCTGCTGTGCCACACCAGCTGATTGAAAGTCAACTGCACCCCCATCTCTGCTTGAATTATCTCCACATGGAGTCATGGAATGGTTTGGGTTGGAAAGGACCTTAAACTCATCCAGTGCCACCCCTGCCATGGGCAGGGACACCTTCCACTGTCCCAGGCTGCTCCAAGTCCCATCCAACCTTGGACACTTCCAGGGATCCAGGGGCAGCCACATCTGCTCTGAGCAATTATAAAATCCATGATGAATGGATTTCTATCCATATGGACCAACCCATCTTGACTTGATCCAGCAGATCCCTTATCACCAAGTGACACGGCTCCCATGCCCAGGAATCTGAGGGATTGTGAAAAGCCTAAGGTCTGAGCTGAAATTGTTTGATTAAGAAAAGTTGTCATTTTTTTTCCCCAAAAATAGAAATTGTTGTGCTTCAATATAGGAATGGGCTGTGCAGGGAAGTGGTGAAATCTCCAGCCCTGGAAGGTTTCAAGAAACAACTGGACGTGGAACTTGCTGTGGTTTAGTTGACAAGGTTGAACTTGATGGTCTTGGAGGTTTTTTCCAACCTTAATGATTCCATGATACCTCAATAACTTACATTAATAATTATAATTATAATTAATAATACTTAAACCTCAAATCTCAGTTCGGCCACATTTTTAAATGTCACTCCAGTGACACTGCAAAAACCAAAAAAACACCTCCGCAGAATTCCAATTTAAATTTGTGTTTACAAAGGCTGCAGAGCTACAGTTCCTGAGCCAGGTTCAGTGGCTGGGTTTTGCTTTGTGCACAAGCAAGGGGATGACTGAAATCCAGCCGCTTTCCAGGTGACTTTGGTTATCCTGGCAGAGTTTTCCACTTCTTTTTTGCCATGAAGACATTTTCAGAGGAAGAAGCACAGGCTCCCCACACGCATCCTCAGAAATACATGTTTTTAGACAGCACAAAGATTTCTCCAGCACAAAAGGAGCTGATGGCAATCAGAGCTGTAGTGTGGGGCCCACACCACGGGGATCTCAGGCTCTCTGAAGGGGAATTGCTGATTTTTGGCCTTCACACTGAAGTACACAAAATAAATGCATAATTGTCCTCAGTCTTCTCCTCAGCACTACCAGCAGCACTACCAGCTCGAGAGGGCTTATGAAAAAACTGCCAGGAGGAAAAGGAGAGTGAAATTTGACCAGGAGACTGCTACCAGATGTCAATTTTCTGAACAACGTAACAAGCTGAATGGACAGTAATTACAAAATATGTGCACAACAGCATGAGCTGCTTTCTTGGAGACACGACAGAAGCAGCAGGTCCTGAGGAAAATCCAGTCACTGAAATCCCGCTCTTGTGTTTTCTTTCCTTCTCACATTTCCCATTTGAAGAAGAGGTTTTCACTTTATGGCTGTGGGAGATTTAAACGCTGGAGCCTCCTGTTCCTCCCTGTCATGCTCTCTGGACACGAGAGATATTTTTTTGAACACAAGAGATATTTTTTGCCCCCCACACCTTCACGAAGTGACATTTTGGCACAACTGCCACATTTAGAACACAAACTCCAGAGAAACAGGTAAGGAGGGCTTGATACCTTCGCTGCTTTTTGAACATAGAGATCACAGAATGGTTTGGGTTAAAAGGGACCTTAAAGACAACGTTGTTCCACCCCCTGCCTAAACCCTGAATTTGCAGCCTGTTCTTCTGTATCAGCTGGGGTACAACAGAGGTAACTCTGCCCTTAGGAATTCTGGTCTTAGTGGGGACACTGCACACCGTACGCCTGGAGAGGGTCTCCAGCTCAGCAGCCCCATTCTTTGGGATCCTTTTTGCTCTTTCTGAACAAAAATCATCTCCCTTCTCACTTGCTTTCTTCTTTCCATCCCTTCACCTCAATGGACGCGCACAGAGACAGCACAACTGGGAACTTTTAAATAACAGACCACGGCAAGCAAACGAAATCACGAAAACCCAGTGCTGCAAGGGAAACATCATTAACGACCACAAAGGGCAAGAATTCTGCTGCACCACTTCTCCAGAGCAGAGGCATGGAATTATAACCCAGAGTGGATTGCAGACACAGGGGTGTGGCCCAGGTGCTCCTGCTGACCTGCTGAAATAGAGGTTCGTTAGCAGGTGCATTAATTACCTTCTCTGTGCTGGGGGGGCGCTGTCGGAAGCTCTGACCGTGAGGGCGTAGGAGCGCCCCACCTCCAGCAGCACTCCCGGGGCGATGGTGATCAGGCCCGTGCGGTCATTGATGGTGAAGTGTCCCCGACCCCCAGCCAGGATTTCGTACACAATCTGCCCATTGGCTCCCTCGTCCGCATCCACGGCCGTCAGCTGCAAGGCAAAACCACAGCGTCAGCGGGGGACGCTTCCACAGGCTCTGGGAAGAGGGATGGTTTAAGTTCCGTGCCTGTGTGATTTTCTGTATTTTGAGAGTCCGTTTTACCCAGAGTTTGAATTAGGAAGCAGGAGATGATGGTATTTCTTCGGTCTCAGATTGTTTTTGTTTTCTTATCAGTAACACAGCTGCACGGGACGTGCTTCTTAGCAAGGTGAAAAATGGCTAAAAATGGCCCCTGAGTGCTACTTCCAAGGTCTCTTATACTCTAATCTATCCAATTACAAATTGCTAAGTAGTATGTTTTTACTTAAAATCCAATTAATATCYATACATGGTCCACACTGCGGATTTCTTGAACCAATACCAGAAAACACAGGCTGGTGAAGAAGAAAGAAGAAGTACAAACCCACACCCCAAATGCTTCATCTTGTTACACATCCCTAAACCTAAGTTCTATATCTCTACATATTTCACCCAGTGACTTAACTTTTAATTACACAGCAACAATCTCAGCAGTATCACACAGTCCAGGAAGCTTTTCCCAAGGCCTAAGATCAAATGGAGTGTACTTCTGAGGGTCATTACTTGTCAGAGTAGAAAGAATGTAATTCTCAGAATTCAGGGTTCCAACAGGATGGGGGACTCGAACATCTGGAACACAGGCAGGGATTTCTAAGCACAGCACAGCAAAGATACAGCTGAAATGAAGGGTAATAGGTGTAAAAACATCATGAAGCAGAGAAAAACTGCCTGCTAAAGAGTGCAAGCCAATTGTTTTAAGGTACAAATTAAGAAACCTAATTAAGACCGAGTTTATTCTCTGTGGGTTGGAATTTATAAGGCTTCCTATAAAGGCAGAAGGGAGAAGAAGACACTTTTTGTGCAGCAACAGTAATGAGAGGATTGTATTTATTTATTTCCCATCCCTCTCTCAACTTTTGCAGGTGACAGCCTTGGTAGTGCCAGGAAGTCTCACATCCAGACCTGGCATTCCAAGCCCTCCTTGGGCACAGCTGGAGAGCAATGTTTGTGTTAATGTGCACCTACTGCTACGGCAGACAAGTGGAAGGGAAATAGCAGCATGGATACACACTTGGAGTCACGGAATCATCCAGGTTGGAAAAACCCTCTAAGATCAGTAAGTCCAACTGTTAACCCAGCACTTCCAAGGCCACCACTAACCCACGTTCCCAASTGCCACACTGTCTTTAAATCCCTTAGAGAAAAATCGAAATCCTGGCATTAGACCCAAATTCTAATGGTGAACATCATGAAATGAGGGGGTTCTTCTCTTCCCCCTGGGAAAGGCAGTGGGTTTATCCCACAATCAAACACACACTCGACCAGGAATCAGAGCCTAGGGAATATATGTGCTTTTAGTGAATCATGGAACAGAATCCCAGAGTGGTTTGGGTTGGAAGGGACCTTAGAGCTCATCCCATTCCACCCCCTGCCATGGACATGKACACCTTCCACTATCCCAGGGTGCTCCAAGCCCCGTCCAACCTGGCCTTGWTGTCTCTTCCTCCTTTAGGAGTTGTTTTGCTGACAYACAGGTTCCTGAGCTGGCTTTTCACGCTGCAGGACAACATTCCCTCAAACAGCACAAGGAATGACATAAAGTGGGCTGGGCAGCACTGGAGCATCCAGGAGGCCACAGCATCCAGCTGTGCATCCAGCTGCCAACAGCTGGAAGTGGAAGTGACAGGGAATGATGGCACCACGGGCTCCTCTGCTGCTCCCAGCTCCAGGCAAGCAGTGGGAGGTGGGGAATGGCAAAGGGCACCAGCAGGGGTGACAGCAGAGCTTTCCCGGGATGTCCAAAGCAATCCTGGCCTCAGGAAGGATTCCCTGCAGGGATCCTCAAGTGAGGATGAAAAAGAAGAGACGCAGCTTCTTCAAAGGTGTCTGCCTTGGCTGTCCTGACGCAAACACTCCTGCCCTGGGGCAGCAGGGATGGAGGATGGGAGTGCGGGATGTCAGCGGTGCTGGAAAACCTTGGCACCGACRGCGAGGTCAGGGCAGGATCAACAGCCACTCCCTGAGGCAAGGGCAGCCAAACAGCAGCCTCAGCTCCTGCCCCTGGGCCCCTCTTGTCACCCCGTGACACCCGGAGTCAGGGACAGGAGCTCACGGATGGCCCTGCCACGCTACGATAGAAAATCATCTATCGGCCAATGCAGCATCACATCAACTTCAGCAGCTCAGAGCACCGCCCAAAACTGCTGAAACAACCACCCAAAGCTGCCAAAACAACCACCCAAAACTGCCAACCACCCACCCAAAACTGGTGAACCACCACCCAAAACTGCCAAAACAACCACCCAAAGCTGCCAAAACAACCACCCAAAACTGCCAACCACCCACCCAAAACTGGTGAACCACCACCCAAAGCTGCCAAAACAACCACCCAAAACTGCCAAAACAACCACTCAAAGCTGCCAAAACAACCACCCAAAACTGCCAACCACCCACCCAAAACTGGCGAACCACCACCCAAAACTGCCAAAACAACCACCCAAAACTGCCGAACCACCACCCAAAACTGGCGAACCACCACCCAAAACTGCCAAAACAACCACCCAAAACTGCCGAACCACCACCCAAAACTGCCAAACAACCACCCAAATCTGCTGAACCACTGCCCAAAGCTGCCAAACCACTGCCCAAAACTGCCAAAACAACCACCCAAAGCTGCCAAAACAACCACCCAAAGCTGCCAAACCACTGCCAAAAGCTGCCAAAACAACCACCCAAAGCTGCCAAACCACTGCCAAAAGCTGCCAAACCACTGCCAAAAGCTGCCAAAACAACCACCCAAAGCTGCCAAACCACCACCAAAAGCTGCCAAAATCACCGCCCAAAGCTGCCAAACAACCACCCAAAACTGCCAAACCACCACCCAAAGCTGCCAACCAACCACCCAGAATTGCCAAACCACCACCCAAAACTGCCAAACCAGCACCCAAAGTTCCCAGAGCACCACCCAAAGCTGCCAAAGCAATCACCCAAAGCTGCCAAACCAGCACCCAAAGCTGCCAAACCACTGCCCGAAGCTGCCAACCACCCACCCAGAGCTCCCAGGGCACCACCCAAAGCTGCCAAAACAATCACCCAAAGCTGCCAAAACAGCACCCAAAGCTGCTAAATCACCACTTAAAACTGCCAAACCACCACCTAAAAGTGCCAACCACCACCTGGAACTGTCAAAACACCTTTGCCCAAGGATGGCTGGAGAAGTGGAAGAGCAGAAACCAAACCCTGTCACCAAAACAAGAATGAACCCCAAAGCTGCAGCATCTGAGTTAATCCCATCTGCGTGCAACATCAAGCACCGAGGGGAGGATGTGAATTACAGAATCCTGGAATGGTTTGGGTTGGAAGGGACCTTAAAGCTCATCCAGTTCCATGGGCAGGGACACCTTCCATAGACCAGGCTGCTCAGAGACCCATCCAACCCGGCCTTGGACACTGCCAGGGAAAAACTCAGGGATCTAATTGCTCTCTAAAATAATCTTGGTCCTTTATGCACAGAGGCTCCGTCAAATACAAGATTTCATGTAGAAAGTTCTCCAAACCAAGAACTAATCCCACAATAGCTTTAAAAACAAACCTTAATTCATCCCCTATGCATTTTGGGACACACTGTATAGTGACCATGGGATAAATCCTTGAAATGCCCCAAAAATCATGGAACAGAGGTCATCTCCTCTTAGAAATTTAAAAAACGAATTAATATTTGTGTGGGGTTTTTTTTTACCTACCTCATTCTGTGTGTTCTTTTGGAATTCTGAAGAAACCCACCTATGAAAACTGCAATTTAATCACTCATTCTATAGCTTCTCTACATACCTGGGTGTGTTAATTAACCCTGCAGAGAATAATTATCCACCCAAGTGACAGAGCTGTAAAAACCTTGTCTGCTCAAATTCAAAAGTAACATACACACAAAAAAAAAAGATAAATAAAGCCTTTATGCAAAATAAGAGGCCCTAAGGATTTAATGACAGGATTTGGAAGCAGGCCAGTTTTTACTGTGACGACATGAAAAAAGGAAAATTAATTGACTACACAAGCAGAGAGATTAAGCAGGTTAATTAAACCTACAAATACGGAATGCTTGGAAAGATAAGTGATTTGAAAAACATTCTGGTGGCAAAACCAGGAATCGAACCTGGGATTAAACAGAATTAAAGTTTAACTGCTGCCATAAGATTTGATTCCAAGAATCCCATCTCCAGCTGTCCCAGCCTGATAGAGCTCCATAGTTAACAAGATTTGAGAAACACAGGCTAAAATATACAGGGAGAAGAACAAATCATGGTTTTCTTTTAGTCTCCTAAAAACTTTGCATCCAGCAGGAGCAGCTCTGTTGCATCGACATTTAATGTCCTGAAAGTCTGGCAAAAGAGGTGTGGATTCTGCTGCGGCAAAAAGTGGTTTTCTTGGGAGGAAAGGGAGATTTAGGAGTGGTTTAGTTGGGGGAAAAAGGAGATTTAGGAGTGGTTTTCTTGGGAGGAAAAGGAGATTTAGGAGTGGTTTAGTTGGGGGAAAAAGGAGATTTAATAGTGGTTTAGCTGGGAGGAAAAGGGAGATTTAGGAGTGGTTTAGTCGGGAGGAAAAGGAGATTTAGGAGGGGTTTTCTTGGGAGGAGGAGGAGATTTAGGAGTGGTTTAGTTGGGGGAAAAGGAGATTTAGGAGAGGTTTTCTTGGGAGGAAAAAGGAGATTTGGAAGTGGTTTAGTTGGGGGAAAAAGGAGACTTAGAAGTGGTTTTCTTGGGAGGAAAAGGAGATTTAGGAGTGGTTTTCTGGAGGAAAAGGAGAAGGATGTCCTTAAGCTTACAAAGACACATCTTGGTCATGATATAAACCCTGCTCAGACTCACTTCATAACCGGACAAAACTGGGCTTCAATGTTTGACTTGGAACCTTTTCACAGCAACATCTGTGGTCCCCTGGCCCTGGACACATAAAAGTGATGACCAACCTTCCCAGCAGCCTCCAACAGATTCAGCAGGATGGAAAAATTCCAGGATTGTTATTCCTGAGCTTGAGCCAACCACACATAACAATCTCTGAGTAGGTTAAAATACTTTTTCATTATCTCCTTCAGACGTTTCATCAAGTCTCAATCCATTCTTTTTCCTTGAGTCTGCAGGGACATTGAGCAATGCAAACACAGCCCAGTTTTGTTTTCTCTCTCTGCTAATCAGGTTTGCYTTGGAGATGGAAATTAATTACCTGGCGGGCTGAAGGCAAAGGGTAGCAAATAAACACGTAAATAAAACATGAAGTGGGGCTTGGAGATGACTTTTATGAGGATTTATTTAGGAAAACGTTCAGGAGTGCTCAGGCACTGAACAGGTCACAGCCACAAGGATGATCAAGGAGGGTTTGGAGAACGCTCCCAGGGATGCTGCTGATGCCTTGAGAGGCCTTGTAGAAAGAGAGACTAGACAGGAATAAGGGAATAAAGGCAGGTATTTATTTGAAGGGCCTTCAAAGGTACCCCTGGGGAGTCCAGAGGCTGCTGCCAAGATGGACCCCAAGATGGACCCCAGGTCACGAGTTCTTCACRCTTTTATAGGTTTGGTTCATTTGCATATCAGAGTTAATTCTCCAATTAAAATTTCAGTTAATGATGTAATTTCCCCAAGATCATCCCCCTTTAGAGGCTTTTGGTTTACACATTTTGGGCCTAGGACGGTCTGAGTGTCCCTGGAGAGCAGGCCTGGAGAGGCTTTGTTGTGTCTGCCCAGCATGAGAGAGCAGAAGTGAACAGGCTACAAGAAACTYCAGAGTTACACACTGGGCAGTGCAGGATTTGAAAAACGTGAAAGTTAAAACCTAMGGCATCACCCAGGGTGGGGTATCTGGGCAGGGCCAGGAGTTGGATCCATGATCCTTGTGGGTCCCTTCCAGCTGCAGATACTCCATGATTTTAAGATTCCCTCTGAACTGGCCTGCTGTTTTATGGCACAATGCAGATTTAAGAGCTTTAAATCAAGAACTTGTGCCAAGCTGGGGCAGGACCTCTAAAAATTAACTTGCACAGGTGCTATCAGACAGAATTGTTTCAGTGGGGAACAGGGCACTGGTCCCCTGTGTGTTTTATTCTCCATTTTCAATCAGGGAGTTATTTAATTGTTCTTGGAAGAGAGCCCTCGAACGTGGTGGTGCCAGTGCACCAGGATATCAGGGAGAAATCAAGATACAGGGAAAAATTGAGATAGGTTATTTTGGTGAGTAAAAGAGCAAAACTCGGATTGTTCAGCCTGGGCAAGAAAARCTTCAGAGTGGCCTAACTGTGACCTTCCAGGACCTGAAGGAGCTGACAGGAAAGATGGAGAGGGACAGTTTGCAAGGGAAGGAGGGACAGGACAGGGGGAATGGCTTCAGACTGCCAGAGGGCAGGGATGGATGGGATATTGGGAAGGAATTGTTCCCTGGGAGGGTGGGCAGGCCCTGGCACAGGGTGCCCAGAGAAGCTGTGGCTGCCCCTGGATCCCTGGCAGTGTCCAAGGCCAGGATGGAGCAACCTATGGAAGGTGTCCCTGCCCATGGCAGGGGTGGCACTGGATGGGATTCAAGGTCTCCTCCAACCCAAACCATTCCATGATTCCATGAATTACATTCAAGGCCAGTCCACAAGTTTTCCTGTAAAGACAAAATACAAAAATATCTCCTCACGGGCCAAGATTTAGGCGAATAATATTTTTTGCCAGCCTCTGTCCCTTCCCAGCTCTCCCATTTTCCTGCTCAATACTCCCTGTTCCCTGCATCCTGAATAGAAAAGTGAGAGGTGTCTAAAGAAGAACGGTGGATTTAAATGATTGAGATGAAATTTTGTTGCAGCACTGCTGCAAACTGCACCCATGGATGTGTGACTCGCTTCAAGATCTGAGGCACAGCAGTGGAAAACCGGGCAGCAAAAATATAATGACATAAAAAAGATGGAATTAAGTACTTTACCAGGTTTACTATTAATAAGTATTTTAGTGACAGTTATTATTTAACTGTTTTAAGGGACAGATTTCTCAATTGAGAAACTTTCAGGGAGCACAATAAAATACCTGTGAAAGGAGAAAGAAAACTCAGATGAGAAACTCTCAGGAAAGGAACAAAACATACAGACAGTGAAACTTAACTTTCCTCAACCAGGGCCTGAGATGATTTCACAACTACTGAGAGGAGAAAAAATAAAACCTGTTTTTCTCACTTCTCTGAAAGGTAACAGGGAAAGAAGGGAGATTCCTTGGTCTAACCATGCAGGCAGAAAGGAAAAAATGGGGGGAAAATTGAATTCTGCTTGTAATTAATACCTTTTCCTGCTCTTTGTGGCTGTTTTCAAGCAGAACCTAAGAATTTTTGAATTTCCTTTATTTTAGAAGAGTGTACAAGACAGCAAACACAAGTAACTTAAAAACTATTCTGTTTTGGGGCTTTTTTCAGGAGTAAAATCAAAACAATGTCCCACAAAATGAGGCAGCAAGAAAGCACAAACTGGGGTTATTTGTCCATGTTATTTGCACATTTTCATGCAACTGCAGTCTGGAAAAAAAATATAAGAAATAGAAGAATATGACCCTAAGGATAATAAAAGCCAAGAGGCTGAAAATCAGTCTGATTATTATAAATGGTTATTAGACTGTCCACACGGTCTGAGGTCAGGGCTCTTTTTCTAAGCTGCTTTCTCTGCTCACACAAAGTGGTTTTATGAACTGCTTTTCCTCTGGGAACTGTCAGGGCTGAGCATCCTCTCCCAGCAGAGGATCCCAAAGGATCCTCACCCCAGGAGGGAGGGTGGGGTACAAAGTGAGTTTGCTCCTCATGCAGAGAACAAGATGAGTACCCTAAAAATCACCGTGCCAGGGTTTAAGAAATGGGAAAGAAAGGTCAGTTTGGCCTTTGAGAAAGTCATTATAAAGCCTTTATATACATAAAATCTTTATATTTATAAATATAAATAAAACGGGTATCTTATGTCTAAAGATTGAGCAACCTCCCAAACAGTGCAGCAGCCCAAAATCCTTATCATGGAATGGTTTGTGTTGGAAAGGACCTTAAAGATCATCCAATTCCAATCTTCTGCCATGGGCAGGGACACCTCCCACTGTCCCAAGCTGCTCCAAGCCCCAATGTCCAACCTGGCCTTGGACACTGCCAGGGATCCAGGGGCAGCCACAGCTTCTCTGGGCACCCTGTGCCAGGGGCCTGCCCACCCTCCCAGGGAACAATTCCTTCCCAATATCCCATCCAGCCCTGCCCTCTGGCACTGGGAAGCCATTCCCTGTGTCCTGTCCCTCCAKCCCTTGTCCCCAGTCCCTCTCCAGCTCTCCTGGAGCCCCTTTAGGCCCTGGAAGGGGCTCTGAGCTCTCCCTGGAGCCTTCTGTTCTCCAGGCTGAACAATCCCAGCTCTCCCAGCCTTTCCTCCCAGCAGAGCTGCTCAATCCCTCTGATCATCCTGGAGCCTCCTCTGGACTCTCTCCAACAGCTCCAAATCCTTCCTGTGCTGGGCCCTCTTTATTTCTGGCCTCATCACCAGTCCACTGAAATCCTAAGACCTGACCCTTTGCTTTTTTTTTTTTTAAGCCAGGTCATTGATTAGCTCAGATCATCTGGCAATGTGGGATGAGTTGAAAAACAACCTCCGTCCCAAATCAGCCAGGATTTTCTACCTTCCCCCTCTGACCAGATTATAAACTCAGAAAACCTGGAAGCAGCCACGTGCTGACTGTGCAGACAGAAGCACGGATTTGGGAAAACCTCACTCTCAGAATTTTAATTTTTCAGCAGAGGTGAGCTAAAGGCCATTATTCCCCATTATTCCTTTCCCAAATAACCTGCTCTGGCTCAGTTTTCCCAAGAAATGTGTCCCCCTGCTCTCTGAATGCCTCCAGGCTCGGAACATGTTGGCAGCTGCACCACCAGGACGTGTTTGAGAGCTGGAGAGCAGCACGTTCCCTCTGAGCACAGAAACACTTCAGCAGCTTCAGACAAGCCCAGGAGCTGCTCTGCTTCATCCCAGGTATCATTAACACACCTCAGGCAGCTCAGAGCATCCTCAAGGCCAACTCTGAGTACAAAACATTCTTTTTACCCAGCAGAAATCTCATTTAGCAACATTTTCTGCCTCACGCTCCCTGGCTTCTTCAGGACAACAGGATTTGGAGTCTTGTGTTCACACAGCCTTGAAGGAATCTAATTGTGCTTCAAACTTTTCTATTTCCCCCAAATCTTGCTGGAAATGCCCCTGTGGCTCTCCCTTGGGATGGTTTTTAAGCACCTGTAGCCCAAATTGACGAGAGGACAAAATAACACAAAGGAAGAGCTGAAGATGCAAAGGCACAAGCACAGCTCAAAAGAGGACAGGAGGGGCACTGAACCCTCTCCTCATCACTGCTACTCTCAAATTAATTCCTAATTATGGATCAGAAAATGGCATTTTATCCTTAAGTCAGCKGATTAATTTGATTTTCCCTACATTCCCACTGCCTTCAACCACTCTGGAATGCCACCAATGGCATCTTGTCTTCTCATCCATCTGGATTGGCAGCACTCATAGCAGGGCTGAGATCTTGGAAGAATTGCCCAAAAAAAGCCTTTTTCCATTAGTTTCAATGCCACCAGGATTCACCTCCAGTCCTGCACTACAACATAAATCAGTGCTGGCAAAGTTTAATTGAAACTGCTTCTCTCTGGGCCTGTGTCCAACCCATTTTTCATTGCTCATTTGCTCTACAAACAAACTTATAAAAACCAGCAGGTTTTCTGGAGTGGGAAAACATCCCTGGTCATGTCCTACTCCACTTCCTGCCTCTTCTCCCAAAATGTTTTCTCTCAATGTCCCACTAATAAAGGAGAATATTTTTTTTTCTTTCGAGATTTTTCAGCTGAGAATCACAGAATCCCAGAATCACCAGGTTGGAAGAGASCTCCAAGATCACTGAGTCCAACCCATGCCCTAACACCACCTCAACTAAACCATGGCACTGAGTGCCACATCCTATCTTTTTTTAAACACATCCAGGGATGGTGACTCCACCACCTCCCTGGGCAGATGATTCCAGAACTTTATCACTCTTTCAGTAAAAAACTTTTTCCTGACATCCAACCTAAACTTCCCCTGGYGCAGCTTAAGGCTGTGTCCTCTCGTTCTGTCAGTCGTTGCGTGGGAGAAGAGCCCGACCCCCACCTGGCTACAACCTCCTTTCAGGGAGTTGTAGAGAGTGACAAGGTCTCCCCTGAGCCTCCTTCTCTCCAGGCTAAACAACCCCAGCTCCCTCAGCCGTTCCTCACAGGGCTTGTGTTCCAGGCCCTTCACCAGCCCTGTTGCCCTCCTCTGGACGCGTTCCAGCGTCTCCACGTCCTTCCTGAACTGAGGGGCCCAGAACTGGACGCAGCACTCGAGGTGCGGCCTCACCAGTGCCGAGTACAGGGGAAGAGTGACTGCCCTGCTCCTGCTGGCCACACAGTTCCTGATCCAGGCCAGGTGCCACTGGCCTTCTGGGCCACCTGGGCACGCTGCTGGCTCGTGTTCAGTCAGCTGTTGACCAGCACCCCCAGGTCCCTTTCTGCCTGGGCACTGTCCAGCCACTCTGTCCCCAGCCTGTAGCGCTGCAGGGGTTGTTGTGGCCAAAGTGCAGGACTCGGCACTTGGACTTGTTAAACTTCATCCTAYTGGACTCTGCCCATCCATCCAACCATTCCAGGTCTCTCTGCAGAGCCCTCCTACCTTCCAGCAGATCGACACACGCTCCCAGCTTGGTGTCATCTGCAAATTTACTGATGGCAGACTCAATACCCTCATCCATGTCATCAATAAAATATTGAACAGAACTGGCCCCAGCACAGACCCCTGAGGGACACCACCGGTGACTGGCCACCAGCTGGGTGCAGCAGCGTTCACCAGCACTCTCTGGGCCCGGCCATGCAGCCAGTTCTTAACCCAGCAAAGAGTGCTCCTGTCCAAGCCGTGGGCTGCCAGCTTTTCCAGGGAAYGCCGTGGGAGACAGTGTCAAAGGCCTTGCTGAAGTCCAAACAGACGACATAAGAAGTGTTTGTGGAAGATCAGAGGAAGCAGCTGAGCTGCAGCTCTACAGCTAAGACAGCCCTGACATTTAGTCTCAGCAATTTTTAATAGATATTTAATTAACGAAGTGGATGCAGACACACAAACTTCATTTCTAGCTGGTTTCAGTGCATTTCCAATTTAGAAGAACAAAGCCATGTACTGCTAACAAAAAGTGAGTTAACAGAGGGAATAAAAGCCCTGAAATTACCTTAATAACGCCTTCCCCAGGCTTCATATCCGTATAGATCTTGACATTGTAGGAAATGTTGGAGAAGGTTGGGGTATTATCATTGGCATCGATYACCAGGATGTTGACAGTCACTGGGACACTCTCCTGGACTCCATMAGAAGCTGTCATCTTCAGAGGGACAAAAAAAGCAGGACAGGAATGTGTTTTAATGGTGTGTTCTCAATGCAATTCCAAGAGAAATACAATTCCAAGAGGAGAAAATGCAGCCTGACAACCCAAACCCAGCGCTTTCTCTCTGTGTTTACAATTACAGGAGGATTCAGCAGAGCTTGAGCCTGCTTGTGCAAGACTCAGGGCAAAAGCAAAGCAAACCCATCCAAATCTTTCCATCGTAGAAGTGAGAGGGAATAACTTGGRATTTCCCAGGGATGGGGCTGGGATAGGAGCTGTTGAGTCTATGGAGTCTCACCTGGGCATYACCACACTCAGGAGCTCTGTTAAACCTCCCAGACAACATTTGGAGGTGGGAATTACAGAGCTGGGGGCTCTTATTCCACAGAGGAGATCTGAGCTCTCCTTTCCAATGGCAAATGGACAGAAAATAGGGAGGCACAGACTGGGAACCCCTGCAGATGGACTGGGTTTGCCCACAGCCCATTTCCAAATCACTGTAGGGCTGCTAAGGGGTTCACTCCCAGCCTGAGGGAATATTAAATCCATTTCAGCTTTTTTTCCCTCTTTTTTTTTTTCTTTAACACTGCTGGCTGTGCTTTCTGTCAGCCTATTTTTTTTATTTGGGACAGAAATAAAGCAAAAAGCTCAAGACAAGCTTCAAGTCATG
This sequence comes from Parotia lawesii, assembly GCA_003713295.1. Lineage (NCBI taxonomy): Eukaryota > Metazoa > Chordata > Aves > Passeriformes > Paradisaeidae > Parotia > Parotia lawesii. Next base: position 1,588,821 of record RAHM01000128.1, read on the forward strand.
CTTCAGGGATGAGGGAAAAAAGGCAAGGAAAAAAGCAAGGCCAGGAATAAAGAAGAGGACTCAGATCCTGGATGGGATGAGGAGCAGAGGCCAATCCTGGGACCATGAAGGTGCTGGTAGGGGCATCTAAAATGCTGCTCTCAACCCTCTCATCCTTCACTGCTCTCCTTCTTCTGGGCCGTTTTACGACTTCCAAGGATGCTGGAACTGATCCTTTCCCACCACTTGCTCCGAGCAGTGCCTGGAGGGTTTTCCAAGGGCATGGAACTCACGGAGAAGGTGTAGAGCTGCTGGACCTCCCTGTCCACGGGCTGCAGCAGGGTGAGGTAGCGGGTGATGCCACTCTGAGTCACAGTGAAAAACGTGGTGTAGTCGTTCAGGAAGAGATGCAGCTGCGGGTCCTTGGTCTTTCAACAATGTCAAATGAAAAAAAGAGCATTTTATTATAAATTCAGAGGTACATTAAGTCTCCAATTACTCGCTACAAGTTCTCCTTTTAGTTGAAACCTAAATAAGCACAAATGCTGTGACTACAAATCTACAAAACTATAAAAACAAAAAAAGGTAAAAAACCTCACTGCTGGCCTAAAACTCTAATCTTCTTGATGAAAAACGTATTAAAAAACCACTAGAGTAAGAAAATCCAATTGTAAATAAATACCTGTATTGGTTTTAAATAAGTGCCTTTTTTCCCTCCCATTAAACAGTAATTTTTAAGCCAGACACGACTTAATATAAGAAACCAGATTCCAGCATTTCTCTTCATATTAAAACCCAAACAAAGCTGAACTTGATTAACAGAGCAATAAAACAGCTGGGCTGGTGCACTGAACAAAGAGAATAACTTGTGGTGAATGTAGCACAAAACAGAGGCAGCCCAAGGATCTCCTTAGGTCTCAGAAAGAATCCAAATGTATTGATGCAGAAGTAGGAACCTCTCAGTTGGTGGGGGGAAAACATCATAAAAACTGAAAAATAACATTTTAAGGTAAAGAGAGGGAAAAAAGGTAAATTTACTCATGGCTTCTTGAGGACTCAGGCCACTCCCGATTTCCACCTCTTTCGAGGTGTTTTTAACTGATCAGACTTTACCTGAATTTAATCTTCAAACAAATCACATCACCTTTTGTTGCCCAGAGTATTCCAACAATTTTCTGCATAATCTGGTTAATTTAACCTGACTTCATGTGCTGCTCTCACTCGTGAGTTGGAGAGTTTATTTGTGTTGTCAGGGAATGCAAATTCCAGGGAAATGCAAAAGGCTGGGAGACAAGTCCTATAAAAACTGCTTTAAATTGGCCCCAGGAATGTGGAGATGAGGAACCAGAGGAGCGGTACCAGGAATGACAGAAAATCCAGGATTTTACCAGCTCCTTCCCAACGTCATTCCACAAATCCCAGCCCTACAGAGGAGGACATAGGGAGAACCAGCTGAATTCCAGAAACAAACCCAAAAGGAGAAAAGCTGCATTCAGCAAATAATCCCCAAAGGAGCATTACTTCTCTGAACACTTTGTGAATCCAAAGCTCTTCTGGAAGGTTCACTCCATCAGTGCCATTCCTGGAGGATTAAAASCCTTGGGAGCACAGGACAGGTCCCCAACCCCCAGCCAACCCTGACCTGCACCAGGACAGAGCAGCACAACACCAGGACAAAGAGAAACTGCTTTTAGTGAGCCCAAATCAAGCCCCAAAAGCAAAGATTCCACTATTTAAATGAGAAAACATTCCAGGAAGCCACGAGAAAGAATTATCCAAGTGTTCCACACGAGTGGTTCCTCAGTGCCTAAAGCTTTGCTGCAACTGCAGCTCCCAGGAAAATGAGAATTCATTTTACAGCCAGCAATGCAAACAGCAACCTCTTCATTCCAGGAAAACTTAGGGAAGGTAATTGCCCATAATTGTTCACTTTGTAGACATTATAAAGTCAGTTAAGGATTTAATTTACAAAAGCCCCAGTTAATTGTGCAGTTCTTGCTTTCATGTCCTTTTGAACACTAATAAACAGCATTTTTTTCCCTAATTTATTCCTGAGAAAAACCAATGATGGAGATCTCAAACCCTCCTGGAGTAATGTGTCCTATTCCTTTGCTATCCTTGTCTTAGAAATGTTCTCCTAGTGTGGAAGGGAAATTGCCTTTACAGCAATCAATGCCTATTTTAGCACCTCCCAGGCATGTCAGAGCCACAGAGCAATTTATTCCCTTCGTCTGGAAAAGCATTGTTATGCTTGGACATTATTACCAGGGATATTTGACATTATTAGCAGGGATCCTGGACATTATTATCCCATTTTTTGCTGCCTGAAAAGTCAGCTCGACTTAACCAAACATTTCACGTGAGAGAAAACAATCCCAGCTACACTGCCAACACATTTTCCAATAATTTAATTTTTTTAAATTATTTTATTTTTGAGGCCTGGAGTTCAGCATTGTGATTTCTGGTGACATTACTGGGTCTCTGATAAACTGTTTAGCATGGAATTTTAAGTAGGAAATTATCACAGCCCACACAAAAGGGTTCACATGCAACCTGCAAGGAGCATTTCAAGCACACAGTTCAAACCTGAGGTGCTTTTTAATTTTAAAAAGCAGTTTTGTGATACTCAGGATGCCTTTGAAGACTTGTGATTATTTAACGAACATTAAGCAATCACAAGGCGTGACTTTATCCCCTAAATTGGGTCCGATGTGTTTGAAGGGCTCTTTGCAGGCTTCACAAAGCAAGGGACAGTCCCAGCCTCAAACACCAGCAGGGCAGAGAGAAATGAGGGAGGAAAGGGGGAAAYGAAGGAAGAAATCCCACAGTTAAACCAAAACAAGGGGGTTTGCACACATAACACCCAATACCTACGGGGAAGGCACCTGGTGGGACCCGCAAAGGGAAACACAAAATGAACACAAGTGAGGAAACACCATCCTGGGACTGAGGGACAGCAGAACATTGGGGGAACTCATGGTTACAGACAAAAAACCCAACAGAATGAGACACACAAAATGCTGAGCTCAACAAAGCAAGCCTGGGCTGGAGTGCGTTCTGCTTGAAAAATCTCTGCAAAAGTTCCTGCATGGATATGGATGCTCCATTCCTGCTGCTCCTCAAATCCCACCAGAGGTTACAACTCTGCCCAAAGCAAACAGTTTTCTAAAACTGATGAAGATGGAACCAAAACTCCTGGTGATAATTACGATATTGCCAATAATGAGCAGACAAGGACAYGAATTCTGTGTGTGTTTCAACGGTCCCAAAAGTTTTTTGGATGGGGTCTATTTGGCTGTGAAGTTCTCCAGGGCAGCCAGAACAAGCTCCAAGAGTATCCAAACTGCTCAGACTTCCTGATTTCCAGCACAGGCCCATCCCCTAAAAGCTGCAGTGATAACAAAGACATTTGGATGACACAGCTGAGTTTTCCAACATTTTTCAAGTGGAGGATGATCAGCTCTGAAGCGCCCACGGAGGAGAGTTTTTGTTGGAGAGATGCTTCCAGCATCTGCCCTCCTCATTTCTGGGGGAAAGGAGAAAATCTTTCCCACTTTCAGCTGGAAAATCTGAGATCCAGAGCCTCGCAGAGGCAAAGCAGGGGAGGTTCTGTCTCCACACAAGAAATACACGGATCTGTTGGAGTGAGTCCAGAGGAGGCCACGGAGCTGCTCTGGGGCTGGAGCCCCTCTGGAGCCAGGCTGGGAGAGCTGGGGGTGCTCACCTGGAGAGGAGAAGGCTCCAGGGAGAGCTCAGAGCCCCTTCCAGGGCCTAAAGGRGCTCCAGGAGAGCTGGAGAGGGACTGGGGACAAGGGATGGAGGGACAGGACACAGGGAATGGCTTCCCAGTGCCAGAGGGCAGGGATGGATGGGATATTGGGAAGGAATTGTTCCCTGGGAACTTCAGAAGGCAGAAACCATGAGACATTCATCCTAAAATAATCAAGAAAGACACACAGTGCTTCAGGAGCAATTCAGTGTTAATATTTTTGGTTTTTCTTAAGTGTAAAGATCCAAAAAATTTAACCCCTTATCTGTATAAATCCTAAAGGAGGGGAACAGCCTTTTGTCTTTACCTTGCCCTTCTGTTTGTTTTAATGATGACATTAATTTACAATATCTGTTTCACTTAGGGACAGATATTTCCTGAGTTATTGCAACTGTTGCCCAGGGGCAGCAGAACTGGCCCCTTGAGAGAGTACTGACTGCAAAATAACTTCAAACAACAACTAAGAGTGATAGAAGCAATCAGGAAAATATCAGAGAAAAACACTTTGGTATTTAAAATGCCTCAGTTCTCCTGGTTAAAAAAAAATTGAAAATCTATTATTTCTCCTTCTCTGGAAGTACTACTGAAAATCCATAACCTGCGTTTGTAGCTGCACTTAAAACTTATTTTAGCCATTACCTGCTCTGTTTGCTCAAGTTGCTGCCAAGACATCCTTAAATAAAATTCTTTCAAATTTACCACAAGTTGTCTGAAAAAAAAAAAAAATCAGAGAATCCCAGAATGCCCTGAGCTGGGAAAGACCCACAGGGATCATGGAGTCAGGAACCCAGGAATGCCAAGGCCAGGTTGGATGGGGCTTGGAGCAGCCYGGGACAGTGGAAGGTGTCCCTGCCCATGGCAGGGGTGGCACTGGATGGGCTTTAAGGTCCCTTCCACCCAACCCATGTCCATGACTGACACTCAGTGCAGCTTTATCACCAACCCCAGCCACTGGATAAATTAATTCTCTCCCGTGGAAGCCAAAGAGGAGGGAAAAAAGGCTTGGGAAGCCTTATGTAAAGAGCTCTCAGCTCACAGTTTAAGTTCCTCATCTCAGCTTTGGTTTGCTCAGGTCTTAAGGAACCTGCGTGGCTTAATTTAATTTATGCCATTTAAACAGAGCACTTAATGATATCAGCACTCGGCAGTGCTGCTCTAGTGCAAGGTCTATTTGCAATGTCCCATCTATAAATTAATTTCTGCAAGGTTTATGGCAGGACTCTGCTGTAATTCCCACAGGGTTTCGATTCAGAGTGGGTTTTGTTCTTTTTTTTCCTTCAGACACACAGTTTAGTGAGCACTCTCTTCCTGTGTTCACCTGAGGACATGGAGTCATTTTCACTTTTCAATTAGCAGGCAGAATTCATTATGATTAACCAGCGGCACCAGTGGGAACTGGGATGCACCAGCACGGAGAGGGTTTATCATCAGCAATCCTTACATTTAAATATATTCCTAAATCCATGAATTTCCTGAGGTACAACGAAGCCATCAGGACACTGAGACCTGCAGAAGTTAACGAGCATTACCTGKGCTGACAATCCCACCCCGAGCTCCCATCCAGCCCCACGAGGAGCAGTTTTAGTGTTTGGCCATTTTATGTGGGAGCTCTGTTCAGTTGCTGCACTCCCAGCTGGAATTCTGGGAATTCTGGGAATTCAGCAGGTTAGAAGCACGCTGTGAATCTCTGGCACACAGACTGAAACACAGACACTTCAATCTGGTTCTCTCACATCTGTGTCACACCTGCACCATGTCATGGCTTTGGAAAGGGCTCTGCATGAGCCAGGTGATGCCAAAGGAACAGGAACATGGAATATTTCCACCCAAGGATGAGGCTGATCCCCTCTGGCTGCAGGCAGGTCTCTGTGTGTCACAGAATCCCAAAATGGTTTGGGTTGGAGGCACCTTAAAGCCCATCCAGTGCCACCCCTGCCACGAGCAGGGACACCTTCCACTGTCCCAGGCTGCTCCAAGCCCCAATGTCCARCCTGGCCTTGGACACTGCCAGGGATCCAGGGGCAGCCMCAGCTTCTCTGGGCACCCTGTGCCAGGGCCTGCCCACCCTCCCAGGGAACAATTCCTTCCCAATATCCCATCCATCCCTGCCCTCTGGCACTGGGAAGCCATTCCCCCTTGTATCACTGCACAGCCTTGGAAAAAGCCCCTCTCCGTTCATTTAGATGTTAATCCACCTGAATTTCTTAATCTGTCTCAGTGACAGCARAACTCCACAACAACAAGAAAGCCCCAAAATAGATTTTTGGCATTTAGTCATTCTGCCACACTGAAATATTCACCTTTTCCACTAATAAACAAAAAGAATTCAMTTTTGGCTCTGCCTCATTGTGTGTCGTGTGGCTGAAGCAGATTTCCAGTAACTTCACCAAGCTCCTGCTAATCGTCATCCCGTGAAAATTAAAACATGAGGTAAAACAACCTTAAACTCAGTAGGAGAAGCATTTGGGCCCCTGAGCTGCCATATCCATGGAATATCCTTCCTGTGGATACGAAATTTCAGGTCTGCTTGTACTGAGCCACAGAAACATGTAACAACTTCTAACAAGCTGCCTGAAGCAGCTCCAGAAAGATAAATTTGGTTATTACAGCTATTTCCGATGCAGATTATTTAAGGTATAGTCGTGCTCCCAATTAAGGATCTGCTGCAGACAGGATAGATTTTTTTTATTAATAGTGTTCCAATTAAAATGACAAATACTTGGGCCACGGCTCTATTGGAATTTTTAGTGCAGGCAAACACAAGTTTATTGATGAACTGCCCTATCCCACATCCAAATATTGGGAGAAATTTGTGGGAATGTGCTGATGGCCAACAATAAAATGTGGAGCCCAGTGATCAAACTGCCTGTGATGAATCTCAGAGCACCCCTCAAAGCTCCAGGTATTGAACTCGTACTGACCAAAGGAGGAACACAAAGGACTTTTGGTGGGGAACGGGAATCCCAGGATTTTCTTACAAACCTAGGGAATTAAAAGAACAGGTTGCTCTTCCATGCAGAAATTCCCTGAATTAAATATTTGTATTTTGAGTGATAAATATTATGAGTGGTACTTTCTACGTGATTCAGTCAGAGTCAGCCCAAATTCAGGATTTAACAATTCCAAGCGATYCTAATTTTCTGTCTATGATATGACCTAATATGGAGTTACATGGAGAACCTTGAATTATCCAATCTGCCTTTGACACCTCATGGGCAGAGCTGTGCAGGTGCCAGGGAAGGGTTAATGCAGCACCATTAACTCCAGCCTGAAAAYCCTTGGAGCTTTCTGAATTCCCAAGTCTCTCTGGCATCCCTCGAGTGTAACAATATCATCTCCCAGGAATGGGAAAGAGTCCCAAAAAATCACCAGCAGAGCAAACTGCCACTAAATTTGAGTGTCTGATTTGGGACGTGGAATTTTCTTCTGTTAAGGGAATTGCTTTGAATTATTCCACAATGGAATTGTGGCCAGCAGTGCTGGGTGGCTTCTCTGACCACTCTGGGCTTTGTATCACAGGGACATCTTCCACTATCCCAGGTTGTTCCAAACCCCATCCAGCCTGGCCTGGCACACTTCCAGGGATCCAGGGGCAGCCACCAGCTCTGGGTTACATTTATAAACCTGATCCCTGCCCACCTTGACTATTCCTATCCAAAGTGGCATCCAAGATCCCATTAATTTGATCAGCCAAGAAACTGCTTTAAGCAGAACTGAACCTGAGTGTGTCTCAAGCAATCCAGATCCTCACCAATTCCTGCTGCTTCCCACCCCATGCCCTCATTCCATACCTTTCACCCTTTACAAAAGCCAGATCCAACAGCCTTTTCCATGTGCCTTCCAACCATTGATTTCTGTCAATGCCCATAAATTGAGGGTGAAACTTTAATGGATAGAGATCCTCGGCAGGAATTTGGGATTTAAAACAATACAACACTCTAATGCTGTGATGTTTTAGTGACAAGAGGCTCTTGTATTCCTTAAAAAGCATGTATTTGCCTAAAGTGAAGCCTTGAAAAGCAGACTGTCTTCAGACTCTCAGGTTAAGAACTTTATTCAAGAGATCCTATAACTATTCCTACAAAACCTGCAGCTCGCCTTTCCTTCTGTAGCTGAAGGAATCAAAAAATCAAGGGAGACAACTGGAGAGACAACAGCAATTAGAGGGAAAAGAAGTATTGGCTAAAAAAATCCATAACGACCTTGGTGAGAACAGAAGCAATGTTAGAGGTGTTGTACTGTTACTCCTTGGCTACTATTCCTCTGGAGATGCCTGATTTCCACTCTGAGTAATGTTCTATCAAACTCTGGCAGAGCAAAGAATGCAATGAACTTTCAGCCTCCTGCTATTCCTCCTATTGCTCTTCTTTTTGGTTCAGACCAGGAATTCCTTTCTCTCTGAGCTCCCCTGTCTCATTTCCGTGGTGTGGGGCGGGCTCACCCCTGTCACAAAATGCATTTTGATTGCCCTGTGCGCTGAGCACGCACCAGCTTGAACAGAACGGAAACTTCCAGAGAGGTGAGCAAAACCCAGATCAGAAAAAATCCACTTCCAAATCTATCTGCACTCGGAACGAAAACAAACAGAAAATCATCATGAAATTAAGATAATTTTTTTGTATTTATTGATCTAAATAGGTTTGTCTCAATTAAAAAAAAATAAAAAAGAAAGAACTCTGAAAATAATAAAACTGCAACCTCTCTAAAAGAACTGTACCTCTTCCACGTCGTTGTCCAGCACCACGACCTGCAGGGGGGAGGTCAGGTTCCAGTTATCCGAGATGGTCGTTCCCACCGGGGAGGATTCCAGGATGAAGCCCTCGTAGGTAGACCTTGTGAAATAAGGCTTCTGGTTGTTCTCGTCCAGGATCTCGATGTGGAGGTTGGCAAAGGCAGGGAGAGGATGTCCATTGTCTTGTTCAGCCTAAAAGAATCACCTCATTTGTCAGAGGTTCTCAGTTACCAGCAGCGACTCCCTGGGGATGGTTCTACTTAAGAGTCAGAATCCAGTTAAAAAATGGATTTTTTTTTTCTCAGATCTCCCTATTATGGAACTCAACATCATGAAAAAGAGAAATACCAACTAAAAACTAGCTCAGAGAGAAGAACAGCAACACTTTCCATCACGGTCACATTCACACAGCCACAAGAACCCCAAACCTTGTGCGAACACAGCTCCTTAAACTCTCAAGAGCGAGAGTTTTGGAAAAAGTTCCGAGGGATGAAAGAAAACTGGGAATGCTGATTGGGCAGCAGAACCCACGGCAGCAGCAAGAGAGTTAAACCCAAAACGTGGTGTAGTGGGTTGAGCCTGAGTTGATGGATAGACTTTTACACCAATGACGCTTCTCACAATTTACATATTTAAACAGCGCAGAAAAGCTGTTTACATTTTTAAGTGATGATGTACTATGTAGAAATAGTTTAAGGTAAAATGTAGTTAAGCAGAAACGAGATTAAGGTAAATTGTAACTTCGAAATAGTTGTAATATGTTAAGAAATGTAGTAATAAACACATGGTAATAAATGTCTTTTAAGTTGAGAAACTACAGAGCCAGGAACCAAGACATCTTAGAGGAAACGAAGATAAACCGCATGCATCCCAGGCAGTCTGTTATCTCACCAAAACTCACACCTCCCAAGGACGCTGTCAGCTACAAATTAGGCTGGAGACTGGGGAGGCACCGGAGGGRGGTGCCTGTCTTTAATTCTGAAGTTATCCAGAGGATCGAAGAGGCGTTGTGCTGGTGGAAGGGGACAGGGAGCGGAGAAGGGGGAAAGTTGAGTGAAGTGTAAATTACTTTCTGAGCTTAATGAATATGTTAACAGTTTAAGGAGAGTACTTAAGTCCACAGTAAAATGAACGGAGTGCGCCTCCGGCAACATTGCCAAGCGCCCCAGCGCTGTGATATGCCTTTGTTCTACTAATAAATGTTCAAGAATATATTGCTAAAAAAATTTAGCTCCTGAATCCATTTTTCTCACAACTAAACCCATCCGGCGCGGCTTCGTGGGACCGGCGGGTCCCTCTCCTCACCACGCGGAGCCGGCAGAGCCTCCTGTCTGCAGCCAGCACCCTTCGTGCCGAACTGAAGAAGACACCATGCAGGCAGCAGCACAAAGCGAGCGAAGCTTTCGCTACTGTAAAGCCTGAACAAAAAACACTCTGCAACGTGGCGGCTTCAGAGTCAGAGAGAAAGAGAAAGTGAGTCATGTGAGACGGAGCTGAAGATGGCGGCGGGAGAAAAGGGGCAGTGCCGCGTTTCTCGCGCGTAGCTTAAAAATACTTCTTGCATGCCGTGGTAAGAAACTGTAATATCACAAACTGTTTGTCTCTTTAATTCATTTGAAGTACATGGGGGTGTTACAAACGAGCCAATCAATATTATGATTAAAGAGAATTTATTAATAATCAAAGTATAAAATTCGGAAAAAGCCACCAAGCAGAAGCAACGCCGAGCCAGGCGATCGGCGCTGGGTGAACTGAGTTCCGACCTCTATCGGTTCCAATCTCGCCTGTTCACCGCTGAGGTTTCTCTGAGGTGTCCTTTTATACTTTTCTTCTTCTTCTTTGTTGATTTTATCTTTTCAATACAACAATATAATTTTCCTGGTTTTTTTCTTCACGTCTGATGACAGTTCCTGAAATCAGTAGTCGATTTTTGCTGTTGGAATCAGTTTTCTGGTGGAAGTATATTATTGTTGCATATACATACAYAGAACACACATCCTGGAACCATATCTCTGTATATACACACACATCCTGGAGCTCTGCCAGACAAGCAAATCCCACGAAAWGCTTMTCTGTGGAATGCAATGGGAATGTACCTTGCCGGGGCTTATTCAGACAGAAATCCCTTGAACAGCAAAATTCTGGTGGTCACCTGCTTGTGCTTTTTTCTCAGTCGCAGCAAAAATCCTTAAAACTTTTAGCACGAATTATTTTGTATCATATACTACAGGGGGATGGAGAATTCACGTGTGGCCCGTGAAGATTGTGAAGAGTACCTATGCCAGGCTATATAGAAGCAGTGAGAGGCTTTTAGAGACTTGTGACGAAGAAAGCCTTTGTGTTCAGGCCAAAATAACTCATCCTTGAAAAGATTAATAACCCCACACGATGGCCTGTGTTTGACAGTGTGAAAGAACCGTGAGATTAATTCATGAGAGAGATGTTTTACACCACAGCAGATTGTTTCTTTCTGGGTGGGTCTGCTGTTAGTGGCAGTTTGGGAACCAGGTAAAGCAAAAGAAAACCCTTTTTTCCTTTAGCATAAGAAAGAGACTTTTCAAGAACTGCAGCAATGACTAAAATCCCATGTTCTCTTATCCTTTGTGCAAGCTGGGTAAAAGGAAGGGGGTGCTGGAAGAGAGGGGAGGTTTGCCTTAATTTCTTGTTATTCCTTTTTACTTTTAATTCTGTCATTAATAAACTTTTTTTTTGTACTGCTTAGTTTGAACCTGTTTTGCCTCGCAGCTCTCTAGTTTTCCTCAATATTTTCTTATTTTCTCCTTATGAAAAATAACAGATTTCATGTGCTTGACGCTTAGCTGCGTCAAAGCGCTGCAGGTGGGAGCAGCACGCATGGACAYGTTTGCTTCCTCTCCCCCCAGATCCGCCTCTTCAGCGTTCCATGAGTGGGATTTTAACCTGAGTTTTGCCTGTTTTTGAATCCCAGACTGGTTTGGGTTGGAAGGGACCTTAAAGCCCATCCAGTGCCACCCCTGCCATGGGCAGGGACACCTTCCACTGTCCCAGGYTGCTCCAAGCCCCAATGTCCAACCTGGCCTTGGACACTGCCAGGGATCCAGGGGCAGCCACAGCTTCTCTGGGCACCYTGTGCCAGGGAAGTTGTGGATGTGTGTCCAGCAAAATTCTTTACTTCCACAAATAACCCCCACATCTCAATGGCAGCTCTGCACCTCCCAGGAGTTACTCCCTGATATTYTTCACCTGATTTATTCTTATTCTCAAACTTCCTAAAGCTATAAGCACTAATTGCCCATTCCAGGGTGCTAATCCYCTAAAAACCTAAAATTCTGCTTTCTTTTCCTGTAACTTCCCAACCAACAACTAATTAAAGCAAAGACACAAGGGAATTAGGAGACAAAAAGGAATTTGGTCTCCAGTTTATAAAGAGCAAACCAGGCTTAATTATAGTCCTGCACACRACACTGCAGCAGGACAACAGCAGGGCATTGAAGGAGTTTCCTGTTCCCATGGGCAGAATTTGTATTCCCAAAATCTGGATGCACACAGACCCTGGACCACAACAGAGAGAATGGGACAGAAATTCCTGTTCATAACAGGACTTTCTGTTTGCAGAGGTTTTCCTTCTAATTTGGTTTTTCCCCCATTTCAAACAGATAATTCCTCATTTTTCAAATCAAGAGTCGAAGGAACCTTGGTCTGGAAACATCCCTTTGATTTCAACTAAGTTTTTAAAAATTTCTTCCTTAAACACCTTTTCTTGGTCTGAAAAATGTTCATTCTCTTTGTTTATAAAGCAGAAATAGTATCTTGTTAATGATCAAAACCTCTATTAAAAAAAAAGTATTAAAAGCTTCTAGTTCAAGTAAAAAGAAATATAAACATAAGAATTTTTATTTTCTTCAAAGGAGGTGATGACACCTTAAGTAATCCATAAAAACTAATTCTCTGTTTTTAGGAAAAAAAGTGGATTTCTCTTTTAAAAATATACCTGGATTACTCTTGAACAACAGGAAAAAATGCCCCAGGCTCCAGTCCCATCCAGTTGATGCTCCACTGAATGAAAATAAACTTTGTGTGTCAAAACCAACATCATCAAAATTACCTGGCAGGACTCTGGCTACTGACCCAGGAGGGTGAAAGTCCAGAACGTCCTGAGATGGAATTTTTGCCTAAGTTAAAATATTCAAAGCATAAAAAAAAAAAAAATCCCAGGAAAAGTCTGCTCCTCAAGCAACACACACTGCTGGGATTCTATTTTATATGCAGATGTATCATGGAATCAGAGAATCCTGGAATCTTTTAGGATGGAAAGACTTCCAGGATCATGTGCCCGATGCCCACCTTGTCCCCWGCCCAGAGCACTGAGTGCCACCTCCAGCCCTTCCTTGGACACCTCCAGGGATGGGCACTCCAAACCTCCCTGGGCAGCCCCTGCCAAGGCCTGAGCACCCTTTCCATGCAGAAATTCCTGCTGCTGTCCAGCCTGAGCCTCCCCTGGCCCAGCCTGAGGCCGTTTCCCCTTCTCCTGTCCCTGTTCCCTGGCAGCAGAGCCCGACCCCCCCCRGCTGCCCCCTCCTGTCAGGGAGTTGTGCAGAGCCACAAGGTCCCCCCTGAGCCTCCTTTGCTCCAGSCTGAGCCCCTTTCCCAGCTCCCTCAGCCGCTCCTGGGGCTCCAGCCCCTTCCCAGCTCCGTTCCCTGCCCTGGACACGCTCCAGCCCCTCCAGGGCTCTCCTGAAGTGCTCTTCCCCACAGGACTAACAATGGTTGTCCACCATTAAACACTCTTTTCTTCTGCTTTTCCAAGTAAAATCGGTCCCTTCAGAGCCCAGAGCTTCCATCCAACCCCTGTGAATTACTTTATAACAGCCCTTAATATTCCTCACTAGGAAGAGATCCTAAAAAAAGGAAAATGCAAACAACAGAGGGTCTCAATCTTCTGAACAGCTTGAAACACCACAATAATGGCCTTGCTTTAAAGTCCAGTGAGCCCGGAGCTCATTCTGGGATAAAAGCAGGAATATTCACCCAGGAAGGTGTTGCAGGCTTTGCTGAAGTGCTGGGAATTACACACGGCCAAACACAAAGAGAGTTGTTTGCTCCAAAAGCTGGACTTCAGATTTGAAACCCTGGAGCTCAAAAGGACAAAGCAAGGGAGCCTTTCCTCAGTGGGCACTCCCACTCAAAATCCCTTCAGCTTTCCTTCGTGTTCACTGGTCACAATGATGGATTCATTTCATTTTTTTGTTTCCGAAGACGCATCTACTTAAGGGAAAAAAGCAAGCTTTGCAAACAGCCACTTCTTTTTGCCTTCTGTTTGAAACAAGGAATTCAAAAAGCGAGCTTTGCAAACAGCCACTTCTTTTTGCCTTTTGTTTGAAACAAGGAATTCCGTATTACAACGTGAGGAATTGATTTGCTTTCAAGTGTTCCATGAAATCAGTCCTAGGAGCAACACTTGACTACGAGCAGAGTTCAACACAGACCCTTCATAATGCTCCAAAAATATATAAAAAGCTGTAATGTTGTCAGATTTTGCTCTAGTGCCCTATTCCTTGGGGTTTTTCTTTCTGTGGGGGTTTGGGGATTTTTTTTTTTTGCTTGTTTTGTGGTGGTTTGGGCATGTTTTTTTTGTTATTTTTGGTTTTGTTGTGGGTTTTTTTTAAGAGATGAAGTTATAGCTCATGGGAGTTGTTCCACACATTGAGTTCTGTTAGTGCAAACCCTTTTTCCTCATATTGACCTGGACTTGATTGCTGGTTGAGCTTTTCTGCTTCCTAACACGTTTTGGAGCACAAACAGCAAACACTTTACATTTTCTTCACCCTGGTATCTAAGACACAAAGCATTTGGGTTCCAGTCCTTCAACAAATGTGGTTTAGTGTCAAAATAATGAAGGATCTCTGAAACAACCCCAAGGATGTGACCTTCACACTGCTACCAAGACACAAAAAAACCAGCACAGAGTTAGACTGCGATATAACTGAGTAGTTAAGAGCAGCTCAAGAAAAAGAAAAGATAAAATAATGTGCAATGTGTTAATTCTCACAGATACTGAACTGCTTTAGTACATCAYCTCTGCTGAAGATTGCTTCCACTGGTAGTGTCCATAATTTTATCCTGATGGCAGATGGCTGGAGGTGACAGGAAAGCAGTTCCAGGGGGGATGCATGGAGTGAGGAGCAAAWGGCTGTGGGAATTAACAGGACCAACAGGAAGTTCACTCCTCCAAAGTAGCAGATGAAACAGTTCCCCCAAAAAATGAGAAATCAGAGCAATGCAAAAGGTTCCGTCATGGAACCATGGAGTATTCCAAGCTGGAAAGGACCCAAAGGGATCATCAAGTGCAATTCCAAGCTGGAAAGGACCCACAGGGATCATCGAGTGCAATTCCAAGCTGGAAAGAACCCACAGGGATCATCAAGTCCAATTTCAAGCTGGAAGGACCCACAGGGATCACTGAGTGCAATTCCAAGCTGGAAAAGACCCACAGGGACCATCAAGTACAATTCCAAGCTGGAAGGACCCACAGAGATCATCGAGTGCAATTCCAAGCTGGAAGGACCCACAGGGATCATCGAGTGCAATTCCAAGCTGGAAAGGATCCATGGGGATCATCGAGTGCAATTCCAAGCTGGAAGGACCCACAGGGATCATTGAGTGCAGTTCCAAGCTGGAAAAAACCAAAGGGATCACTGAGTCCAACTCCAAGCTGGAAAGAACCCACAGGGATCATCGAGTGCAATTCCAAGCTGGAAGGATGCACAGTCCAGCTCCAGGCCCCCAGCACTATCCAGAGCTGGAATATTCTCCAGCCAGTTCCCAATGTCCCCTCTCACTGCCCAAACCAGCAGATCCTGTCCTAGAGAAACATCTAAAAGAGAGCAAAACGTGGTTCCCTTGGATAAAACTCTGAGTTCCCATTTCTCCTTGGAATCACAGAATCCACTTCAGCAATAAATACTCCTAGTTCTCCATGGAATCACAGAATCCACTTCAGCAATAAATACTCCTAGTTCTCCATGGAATCACAGAAGCCACTTCAGCAATAAATACTCCTAGATCTCCATGGAATCACAGAAGCCACTTCAGCAATAAATACTCCTAGATCTCCATGGAATCAAAGAAGCCACTTCAGCTTCGGATGGAATCCTCCATCCAAACAATCCTAAGGAAGGAAATGGAATGCAAGGAAATGGAATTGTTTTATTTAAGACACTTCCATGCTGCTCCTTTTCCACAGGATTACAGAGCTATCTGAAGTGTAAAACAGGCTAGTTAGGAACAAATTTTAAATAAAACATGTAATGGGAGGTTTCTCTTCATGCCAGATCTTTTATTTGATAAAAATGGGAAGGTCCATCCCTAGAAGCAAAGAAAGACCCAACAAAAAAACCCCAAACAAAACAAAGAAAAAATCCCCAAACCAAAATAATAATAATAAAAAAACCCCAAACAAACCAACAAAAAACCCAAAAAAGTTGTCTCTCCATTCCAATCCCAACAGGAAGATGAGCAAGGGGAGCTGAGGGGAGAGTGGTGCATGGGGATAAATGTAAACTTCCTAAAAAAAATTGGGATGTCAGGATTTATTCCTGGTGAGGGGCTACACACAAATCTGTGCGGAAGAGTAGCAGGGGGAGCTGCAAACTGAGCTCCAAGAAGATCTCASAGTTAAGGAACACAAAATTAGGTGGCAGGGGGTGGAACCAGCTGGGCTTCAATGTCCCTTCCAAGCCAAACCATCCTGGGGTTCTGTGATCCATTATTTGAATGGATGTGGTTAAGTCAGGAGCAGCCAGCAGGGAGAGGGAGAAGGAAGGGCAGGGTGACAAAGGGGCTCCTTTGAGCTGGGACATCACTCGGTGTAACTGGACGGGGAGGGCAGGGTGAAAAGAGGGACAGCATTTATCCAGATTTAGGCCAAACTTTAGGATTGGGGATTAATTCCCGAGGTCAGCATGTACAGCACAAGGGAAGAAGCACTGAACTGGATTAAAACTTGGCTTAAGGACACGGAGCACAGAATATCTTTGGAACACCGAAGAAATGTGTGACTTTCCTGTCAGTGACTTTGCTGTCACTGGGGCAGGGAAATTAAATCAGCACAAAATGTGTCTGGACACTGGGCTTAAAAAAAACCCCAAACCCCAAACCATCCATTTGAGGGCCATGGGTAAAGGGTGACTTCAGGACCAGCAAGACTGACAGTGCTGCAGGGCAGTGATCAGCAATTACAGATTATTTCCCAAATATTGCAACTCTTTTTTCTTCCCTTAAAAAACCCACCAGATACGAAACCATCAGGCCAAGTTGTAGGTGATGAATGGTAAATTTGACATGGAAAAGATAGGTTTTTATTGCAGAAAGGAAATTTCTGTCAATAAAGAGACATCACAGAACACCCCAAGTATCGATTTTAATAATTTCATTGCTCTGGGAGTTTTGACACACAATTTAGGGTCAATCTTACTGATATGAAGAAATATTTTAGTGATTTAAAGGGAAGGTTTGGGTTTCCTGGACCCTTTTTTCCTTCATCACAAAGACAAACCCTGTCTCTGCACTCAGATTTTTAATTCTACATCAAATCCCATCGCTGAATTAAACACAAGAGAGAAAAAAAAGGCTGTCTCAAAGAGAATTAATTGAATTCGGAGTTCACCTAAGGGCTGAACCTTTGAACAGCTAATTAAAAAAACCACTTCTTGTCCTTAGTACCTACAGGAGATGCACAACCAAAGGAATGATTTGGAAAATTTCAGCCTTGACAGGAAGAGGATGGAGCAACTCTTTAACGAAAAGAAACTTCTTCCATTCTTGTCCTAATCTGTCACCCTGAGTACAAACCCCAAAGCTTAGAGGAGCAAAGAATAAGCACAAATTCTCTGAAATGCAAGAAAATTAAGACACAGGAAGAGGGGAAGGTTGGAGCTACCCCAACCAAAGGTAGCAAAGGTCAACAGATGTGTGGAGCCAAGAGATCAGAACAGAATGGGAAGAGTTGAAGGCTGAAATTCTTAGAAAAATCAACTAAACATTGCAGATCTGAAGTTTCTGAAGGGGTGAAAACCAAAAAACATTAGATCATTCTGGACTTTTGAAGTCTCAAAACCCATGGAGCATTTCTCTAATGCAGGAACTTCCAGTCCAGTGAGCCTCAACTGATGGACAGCTCCTCATTGCTGGCTGGGATTGTGCTCTCTGAAACTCAGAATAAAACAGCCACAGAATCACCAAGGTTGATTGAGCTTTCAAGCTCATCGAGTCCAACCATCACCCCAGCAACACCAGCATCACCCCCAGGGGCCACCTCCCGATGCCTCCTGCATACTTCCAGAGAGGGTGACTCCAACACTGCCCTGGGCGACTTCTTCCAAAGCCTGACCGCTCTTTGAGGGAAAAAGGAATCTTTTCTGATGTCTAATCTGACCCTCCCCTGGTGAACATGGTAAGAACAATTCAAAAATCATGCTTGAAGCTGCAGCCAAAGACAGGAGCCTAGAGAAGAAGAGAAGCAGCTCAGATCTCCCTGGATTTCTCTTTTTATTAATAAATTTGTCTCCCATGAGCCAGCCCGGCCTCCCATTGCATTCGGCCCTGCAGCACTGCCTGTCAAATCAGAGTCATGGAAGGAATCACAGTTTGGGTTGGAAGGGACCTTGAAAATCATCCCATTCATGGGCAGGGACACCTTCCACTGTCCCAGGCTGTTCCAAGCCCCATCCAGCCTGGCTTTGGACACTTCCAGGGATCCAGGGGCAGCCACAGCTTCTCTGGGCACCCTGTGCCAGGGCCTGCCCACCCTTCCAGGCAATAATTCCTTCCCAATATCCCATCTTAATTCCCCCTCTGTCAGTCTGAACCCCTTCTCCCTTGTCCTGTCACTCCAGTTCCTGTTGCAGGGTTGCTCTCCAGATTCACTGTAGCCCCTGAGGTCCTGGAAGGAGCTGTGAGGTGTCCACACAACCTTCTCTTCTGGAGAAGAACCCATTCTGTCAAACCCTACCACCTCCTTGTCCCGGTTGGGAACTCCTCACCCTGGCACTGCAGGAGAGGCTGAAGTGCTGCTTCCTCTTCACTCCCAGAACTCTGGCATAAAACTGCATTTTACAGGGGTCTGTCCCAGCTTCTTCCTTCCTCACCTGGAGGAGCCTCTGTCCTGCTCTGTCCTTTTCGGGACGCTGTGCTCAGGACGCCTGGATCTGTTCAGAGCTGCAGTGCTTTTCTCCCTGTGCTTTTCTCTATTTTCACTAATGATTCCTAATGTTCCATTTCCTTTTTATATTTTTTTTTTTGGATCACCGAGCCAACCTTCACACTCCATTCCCAGTTCCAACACCAAGATCTCATTCCCAAGTCAGGCCAGAACCCATCATTTTATAGAAAAGTTTAGGACGATCCTTTCTGACACCTTTCACTTTATTTTTAAGCCATGCCTAATTTTATCAGCCATTTTATCACCGACTCCCTTGGTCTTGCAAAGTCCTTCTGCAATTCTGCAGTCAACCCCTGGAAGTTCCATCCCAGGAAGTGTTGGGAAGACATGGGGACACGGAGTAGTGGTGGGCTTGGCTGGGTTAAGGGTTGGAATTGATGGTTTTAGAGGGTTTTTCCAACCTAAATGATTCTGTGACTATATATTTGTCTTTAAAACCAGAATATTATATATATATATTATATATTATGATTCTGTAATACCTCAGCATCAGAATTAGCTGTTATTTCAGTATTTCAACCACTGAGATCATTTCCAAGTTTCTCCAGCCTAGAGCTGTCCTCCACAACCTCCCTGTGTTTTAAACCAAATAATTTCTTGCCCTCTGCACCTTCCAGTGGCTGGCAAACATCCTCTCCCAGTCTCCCTGCACTTCCTTGGAACAGGAAACAGCCCTGGTGCAGTCACACCAACCATGGCACATAAATATCCTTATTTCCTGCCTTCCAGTTTAATCCTGAGGTTGTTTCCAAAAGGATGCCTTTTTCCCCTGTAATGCAGGAATTTTTTGACAGCCTCGAGAGCAACGGGCAGGAGGGATCCATGAAGTTCCCAATGGGAGCAGAGAAACCAATAAAGCTCCAGAGTGAGGAGCAGGAGAGCACCACTTCCTGTTGTTTCTGCTGAGATCCATATCAAGGAGAATCATGGCCATTGGGAAGGGTTTAATTTCACTGGGACTGCTGGGAGCATCTCGGATCCAAARCAGCTCCACGAGAAAGGAATCGGAGAACCACAGGATATCCTGAGTTGGGAGGGACCCACAAGGAAAGTCCAGCCCCTGTTCCTGCCCAGACACCCCAACAAYCCCACCCTGGGCATCCCTGGCAGCGCTGTCCAAACGCTCCTGGAGCTCTGGCAGCCTCGGGGYCGTGCCCATTCYCTGGGGAGCCTGGGCAGTGCCCAGCACCCTCTGGGGGAAGAACCTTTCCCTGAGCTCCAACCTAAACCCCCCTGGCACAGCTCTGGCTGTTCCCTGGGTGCTGTCCTTGTCACAGGGAGCAGAGATGGGAGCTGCCCCTCTGCTGCCCAGTTCGGCTGGAAAATCCACTCAGTTCAAAATTTCCAGCCAGGATAAATTCCAGAGTAAACAGAGTAGATATTACAGCAGGAACATCCTCCATCACCTCTTGCACAATGGGATCCCAAACCAATTTCCCTGTAACACTGGAATTTCAAGCACTCTGTTCCACTCTGACCTTCTGCCACCCTCTAAACAACAGGGAAATGCAATCCCACTGTAGAGCTGTTTCCATGGAATTGTCTGACACCGGGTTCACGACAGCCTGGCTGAAACCCCCCCGGGATCACAGGGATAGATCCATAGGATACCGAAAATGCTCTGCAAGGATATTCTTCAAAATCCTCTGCGTTGCCCTGGCGYGGTGTTGAAGCACATTTCTGTCACCAGCTCTGTGGGGGAGGCACCAAAACCACCCCAGGGGACACAAACCAATTCTTTTCCACAGAATTCCAGACTGGTTTGGGTTGGAAGGGCCTTAAAGCTCATCCAGTTCCACCTCACCTTTCACTAGCCCACGTTGTKAAAGTCTATTCCCCAAGAGCCATAAAACCCTTAGATCCAAGGAAAAGCATTAATAAATCAGGCTACAAATGTTACTTGAAGCTGGGAATCTTATCTTTTCCCTCTTCTCCCCTATTTTTTTCACTAATCTAGTTGGGGTTTTTGTTGAGATGCCCAAGTCACACAAATCCTTCCTAATTTCCCAAATACAATCAAATAYAACAGACAGAGGTTTATGAATTGACCATCCAGACTGGAAGAAAACCTACTCTAGAACTATCAATTTAATTAACTAAATCAATTTATCTATCAATTTAACTATCTAAACTACTCTAAAATGATCAATTTCATTTCACCGGTACACAGCTGCCCACATGAGATCATCAAAACATTCCTCTATTTCTCCACCTGGTGTTCTAAAAATCAAAGCATTTTCAGTCACTAATCCAAGGCCATCAGAAATGGAAAACCAATTTTCGCAGGAGAAATAAAATGCCTTCCCCGATTTTGAATCTGACAAGGATGCATTTTCTTTAGAGGAGGGGAAATTCGACGCATTCTTGGGTAAATAACACAGACCAGAGTGGTACAACCAGAAAGGAAAAAGGTCTGTGAGGGTGGGCAGGCACTGGCACAGATTCCCAGAGCAGCTGTGGCTGCCCCTGGATCCCTGGCAGTGTCCAAGGCCAGGCTGGACATTGGGGCTTGGAGCAGCCTGGGATGGTGGAAGGTGTCCCTGCCCATGGCAGGGGTGGAATGGGATGAGTTTTGAGATCCCTTCCAACCCAAACCAGTCTGGGATTCTCAGCCCTTCATTAGCCTCAAAATACTTTCAGTTTTTTTTTTTTTTTTTTGCTCTTGCAACTCCCACAGCTTTTACAGCACCTCTGAATGGACAAAATTCTTGGTTTTTCCTTAATTACTGAGAATCACCCCACTGCAAATATTGAGGAGAACCTCCTGCAGCTCCTCATCCTTTGCCTACTCCAAAAGTGAGTCCCTGTGAACTGAATCACGCCCAGCATGAGCAAGTTTCTCAGAATCTGCTCTCCCCCMGTTGTGGCAAATTCTCCAAAGTGCAGGAATTCCACCCATGAGCATTTCACACCCAGCCTCCCGCAGCAAATGGATCATAATGGAAGTGCCAGCTTCGATTCTGTCTGATTGATTAATAACCCCTGTTCAGACAGGAAAGGAGCAAAGTGCAGCAATTGGATTAATTCTCCCGTTTGCTTCATGCTTAAAAAAAGTAAATAAAACCCGTCTGATGCTTTTTAGAGCTGGTAACAAGAACATAATCTCATGTCTACACTGCAGTGGTCATGGCACTGTAATTTTAATTAAGCCCTTTCAGTTTAAAGGCTTAATCCACATATTGTGGCAGCCTTSCTGTTGCCACATGGAAATTCCAGTGGGAACCCCCTCAAAAATCCTTTTTTTTTTTGTAAGGATGTTGTAATAATGCCCATGTTTCTTGGCAGGGAATGGAAGCGCCAAGAGCTCCCACAGAAGGGCAAAATTGTTTTTCTCCTTGCTTGTCAGCTAATATATTCCAGAGATAGAGGGAGGTTGAAATCCAGCATTTCTTATTAGGATCTTTAGTTTTTTCCATTGTCTCCTTGTTTGAGAATTCAACATTTATCAGCAGTGCAGGTGCGTGCCCCCATTTCCTGTCCTCCTTCCTTCCTGCATTCAAACATTCTTGTATTGACTTAACCACCTTTTCCATTTCACAGTTTTCCATAATATCTTAACAGGAGAAAAAAAAAATTGATCTTCTCATATCAGAGGGAATATTTTAAAGATTAAATTGAATGCATGCTGCAAAAATAGCAGATTTTCTGTTTGAAGGGAAACATCACACGTTGCACGCCTCCAGATAAAACAGAATCCAATCCAACAACTGCGAGAAATGAGAAATGTGCAACACAAGAAGCTGAAGGTTTGATGTGGTGCAAGCCTGAGCCATTATTCCAAAGGTCCCTGARGGATAGAGCACTAAAACTTTTATTGTTTTAGTAGGTGGCACATTGTCATCCTTACAGACTGATCCTCTTCCTTACTATTTCCTTATTTTCCCTGACTGCATATTTACCACAGCAACAGGAACCTCCTAAATCCTGTAAACATTGCTGTTAACGACCCAGGTTGCTATTTAGGCACAAAAAATACCCTCCCACACCAGTTAATTGATTTTTAATCGATGTCTTGTGCGGCCCAAGTTTGGGAACTAAAGGGCTACAGGGTTTTAACTTGTAACTCCTTAGGATATTTAGAGTCATGGAATGGTTTGGACAGGAAGGGACCTCAAAGCCCAYCCAGTGCCACCCCTGCCATGGGCAGGGACACCTTCCACTGTCCCAGGCTGCTCCAAGCCCCARTGTCCAGCCTGGCCTTGGACACTGCCAGGGACAGGCTGTGCTTTATGGCTTTTCCCAGCACTAGGAGCTGAATGGGCAGCAGGAAGAGCATTCCCAGCAGGGCAGGGAGGGATCCTGCYCCTCTGGGCAGCCCTGGAGGCACCTCTGGAGTGCCGTGTCCAGCTCTGGATCCTCAGCACAGCAGGGCCAGGGAGCTCCTGGAGCGGGGCCGGCGGAGGCTGCGCAGCTGAGGAAGGGCCTGGAGCATCTCGGTGCCCAGGAAAGGCTGAGGGAGCTGGGGCTGCTCAGCCTCGAGAGGAGCCCCAGCTGAGAGGGGCCCTCAGCCCTGGCTGGCCCTGGCTGCAGGGAGGGCTCCGAGCAGGGCCCAGGCTCTGCTCCGGGGGCCCAGCAATGGCACCAGAGCCACGGGCAGGGCCTGAGCCCAGCAATTGCCCTGCACAGGAGGCAGAACTTCTGCCCTGGCCAGTGCCCAGCCCTGAACAGATTGTCCAGAGAGGCTCTGGGCTCTCCTCCCTGGGGCTGTTCCAGAGCTGTGTGCACACAATGCTGTGCCCTGGGCTCTGGGATGGCCCTGCTGGAGCAGGGAGGTGCCACCAGGT
The DNA here is from genome assembly GCA_003713295.1 of Parotia lawesii. Lineage (NCBI taxonomy): Eukaryota > Metazoa > Chordata > Aves > Passeriformes > Paradisaeidae > Parotia > Parotia lawesii. The sequence goes on from RAHM01000128.1 coordinate 1,612,283, forward strand.
GCCCTCTGTGCTCCCTGCAGCCTGAGCCACGCTGGGATTTTGTGAATATTCACTGCTCAAACGTGAATTATTCACCGCTGCCCCAGCCTGAGCCGTGCTGGGGTTCTGTGAACATTTCTCCACGCACACAATGATCTGTACCGCCGTGATCCGCTGGGATGGGCCGTGAACCGAACATGTGAAACAGAAACCAGCGGCATCCTCAGGACAACGGCGCTCATAAAAAGCGAGGGGACAAGTGGTGCTGAGCTTGTTCACACAACGTAACTTGAAACGTTAAAACTTTGCAACATTCATTCCCTTTTCGCAAATATTCACACCCTTCTTCCCCCTGATGGTGCTAAATGACGCCTGACAGGCTAAAAAAAGGAAGTGAAAACTGCAGGAAAGACAAGCAGGCCCCACCCCACATTTTCTCCAGAGCTTTTGTTTTATGGAAAGAATATAAACACACGAATTCAGCCCGAATTACCTTAATAACCAAGTCAAACTTCTGGTGTAAATCCCTATTTATTGGCTTGAGGAGGGTGAGTTCAGCCGTTGTGAGATTCATATGGAAATACTGGGGATAATCCTCAGGAGTACCTGCAAAAAAGACATTGAGGTTTGAACAACTCTGAAAGATTTAGTTCAACAAAGTGTTTATTTTACTCATTAATCATCAAAGGAACAAAGYCTAATTCTGTTGTTGGAAGGATAAAATATTGCTTTATGTGGACACGGAGCTTAAGGATACTATAAAGTTACGTATTTAATATTATTATTTCCTTACTCTCCAGAACCATGAAGATTCCTCTCAACTGGGACTCCCTAAGTACTTAACAAGAGGAATATTATTAATAACGTGTAAATAATATATATAAGTAAAAACACAAGCAATAATAATATGATAACAACAGGTTATTTTAGAAATCCCTCTAGGAAAAACAAGTTTCTCAGGGAGGAAGCAGCAGATGAAACCTCCAACGGCTTCCATTAATTATCAGCTGTAAACGGCGTTTTCATGGCTGTGGATTTCCAGGATATTCTCCAGGCCAGTGAAAACAGAATCGTCAGAGCCTGAAYGGATTTTTTGGGAGCCTGTGGAGATTGAGGAAGGGCTGTGCCAAGGCTGTGCCTGGCAGCTGCAGCAGAAAAATGTGCCTGTGCCTAAGCCTGAAGGTTCCAGCACCACAGCCCGGCACAGGAGGAGGGAAAAATTCCGTCTACAGTGAATTCCGACACAGGAGGAGGGAAAAATTCCGGCTACAGCCATTCTGAGCCCTGGGAGTCTCAAAGGAATGGCTCAGAAAGCCCAGGTGTTCCACACAGAGCGAACTGCGGCATTCCCAGCTCAGCAGGATTGCAAGGACATGCCAAGAAGACAAAATTCTGGTTATAAGCCTAAAATCCCGAGGGGTTTGGGTCCTGGAGCAGCCCTGTCAGCAGCTGAGGGCAGAAGGCGCTCCTGGATCAAGGGATAAGAGCCCCAGAACATCCCTGAGACCCTAAAGCTGCCATGGGAACAGCACAAACCTGGCCCTGCCCAGCCCTGAATCCAGGCAGGACTGAGGCATGAGATTCAACACAAGGGAAGATGCCTTTCCTGATAAATGCTGCTGTTATTTGTTCACTTTTCAAGTGCAATGGTTAGAAAATGCTTTTAGAAAGCCAGCAGATAAATTACTGCAGTAATTTAATTTGCAATCCTCCAGTGACAAGCATTTGCTAGATAAATAAGTTATATAAAAATTATCTTAAAAAATTATAAAATTATATAAGTTATATAAAATATATTAAAACTCATATAAATTATATAAATATAAAATATAAATTATATTAAAAAAATATGTTTATATGTATTTTATATCTATTTTTTCTGTGACTCTCTTGATATACACCGATATCATCGACCCAAAAAGCAGCAAAAGAACCACCATGGATTATTTTTTCTCTTATACCACCAGCAAAAATTCAGAGCTTCGAGCTCCAAGTCCTGTGTCCCCTTGCCTCGCCTTTTAATTTCAACTTCTAATGAATCAATCTAATTTCTGAAGAGCACAAGGCAGCCAGCAGGAGTGCCAAACTTTTGGCAGGTAACAGATTGCTGGTGTTAGAGGCTGCACATCACCCAGGGCTGGTGCTGAAGCTAAAAAAACATCAAGAAATTAAGGAGTGAATGCAAAAACTCTGAGAAAGGAGAAAACAAGAGGGGCCCTGAAGAAGAACAAATACACAGGGGAGGAGGGTGAGAGTCACAAAGGGATCTAGAGAAGGGAAGATGAGGCTGACGTTGTGTAAGGATGTCAGGAGAGAATCCAGGGGGAAAAAAAGGGAAAAAAACAACCCAAAAAACTCCACAAACGACCAAACCAAGCTCACCAAGTCAAGGAGGAAAAGGCAGCAAGGTGGATGATAGAAAAGCAAAAATTAAAGCATATGATGCCCTTAAGACAGGCTGGAAATAAATYCCCACAGACCGATGTCTATAGAGCAGGTATTTGTTTATTGCAGCRCTGGTGATGAGGGGGATTTTTCCTCCTAACTCACCCGCCTTTGTCAAGTGCTGTGGTATATTTGTACAGTAAATTTTGCCTAATGTTGCTATGTCATTACAGCACCATCACATATGCGCTGGAACTAATTTACATAGCATGATCTCATGGTTATTTGTTGGAGTCCAAAGTGCAGGGAATATTTCTCTGCCTGTTTTGAAGAGTTTTACCCCCCTGGACAACCCTGTTTTTGACCTTCGTCCATGGAGAAAGGTACCTACCCTCTGAGAGGAAGTAGAATCTACACTGGTGTGAATTGGGTGATAGAACATTATATAAGATTGTCACTGGGTGAAAATTTAGAGGTGTTGGGTTTGTTAATTTAGCAAAATAGATAAGAAACAAAACCTTCAAAATGGAGGATTGTTGTTGTTTTAGGCCTTCTTCTTTCTTCTTTCTCTACTCCATTTTCTGCGGCAAAGGTGGATTGAGAGGATTGGATGAAAAATGCCACAGTTCCTTTCATGTGACAATACAATTTATTAGGTATTGGTAGAAAAGTAGAAATATCTTTCGTTTCGGGTTTTCATTGGTTAATTTACCTATAAAAGGACACTGTAATCTAGATAACTGGCCTTCTCCCTTGCGCTTTCTAAGAGGAGTCATCTCGTTCCTTGGCTCCTTTTTCTGATAAGACTTAATAAACAACTATCTGAGAGCAAAGGCGTGGAAGAGTCCCGTTCGTCTGCAGAGCCCGGGCAAGGGCTCGGGGAATCCTCCCCCATCAGGGGAGGCTCAATTAAGACACGAAAAAGTGTCAGTCATTGGATAATTCTTTGCACTGCACATGCACTTCCCCAATTCAGGGGTCTTCAGGGGTCTTTGATGAAGGCTTCTAAAGTCTTCTTCGCACTTGAACTTTTCAGCTTTGTCTTCAGGGCATGCGCAGTTACGATGCTCTTCGGTCCATCTGGTCTTAACTGGCCTAAATTCTTTGTTTTGTGGCTAATTGGCTTTGGCCTCCCAATTTCTCATTACTACTACACTTATTTATCTCTAAAGCTATACACCTGGTAAGCTTTATCTCTTTTCTTTCTCTCTAGTCTGCATTTAAGCAACTAGTTAACTATATACCAGCCATTACATTGTATAAAAAGTTATTCATATCAGGTTATATGGGTATCAAAAGTTCTGAATCAGGTTATATAAGCATCAGGTTATAGGTATAGAAGTTATGATTCATATTTTACTTCTGTACTTTTTACATAAGTAAAAGCTATGATTCAGGCTATATAAGTATAGAAGGCTATGCTTCAGGTTATATTAATATTTTTCAACTTATATTGATAAAAAGTTATGATTTGGGTTATATTAAGGTTACATAGATATCTTATAACCCAAGCTATGTAAGCACTTTGTTGTTGTGACCTGAGTTACATAGACATCACATAGCAGAGGTGGATGCCCAAATCCTGACTGGGGATGCCTGCTCAGCTCCTGCCCAGCACAGGAAGGGCTCAGATTCCTGGATCCCTGAACTGTGGGAGCCAGGTTTTCCAGGAGCAGGGATATCTGCTTCGGCAGGCACAGAAATATTGGCATTTCGACAGAGCTGAGCAGCCCTCAGTCCACCTCTGCCTGCTCTGAAGATCCAGGGATGAGCTCCGGGTCTCCTGGCTCCAGAAATTCCATGTGTTTGGAGAGGCTGAGGGACCAAAATGTGGGGGGCCAGCAAGGGGGAGAAGGAAAGGACTCCTCAATTTGCTTTTCCCAGAGCCAGAGGAGGGGTTTTGTGGGATCTGGGGCTTGAAATGGACACAGGACTGGAGAGGATCCTCCCCCTTCCCCAAAGTTATTGTGCATTTTTGGCTCTTTCTTTAAAAGAGCAACCAAAAGCGTCCAAAACTGGCAGCAGAAATCACAGAGTCAGTTTCAAGGGCAAAAAGCTGATGATGGAAAGGAAAATTTGGCTTTTCTCAAGGATTGGCCCCAGAGAAAATAAAGCCTTCAAATTACTCCTCAAAAGAGTATTTTACTAGTGATTTACTGGTAAACTATTTACTAGTAATTTACTATTAAAAGTAATACATTTTACTATTAAAAATAATGCATTTTACTATTAAAAATAATAAAATTTTCTAGTTAAAAATCATAAAATTTACCAGTAGAATCAATAACACTGCTTGCAAAAATAAAGGGAGGGGCCTTGCTCCACAGCTGGAATAGTGCAGGGAATGTGGGTGTATTGCAAAGACCCAAAGAAATGAACATTCCCAAAAGCCAAGGGTTGGAAAAATGAGTGTATTACAAAAAAAAAATCCAAATATCCCGTTCCCAAATGTTAAATACATCAAATATCCACAGTGCCTTGCACAGGTGGGCAAAGAAAAAAGGGAAAAGAAGAACCAACTAAAACTGAGTCAAGTAAAAACCAAATTAAAAATCTTTCTCATAAGTAACTTATTCCCTAAGTCCATGGGCACAGTTCAAACCTCCCAGTGTTTAAAAAAAGGACATTTCTAAAGATATCGAGGAGAATGAGGTTGAGATCTAAAGAAAAGGGGGAAAAAAAATCCACATAATGAGAAACATCTGCAAGGCCCATTGCCTGTGGAACTACTTAATATTTTCTGAGGCTAAAACAGAAATAGCAAATCCTGGCAGAGATGAAGGCAGACTTAAAATCCAAAAAGAAATCCTTTGGAAGAGCACAGGGGAGGGAAAATAAGGGGGAAAAAAAAAGGGAAAACCAGAACAGAGAAAAAAAAAGAGAGAAGGGAGGGGGAAAAAAGAGGGGAAAAGGAAGGTAAAAAGAAGTAAAAAGGAAAAAAAATAAGGGGAAAAATGAATTTTAAAAGAAGGGAAATAGAAACTACAAAAAAAAAAAAACCAAGGAAAAAGAAATGAGGAAAAAAGAGGGAAAAACTAAGAAAGAAGAAAAAGGAAGAAAAATGACGTAAAAGAGAAAGAAAAAAGAAGGGAAAAAAGGAAAACAAGGGAAGGGGGGRAAAAAGGAAAAAAGAAAAAAGAGGAAGGAAAATATATAGGGAAAAGAAGGAAAAAAGAAAAGAGAAGGAAAATAGGAAGGAGAAAAATAAAGAAGGAAAGAGAAGGAAAAAAGTTAAAAATAGAAGAAAAAAAGAAAGAATAGAGAAGGAAAGAAGAAAAAAGAAAGAAGTAAAAAGAAAAAGGTTAGGGGCAAATGAATTTAAAAAGAAGGAAAATAGAAACTAGGAAAAAAGAAAGGAAAAAATAAGGAAAAAATAAGAAAGAGGAAAAAAGAAAGAAAAAAAGAAAAGAAGAAAAGATGCAGAAAAGAAAGAAAAAAGAAGAAAAGAGAAAAAAGAAAAAAGCAAAGAGGTAACAGAAGAAGGGGAAAAGAAAGAAAAAAGAAAAAGGAAGGAAAAAAGAAGGAAAATCTAAGGGAAAAAGCAGGAGAATAAGAAAAGTGGAAGAAAATAGAAGAAAAAATAAAGAAGGGAAAAAGAAAGGAGAAGGGAAAATAGAAGGAAAAAAGAAGGGAAAGAGATGGAAAAGAGAAGACAAAGCAAAAAAGAAAAAAGAAGGAATAGAGGAGGAAAGGAGAAAAAAAAGAAAAAGTAAGGAAGGAAAAAGAGGGACAAAAGAAGGAAGGAAAAAGAAGGAAGGAAAAAGAAGGAAGGAAAAAGAAGGAAGGAAAAAGAAGGAAGGAAAAAGAAGGAAGGAAAAAGAAGGAAGGAAAAAGAAAGGGGAGAAAAGAAAGGGGAGAAAAGAAAGGGGAGAAAAAGGAGGAAAAAAAAAGGTCCCCAAACCAACCCAAACTGCTGCACCACACCTTCCTGAATTATTCCTTGGAGGTCAGAGCAGCCACTCCAATATTCCCAATATCCCAGGTTAGTGGCACACAATCTTTAATGATTTCACTCCTGTAGAACTTTGTGAATTATGCAAAAAACCCTTCAAAAATTGGCCTAAACGTGGCCCTGGGGTGGAGCTGTCCCTGCAGAACTTTGGAACCAAATCAATTGATGACATTCATAAATAAATCCATTTGCAGAGCTCAACCCGCACAACGTGCTCCTCAAAAATCCTCACTTCCACCTCTCCTTGGCTGGGAAAACCATGGAGTTCAACACAGGGAACAAAGGGAAAAGATGTGATTCCACAAAATTCCCCGTTTCCAAATCCCACAGGAACATCCATGGTGGATTTTGGGAAGAGCAGGGCAGGTGGAGCCCTGCAGCTGCCGACCACCCTCAGGCCCTTCCACAGTCACATCCTACAAGCCTGGAAACAAATGCCAAACACAGGGAAACAGCAGGAGAAAGTACAGAAAACAGCAAAAACAACAAAACAAACTTTAAATTCCAAAGGAAAGCTCACAGGCAGCAAAATTGGAGGTGGATGCAGTAAGATCCTTGGAGATGCCCTGTGCCACAAGATTTTTGGGATGAAATCTGCTGTAATTGCCATTTTTTAGCGTCTTTTTTTGTGCCTGTCAGTGGAAAACACATCCCAGCAGAGCTCTCCTTTCTCTCGTTGTGTTGTTCCATTCACTAAACCCCACAACAGTTCTGGATTTTACCTGAATAAACTCTAATAGATAACCCCACGTTATGAACTCTAATGAACTCCCACGTGGCAATGAAACACCACCAGGAAGAACAACGATTCCAAACATCCCACTGACCCCAGGAGGGATTTTTATCAGGGCTCCACTCTCCCAGGCAATCTTTTCCTGGCTGCTCATACCCAGAGGGACTGATTGGGAGGGATAGGAAGAGTAGCAGACACCAACCAACTAGGATGGAATAGAGGATGCCGGGTCGCTCGGAGGGAGGCTGGATGTTTCGGTCCTGATCTATGGCTTGGATGGGTGGAGTGACACTGATGGGATTCACACGGGCCTGAAATGAGAAATCACATCGGAAACAGAGAAATTAGAAAGCCAGCAGGGAGATCTGGAGGTTCAGCACAACAACATCTCACTGGGAAGGGTATTGGATGAAACTGCGGGAGAAGAAACCTTCAGAATGAAAAGGAAATTCACAGCTCACGGCCCCTTTACATCCAAATTAACCAGGCAACATCAACATTTCTATAGCAACCTCCTTTCTGTGAGATACACTTTTAGGATAGATCCTGGGGGAAAGGAATCACAGAATCCCAGACTGGTTTGGGTGGGAAGGAACCTCAAAGCCCATCCAGTGCCACCCCTGCCATGGGCAGGGACACCTTCCACTGTCCCAGGCTGCTCCAAGCCCCA
>RAHM01000128.1:1620902-1704370 GCA_003713295.1 Parotia lawesii
TGGGAAGCCATTCCCTGTGTCCTGTCCCTCCATCCCTTGTCAAGAGTCTCTCTCCATCTTTCCTGCAGCTCCTTCAGGCACTGAAAGGTCGCAATGAGGTCACCCCAAAACTGGTGCCAGCTTTCATCTCTTTCAATCCAGCTTCCAGTGGCAACTCCAGAGCTGCCATTCCCAACTGCCACAGTTTCAGTGACCGTGGCTGCYCAACCAACTCCAAATGTACCACACACGGATGTGTGCACACCAGGCTTTTCCCTCCCCTTGGAATGTTTCCTTAACRAGCTCTGTGAAAAACCAGACGCCTTTCTTTTCCACATACAGCTTGTCCTGGCAGCCTTTCCTTTGGAAAGCTCCGTGTTCTGCAAGAGGGGACTTGAAATTTAGCGTGGGAACAGGAATGAAACAAGTCCACACTCGGCCAAGTTTTGGCAGAGCTGTCAGAAATCCGCCTGCTGAGAGCTAGAAGGGAGCTGGGAGAGCTTTGGCGATGCTGAGGGGAAAATTAGAGGGAAAAGGGATGAGCCAGGAGGAGGAGAGGAAGCCAGAGATGGAGGAAAGGCAGTTTATCCACCCCTGGGCAGCCCCATGGGCACCTGCCACCACACCCCAAGCTGTGTCCCCCCCAGGCACTTCCTACAGGTTCCTCAAGTCCAGAGGCTCTTCCAGCCTTTTCCACACCAAAGACATTTAAGGAACAGACATGTCAGGGATAGGCACGTTAAAAAGTGGGGATGGATGCTCTTGGCCTCCCAAATTGGGACTGGGAAGCTCCTCACCCCACTCCTGCTCATGGCTTTTGTCCCTGTCCTCATCCTGCTGGCTGGGTCCTTTGTCACCATCCAAGTCCATTTGGGATTCTTTGAAAAATTAAACTCTTAAAAGCGTAATGAGGGAGACGAGCTCAAAATAGGCAGAAAGAAAGAGACAAGAAGATATATTTGACATCTGCTTGAATTTTTAAAGGCTTTAGGACGGCATAAAAGTTGCATGGGGAGAGAGAAGATTGTGTAGAAAACGGACCAAGACTAAAATCCTATTTTTAAATTCACAGATCAGTTGGAGCCCTCTCAGAAAACCCCACATTCGAGTTAAAAACACACCCACAATAAAACCAGTCCCACTGCTAAGGCTGGGTTTAAACTCTCCATTAATGCCCAGAGAAGCTGTGGCTGCCCCTGGATCTCTGGAAGTGTCCAAGGCCAAGTGTCCAAGTTGGATGGGGCTTGGAGCAGCCTGGGACAGTGGAAGATGTCCCTGCCCATAGCAGGGGGTGGAACGGGATGGGCTTTAAGGTCCCTTCCAACCCAAACCAGTCTGAGATTCTGGGATTCTATGATCACAATATTGCAGGCCAGGCTGAGTCTATGCCAAACTGAGACTAAAACCAGAATTGTTCAACAACTAACTCGAATAGCAAGGACAATGCTTTATTTTCCAGTTCAAGGAAAAGCTGGAGGGCAGCACTTCGAACCCCTGCATTGGAGATCAAACAGGTTCTGGTTGAACAGAAGATATTTTATCCCACACTGCCACCTTTGCACCAACCCCTGGGAAACAAAGCACTCAACTGAATAGAAACAAGTCCAATGAGGAAATGAATTATAAGGAAGCTGAGAATAAAAAGTGAAATCCATTACATTTTTATTCTGTGTAAGTTGTTTCTCCAGGTACTGTACCCACCTGAAATGGGCTACTCATGAACTAGGAGATACCATGCACCATCTGCTGAAGTGTTTAGGGACAGAATCATAAAATCATGGAATGGTTTGGGCTGGGAGGGACCTCAAAGCCCATCCCATCCCCTGCCATGGCAGGGACACCTTCCACTGTCCCAGGCTGCTCCAAGCCCCAATGTCCAGCCTGGCCTTGGACACTGCCAGGGATCCAGGGGCAGCCACAGCTTCTCTGGGCACCCTGTGCCAGGGCCTGCCCACCCTCCCAGAAAACAATTCCTTCCCAATATCCCACCAAAATTTCCTCTCTGTCAGTCTGGACCCATTCCCCTTGTCCTGTCACTCCAGTTCCTGTTGCAGGGTCCCTCTCCAGTTTCCCTGCAGCCCCTTCAGGCCCTGGATGGGACTGTGGAGTCTCCCACAACCTTCTCTTTTCCAGGCTGAACAACTCCAATTTTAACAATTCAAAGCTGTTTAGAATTAAGCTGGCTGATGTGCTTTGAAGCAAAACTCAAGGTACTTTCATATTAATAATCCACAGATAATTCAGCATCTTTTTCATTCAAGTTTAGAAATTAGAACTACGAAAACATAAAACGGTGAGGCAGCCATTAAGTTAATAAAGTCAATAAATGGGTGAAAGCATGTCAATAAATCAATCAAAGCACACATAGGAAGTTTAAGACAGTGTGCATGTGATTTTAATCAGAAATAACTCTTTTAAAAATGAATAGTGAAACAGYAGGAACAAGGGTGAGTCTTCCACAGGTACCCAACATCCATGCAAGAGGCCTAAAAATCCCCTACCAGGCTCCTTCTCAGGAGCTTCCCGAGGAGATGGGAGCTCATTAAAAGGAAGGGAAAACGGATTAATGAAGGTGYGAAGTGTCTGAGGGGCCCACGAGTGCTGCAGGACCCTCAGCTGGAGGCAGAGCAAGAGCATGTGGGGGTTTGGCAGGGAAAGGCTGGAAAAATGCCGGGAAAGTCAGCACGGAGCCACAGCGGGGCAGGAGATCACTCGGAATAAACAGCAAATCCCAGCCGCTTCCAGGGGAACACGAAAGGCTGCCCGAGCTCTGGCACAGGCAGCTGATTAAAAAACAAACAAGGTCTTGTCAGTCCGAGGGTGGAATGTGCACTCATTTCTTTTCCTCGTTAGGGAAAAGCTCCCTCAGTGATTGGTGTGGTGATTAATTGACTTCCAGGTGTTCAGTACAGCAGAACTGGGCAGGCCAAAAAGCAGAGCCCCAACCCCACCTCGCAACTCTTGAGCACAAATATTAATGAATTTAACAAATCCTCCTTCAAACAGAGCTGTGATGGGGAGCCTGCCAGGGAGTCTGCAGGGCCACGAGATGATCAAGGCAGAAAAGCACTTAAAAAAAGCTCAGAGAGAATAAGGTAGCAGCAAAAACCTCATTTTTCCCCCCCCTTCTTTTGTGTTCACCATGGAAGCACAGCAGCACCTTCTCCACGTGGGATGGCCAGCAGGTCCTGCAAAAACTCGTGGCCTTCAGTGATGTTATGGATGGAACAAAGCAAACTAAGAGTCCCATTTGTGCCAGGGGGTTTTAGGCTCCTGCTGAGGATTGTGAATAAAAGAAACAGCTGGTATTTCAAATTAATGCATTTAAATGGTGCTTCATCATTCAGGAGTGCAGTTGCATTCAAAAATCCAAACAGGATTTTTAGGCACCTGCCTAAGTATTGATTTCACCATCCCATGATCCCATAGAAGGATTAGGAGGGAGTTTACAACTGAGATGCAGAATAGGTATTTGGGGCTTTCAAGAATAAAAAAACCCCAAATAAACATGACTTGAAAATACAAGTAAAATCTTTTCCAAAGTTTTGTATGTATTTTGTTTCATTGAAATTATTTTAAGATGTCCAGGAATGCCAGGCTTCCAATAGAAGGGCATGGATAGTGTGGAATTCCTTTTAAAGTCAGGGAACAACAATAATTCCTGCACAGCTGAAAACAAAGATTTAAAAAATCAGAGTTTCTATCTTTTCCATCTACCTGAGATGCAAAGCTGAATTTGCCAACCATAGATACTTAAGGAAAACTTCTTTCTTTGGGGAAGATGAGAAGGAAGAGACAGGAAATGGCACATTTTGGGAGTTAGAATAACACAGTTTTCTGCTCAGAGCTGCCTTTTTCATTTGTGAGGGGGTTACGGTGTATTTTTGRGGGGGGGTTGTGGTGTATTTTGGGGTTTTTTTGCTTGTTACCATGAAAATCATTTTGTTCTAGGAAACTGAAAGCCAGTTAACCTTCCTCAACTAGGAAGGTTCGTTTTTGAGCAGATAATTAATTCCTAAGAGGTGCCTTTTATACGATTGAAGGCACCAGACCATGAACCAGCTCCAGGTTCACTCTGGTGATGCTGCTGTGATGATTCACAACCACTTGAGCTCCCACCAGAGACATCCTTGGGGCTCAGGGACAGGGGCCATCACACAGACAGAAGTAAACATTGGAAAGTGCTGCAAAGGATAAAACTGCATGGAAAGCAGGAGTTCCCAAAGTTTTGTTTGGATTCACCAAGGTGAGCTCAAGAAATCCACTGAGAGAAGAGACAAAAACCTACACTGTCAATTTATTATTGAGTCAAACACAGCAAGACATTTTCTACCCACGAGCCACACTGAAGACAGAGTTGTTAAGGCACTAAGACTGCCAGAAAATTAAACCAGAGAGACCTGGAGCTGCTGGAGCGGGGCCGGYGGAGGCTGCGCAGCTGAGGAAGGGCCTGGAGCATCTCGGTGCCCAGGAAAGGCTGAGGGAGCTGGGGCTGCTCAGCCTCGAGAGGAGCCCCAGCTGAGAGGGGCCCTCAGCCCTGGCTGGCCCTGGCTGCAGGGAGGGCTCCGAGCAGGGCCCAGGCTCTGCTCCGGGGGCCCAGCAATGGCACCAGAGCCACGGGCAGGGCCTGAGCCCAGCAATTRCCCTGCACAGGAGGCAGAACTTCTGCCCTGGCCAGTGCCCAGCCCTGAACAGATTGTCCAGAGAGGCTCTGGGCTCTCCTCCCTGGGGCTGTTCCAGAGCTGTGTGCACACAATGCTGTGCCCTGGGCTCTGGGATGGCCCTGCTGGAGCAGGGAGGTGCCACCAGGTGCCCTCTGTGCTCCCTGCAGCCTGAGCCATCCTGGGATTCTGTATTAGCACAATCAGTTCCCACTGGACATTTCACACCAATATTTGACACCCTGAAAATTATTGTTTTTACAGGCAGCTGTAACTGTGGCCAGTGGACTTCAGATAAAGTCTCAGGACCTTCCACCTGCATCATCCTCACAGCTCAGCTGAGGAATTTGCTGCTGAACTCTCGTCCCTCTGGAAAACAAGGCTGAGGAGCTTTTCTCCAGATGGAAAATATCACCGAAGCAACACACATTGCCCCGGTGCCATCCAGAAGCCCTTCCCAGGGAGCCCTGCACTATTAAACCAACAAAGTTCTTGATGAATTGATGAATCATTTTGGTCACGCTGCTTCTCCTTGTGCTTTCCTGAGGTTGGAATACGAGCTGTAAATGGGAAATGAGCTGAGTTCTCTCCACGCTGTGCAGAACTGCCTGAGACTTTGCCGACACTCAGCACTAAAACAGCAGGGAGAGCTGCGGAACCATCCCAGCATCGCTCCTTGCTGCTGCCTCAGCTGCTCTGCCAGCACAACGAGGGCTGTGACAAAACACTAATGAGCAGAAATCCATCACAGAGCACTTGCACGGCAGCAAAATGTGGGGAATATTTCAGTGGAGTTACCCAACCACAAAGGAAGTCAATCCAAACTGCAGGAATCACGCTACAAACGTAGGAGACACCACCAAAATCTCGTCATTAGTCAAACCATGTCACATCGAATCTCCCATTTGTAGGATCTCACCCTTCTCCCTCTTTTCTTGCCTTCCCGCTGGCAGCTACACGTTCCTGCCTTTGATCAGACCCAGGGGAGGCAGAGCCTCACATCGGGAGCCTGCAGGAATCCCTGTGCTGCTCTGATGTGGAACAGAGGTGTCCAGGAATCCAGGGGGAATGGGATCTTCTGCCCCTCCTCACTGCCACAACACAGGAACCCACATTTTGGGCTAAGACCTCAACTGAATGCTGAGACCTCAGAAGAAAACCCCAAGCACAGATTTTTTTCTCTGAAGCTGAAAGAGAATAAATTCTCTGCAGAAAATTGTTTGATCAGGTTGTCACRGGAGTTAAAAGAGGTTTATATAGCAAAAATTCTGGGCCTGGAAACACTTCCCAAAAAAGGGCACAACGACTTGAGGAAACCAAATCTACACTGCTCAGCCTCAGAGATTTACAGCTAATTCTCCTAATTTATACTCCTTAGAATTATAGAATCAGTAAGGTTGAAAAAGAGCTGTAGATCATCCAGTCCATCCATCAATCCAGCACCACTAATCCATGTCCTCAAGTGCCACATCCACACCTTTTTTTAACCCCTCGAGGGATAAGATGGGGTAGCCACAGCTTCTCTGGGCATCCTGTGCCAGGGCCTGCCCACCCTCCCAGGGAACAATTCCTTCCCAATATCCCATCCATCCCTGCCCTCTGGCACTGGGAAGCCATTCCCTGTGTCCTGTCCCTCCATCCCTTGGAAATTGTCTCTCTCCATGTTTTTTGTAGCTCCTTCAGGCACTGCAAGGCCACAGTGAGGTCACCCCAGAGCTTCTCCTCTCCAGGCTGAACAATCCCAGCTCTCCCAGCCTTTCCTCCCAGCAGAGCTGCTCCACCCCTCTGATCATCCTGGAGCCTCCTCTGGGCTCTCTCCAGCAGCTCCAGGTCCTCCCTGTGCTGGGACGCCAAAACTGATCTGCAAATTTAAAACTAAACTAACTTTTCTCTTTATTTCTTTTCAGTTCCCCTTCATTTCCAGAAGCCACAGCTAAGAAGCCACAGTGGGTAATTTATGCAGTCAGTACCCGTGACCTGACCTTTCCTGTCTTCTCTGGGGGTAAAAAAGTCTTTTAGTGACCAGTGGGGAAAAATTAAGACACAGAATTAATTACTCAGTTCACCTCCTTCCCAAACTCAGCAGTAAATTATCAAAGAGCTTTTAGCACCTGATTCAGCTGCTCAATCCAAGCCACGGCTGCTCCGTTCTTGGGTTTCTGTCGTGCCCCATGTTTATGCAGTTTCTTGAAATGAAAACTGTAAAATTCAAACACCCTGGCAGCTCGGGTTGTTAACAGAGTAAGCTGTCAGAGAACACAATTCCTTTCATTTATTTGTAAAAACAAGCCACCTTTGAGGGGGAAAAAAAAACATTTTGAAAGAGCAGCAAGAGAGCATAATGAACCCGAGCTCGGAGGAAAACAGAGACTATTTTTATCAACGATGTCTCCCAGGAACAGCAGGGCCAAAAACGAATTGAATTTCATCAGGATCTGATCCCAGTGCTTACTAAATTGCTTTTTGTGTATCTGACATGCTCGATAAGAAGTGTCCCCAGCAGTGTCTGTGCAGGGGACTAAATGAAATGCATTATGCAATGGGCCTCCTGCCTCAGCACAACCACAGCTCAGTCCGGAGCTTCTCCTTCTTCCAAGGTGATGCCTGGCATTAAAGAACAATAAACATTTTTTTTTTGACTTCTGGCTTTTTCCCCATACAGCTACAAAGTCTATTTCCTTGATTATCCCTCAAATTCTTGATGGCGGGCTTCTTATTATCCCGATTTCTGTGCAGAGGAGCGAGCTGGAAAGCCTAAGACAAGCACCTACATGTCCCCAGAAATCAGAAAATATTTAACAACCACGTAGCACCACCATAACGACTCCCAGATTAGTTTTATTTTCATTTCTAAGAGTAATTTCTTGGCAGTAAAAAAAATCCTTGAAATATTAACCCCATTTTGTTTCCTTACAAATGCTATTTCTCACGGTGGGATAATTCTCTGTATCATATATCTGTATTTCTATTTCTCTTCTTAAGGACAACAGGCTGATGGCTTCTCCATGCCTTTAAAAAAATGAACCACAACAATAATTCACCAGAAAAGGCACAAGAAGTTACAAGCAACTGAGAAGAGAAGAGAAAGATTTGGTGGGAAAATATAACCAGGACCACTGGTGGGATCTTTCTTATTTTCAGCTGTATGAAACTAGGTAAAAAAAAAAACCCAAAAAAGAGTAATTCATTTGAAATCCAAAAAATAGAAGAGAAATATCAAGATGTGTAAGTCAGTTTTTCACCCAGGCCCTTTGTCTCTTGGCTGACTCCCTTTACACAGAGATTTTATTACAATAAAGTTGGTGGTTCCTTCTGTTATTCCCACATTTCATCTTCCTGCAGAGATTTTGGCATTTCCTCACCTGCAGGAACAGGCGAGGCCCAGAGTCTCAGAGCAGTGGGAATTTCAGAAGGCTGTAACAGGAGGGGGACATTTGGGGCCAGCAAAACCCCACTGCAGTCCCCACTCTCAGCTTGAAGAACATTTTCATTTTCTGTGCTGATTTTCCTCTCTTTTGGGTACTCAATTTCTCTAGTGCAGGGGTGGGAATGTCACCTGGAACTGCCTCGCTCCTTAATTCCAGCTGCATCCTCCACTGTCCTCTCCTCATTTAACTTTGCCACCCTGTCAGAGAAGGAATTTTAGGCAGGGATTTTGTGGCCAGAGCCAGCTACAAATTCTGCCTCACCATTATTAAATCCATTCATACTTCAGTGGTAACGTTAACAGTGGCACTTTTAGATGGAAGGTTATAGGGGAAAAAATGGGTTTTCCCAGGTAGATTTTGGATGTATTTTCAATAAATTTGTGCAGATGTAACATGTGCGTGTACACACCTCACCTGCAACGCTCACATCCTTCATCCTTAAGCTCATCCTCACTTCTTTTTAGGGTGAAATAGGAAAATTTGGTGTTTCATTAAATGCTTTTCTTTCTCAATCGCAGGACAAAAAGCAGGAATTCTTTAGCAAGCACACCCCTGTCTCCCCAGCGCTGCTGTGCTGCCCAGGGTATTGATCCTGAGCCAAAAGCAGATTAATCTCATTTTCTCCTCTCAGGAGAGGGCCTTCCACTCACCAGGAATTCCCTCGTTCTCCACAGGAAAGACCTCTAGGATTCAAGGAATGTTTTCTACAGCACCGTTATCAATAGCATGGAGCAGAGGCAAACATGACTGTCCTGGGAATGGGGATTCTCCTTTCATTTCATTCCCGAGGGTGATTTCATTTCAGTGTGTACTTGCACAAATTCATCAGTTAAGGTTTTGCAGATCACATTTGATTAACTGAGGAATTAATCTGCACCCTCTGCATTGTGACAACAAGCTGGAAAGAGAAATAATTCCTCCTGACCCCTAATGATCAGCTACAGTTTAATGGGACAACCCAGGCACTGAAATAATTCTGTCTGCAAGGCCCAGGGATGTGACAGAGATGAGAATTTTTCTGGACTGAAGGTGGCTAATAAAGCATCACTGCAAGAGTATTTTGTTTAAATGTCAGCATTTAGTGCCTTCAAATGCTTCGGAATGGCATTTAAGGATCAAACAAATTGCTGCATATGTTTCCTTTGTGACAGCAGCTCCACTTGGTGCTGTAAGAAACACGGATCTACGGAATGGAAAACAGAAGTGAATCTTGCAGGAGCTCCTCAATCTACACTTGGGTGTTTCAGCACTTCGTTAATTCATTACTTGGATTTTTAGCCTCAGCTTAGCTGCACAGAAAAGTGATTTATGCTCCTGCACCTGGCCTGCTGCCCACACCAAACCCACAGCAAACCCCCTCTCCAGCCTTGCATGGGTTTGGCTGCTGTGGCTGTGGCCAAAGTTTGAATCCAAGCAGCTCCTCTTCCCTCCTGAAAGGAAATCCCTTCTACTTTCAGCACCACTGTTACTTCTTCCAAGCAAACTCAGGACTTTTTTTTCCTCTCAGCTCCTGACAAAGCTGGGAGAACTGAGCATTATCCCACCTCTGAGTTCCTCACCACGATGAGAAGTATGAGGCAATCAATGGAACGTTCCCAGATTTGAAAACAAAACAAACCATAAAATTATAAAATCAGCCATTTTTACCTCTTTACTCCTGCCTTGATAATGAATCAGATTTGAGATTAAACTCTACAGCTTGATAAATAGCTAAAAAATGTCCCTGTTTTCAGCAGCAGCCAAATTTCCAGCCCAGCCTGAGTCTCTGGAGAGCTCCCGGAGCTGCTGCTCCTCCTGTGCCACCCAGGGAGCCCCGTGTCCCACAGGTCACCCCACAACCCAGCCCTGCAAGAACCAAAATGTGCTTCTCTCACCCCAAACACAACTTCAGAGATAATCTGCAGGCACATTTTTCTTTTCCTTTTTCATTTTTTTGACCAAAATCTTCTCACTTTTCAGGCAGGCCTGATCCTCTTCCCCTTAAAACCTCCACTTTTAAGGATCAGAACTACTACTGTATTTATTTATTTATTTATTTATTTATTTATTTTTAATGTCTTTTTTTTTTTTTTTACCCACAGACAGCAACTCAGCTTTGGCACCACAACTGGGTTCAAATCCCCAGGAGGAAAGTGCCTTTCAGACTTCATTCCCTTATCCTGCAGCCTTGCTATCATTTTCTCAACCCCAGCGTTGTTTCAAACTCCTGCTTCTTTTAGACGCTCCTTACATTTTTGGAAGTTAAAATCGCAGTTTTGTTGGGTTTTTGACACTTTGCCGTGTCTTAATTGAGCCTCCCCTGATGGGGGAGGATTCCCCGAGCCCGTACCCGGGCTCTGCAGACGAACGGGACTCTCCACGCCTTTGCTCTCAGATAGTTGTTTATTAAGTCTTATCAGAAAAGAAGCCAAGGAACGAGATGACTCCTCTTAGAAAGTGCAAGGAAGAAGGGCCGTTATCAAGATTACAGTGTCCTTTTATAGGTAAATTAMCCAATGAAAACCCRAAACGAAAGATATTTCTACTTTTCTACCAATGCTCAATAAATTGTTCTGTCACATGAAAGGAACTGCGGCATTTTTCACCCAATCCTCTCAATCCACCTTTGCCGCAGAAAATGGAGTAGAGAAAGAAGAAAGAAGAAGGCCTAAAACAACAACAATCCTCCATTTTGAAGGTTTTGTTTCTTATCTATTTTGCTATATTAACAAACCCAACACCTCTAAATTTTCACCCTGTGACAATCTTATATAATGTTCTATCACCTAATTCACACCAGTGTAGATTCTACTTCCTCCCAGAGGGTAGGTAATTTTCTCCATGGGCGAAGGTCAAAGACAGGGTTGTCCAGGGGGGTAAAACTCTTCAAAACAGGCAGAGAAATATTCCCTGCACTTTGGACTCCAACAGGTTTTGAAGGGCAAACCAGGCGAGGGAACCTCTCGACTATCTGCAATACACCTATGTGTAAAGTCACAGGTTAATCTTAGATTAACAGGGACTGTCCTGCCTGATCAATACCTCAGCCAAGGGAAGAGCTTGCCTGGCTGCTAAGGGAGATTATTCTCAGCTTGATGTATTCATATATTGAAGTTGCTGACAATTTTACTGACAATTCTTTTTAATTAGCCATCCTGGTGTCCTCCCAGATACGTAAAATTTAATTACCTGTAACATCCCAGCTTTGTGATTTTAACCTTTTCATGCTTCGCTACTTTTCAGTGACATTTCCCTTAAAAAAAAGGCTCTACCTATCAAGGGATGGCATGTGGGAGACAGACAATCAATCCTAAAAAGGGGAAAGAGAGGGAAAATCATACCAGCAGACTGAAAACACCTTTTATGGCTCCTTATCACGCACTAGCAGATAATCAATAGCTTATCAAAGCTGTCCATTTTGACTTTGCCGAGTTAGTCATTCAAAATCACTAATTCAGGTTAAAAACCAGCCCAATACGRTGAACTTTATCCATTACCTTGAACTTCACACCAGTCTGGTGACCTCTGCAGGGCTGCAATTAGAGTGAGAAAATTGGAAAATGCCAATGAAAAGTTTGCCTGGAATAAAAGGGGTGGCTGCACCCACGAGAGGATTTTATCATTGTTTTTGCCTTGCTTTCCCACTTCCAAAGCATTTCATGATTGCCTATCTGTTCATCTTGCATCTCTGCTGAAATTTAATTAGAAAAGTTGCTCCCTGCCTCCAACTGCAAATAACTTGGCCACAAGTCTTTGCCTTTTTCCATAAAAAGCACCCTGACAACAGCAGAGGTGTCAGGGAAGTCAATCTGCATTTCCCCTCCCCTCATCTGAGCCACAGCATTTACCTAAATTGCTACTGAAAAATTAATCCGTGGAAAAAATGGGACAATTTGCTCATCTTCCGGTGGTAAAGGGACTGTTCAGAGCCTCTGTTGTGAAGTTCTGTTCTAATTTACTCAAGAACAAGGATGCAGAGACACAGCCAGTTTTTAAAACATTTCTCTCAGGTTATTTCCTGAAGTGACACCACTGCCCTGGCCACCAAATAATTTTTGGAATTAAAGTACCCAGGAACTCCCATTCATCTCTGCCCAGCACTAATTATCTTGCACCAAAGATTTTAGTCTAATTAACAGCGGGGCTGGATGCTGCCTGTTCAAAACACAAAGCCACTTTTTTCTTCCCCAAAATGATTTGTATAAAGAGAAACAATTCTCCTAATGATGAAAACTCTGTTTTCTCTGGAAGGCAGGCTTTGAACATTTAGTGTTGCCAGCAGACACAACTGTGCTCAATCACGGGCTAATTCCAGCAGGAAGTGTAAATACCATCCCCTACAAGAGCATTTAGCAGCAGTCCCAAAAACTGGACAGAGCTTATTCAGCTGGGAAAGGAATAATTAGAAACAAATTAAATCCCAAATAATTTCCTGAGGCTTGATGCCACTGAATCACAAACGCAGCTCATAAGTCTCGACGGGCCAAAGGCTGGCAAGGCTCTTTTACCATGTTTGAATAAAAAAAGGCCAAATCTTAGTACAAATAAGGCAAAGAAAATAAAGGCAGATTGAGATTCAACTGCTCCAGAGACCAASAACTCCCTAAATCAACCATGAACATTTGCAGTTTTAAATGTCCCATATCTAACAAACAAACAAACAAAAATGGCAAGAAAAAGTGGCAACTGAAGCTGATTTTTCAGTTTTCTGCAGTTTGACTGTTGTTAGGGGTGATTCCCTCCCTTTGAATTGTCTTTAAGCAGTCAGGTTTAAAAGCCAGCAGGAAAAAAACCAAATTATTCTGTGGGATTTTACCACTCACACAGGTAAGAGAGGCATTCCTGATCGGCTGAGAGCTTCTATTAAAGTGGATTTAACCACACATATCCACTTCAACTCAGACTAGCAGGCCAAAATCTGACGGCTGTGTCTTTCAGCGCCCCAAAAATCCTCCTTGGCAGCTGTGTGGGTGCTCCAGGTGAACCAGCAAATCTCTCCCCCTTCAGGGGAGGTTCTTTGGTGTTCATAACATGGCAGACCCCTGGATCAAACGTCTTTTGTGCTGGTGCTTCCCACAGCAAAAGAAGGACATTAATTAATTTAATGAAATGCAGAAAATTTTGATGAAATTTTCGATTAGTATAACCAAGATGGGGAGATGCTGTTTCCAGAATTTTCACTTGTGCTGCTGCTGCAAGTTTTATATTAAGGTGTCTCTGGGAGGAAATTCCAGGAGGTTTTGTGTTTGGGAGGAACTGGGATTTGCTGGGCCAAAGGAAGGAACTGCAAGGGAATTCAGCTGGAGGGAATTATCAGGTGCTTGTCATCCTCAAGCCCAGAGGTAGGGAAAACCAGAATTAATCAGTTATTAATTAATCAGAATTAATGAGGCTGGAGAAGAACTTTGAGATCATCAAGTCCAAAACCAGCACATCTTGTGCAGTGTTAATTAATTACCGATAATCATCATAAAACCGATTTGTCCAGAGCTGATTWACCCTGGATACTCTGGAAGTGTCCTGTGCTCCCAACCCCAGCTCACTCAGTGGGATTATACAACCTCCTCTGAGAAATTTGGATTTCTCCCCCTGAATCCAAACTGATGGTGGTGCCTTGAGAGGCCACCTAAAAACAGACACTCAACAGGAATAAGGGAACAAAGGGAGGGATTTATTTGAATGACCTTCAAAGGCTGCTGCCAAGATGGACCCCAAGATGGATGACAGGTCACGAGTTCTTCACACTTTTATAAGTTTGGTTCATTTGCATATCAGGGTTAATTCTCCAATTAAAGCTTCAGTTAATGATGTAATTCCCCTCAGCTTGCCCTCCCCCCACCCCTTTAGAGGCTTCTGGTTTACACATTTTGGGCCTAGGGACGGTCTGAGTGTCCCTGGAGAGCAGGCCTGGAGAGGCTTTGTTGTGTCTGCCCAGCATGAGAGAGCAGAAGTGAACAGGCTACAAGAAACTCCAGAGTTACACACTGGGCAGTGCAGGATTTGAAAAATATGAAAGTTAAAACCTAAGGCATCAGTTTGGGGTCCGGGAGAGGGGCTGGGGACCCCAAATCTGTGGGGTGAGAGCAGTTTTGATGCCTTGAGAGGCCTCCTAGAAACAGAGACTAGACAGGAATAAGGGAACAAAGGTAGGGATTTATTTGAAAAGGCCTTCAAAGGTACCCCTGGGGAGCCAGAGGCTGCTGCCAAGATGGACCCCAAGATGGACGCCAGGTCACGAGTTCTTCACACTTTTATAAGTTTGGTTCATTTGCATATCAGGGTTAATTCTCCAATTAAAGCTTCAGTTAATGATGTAATTTCCCCAAGCTTGCCCCCCCTTTAGAGTCTCTTTGGTTTACACATTTTGGGCCTAGGACGGTCTGAGTGTCCCTGGAGAGCAGGCCCGGAGAGGCTTTGTTGTGTCTGCCCAGCATGAGAGAGCAGAAGTGAACAGGCTACAAGAAACTTCAGAGTTGCACACTGGGCAGTGCAGGATTTGAAAAATATGAAAGTTAAAACCTAAGGCATCAATGGAACTAAAGAGGCCCTTCTCACTCATAAAGACTTGAGGCCTTCTAGGGGCACCTCCTGCTCTCCAGTGTCTTTTTTCACCCCTCTCAACTTCACTTGTGTCTGAGAATGTTTTATTTTTTAGCCTTTCATCTCTCCGTGCTCTGCTCAGGCCCAGCTCCGTGAGGACCCACAGACCCTGTGAGGTCCCTGCTGACACAATTCCTGAGGGTGCTGGGGATAATCAATACAAACCCAAACCCTTCCCATGCAGGAGGATCCACCAGAGGTGCAAGAACAAGGAACTTGTGGAACAATGAGGCTGAATCTTGATTTAGTACAAAATCCTTGGTGTCACGGAGTGTCTTATTGCCCATGTGGGCTCATAATTACCCCATGGAACCCCACAACAATCCCATGGAACCCCACAATAAATCCCATGGAACCCCACAATAAATCCCATGGAACCCCATAATGAATCCCATGGTTGCAAATCTAGCCCAGCAATTAATTAAATAAGTCTAATCTATATTTTGCTGCTTAATAAGCTTTTCTTCTGTGCCTGATGATGGAAAATACAGAGTATAGAAGTGGAGAAAACCTTCACAACATGAGTGTGACAGGAATGGACTGAAGGGGGAAAAAAAAGGAGGAGAAATTGTCTTGCCCGTGTTATGAGATATTCATGAGGTTGTACTTTTTAACTCCACTTGATGACTTGCACATGCTGATAATAAATGCTAATTTATTCAAGTCTTCCTGATACAACGGGGAAAAAATTAATTACCAGAGCTGATCAGACACAGAACCACTAAAATATAATATAATTATAAAGCGATGTAACAAAAATCCCCAAACCTAATCAACAACCAACACAGGCTTTCTTGGAAATTGAAATTTAGCTAATAGCAATTAATTAATTAATTCCCAACTTTTTACCTCAGTAAATTCATGGATAGATTCCAGCTAYACTGGACAAAAAATATTACTCTTCCCAGAGCCATTAAATGCTTTATTTTAGGGGTCAGCTAAATAGACATCTTGCCCAGTAAAGCAGGACTTCTCTTTCCAGCTACTGCCTCTGAATAATTCATACTTCAACTTTGTTCCTCATTCATTAATATTCCTTCTCATCTTCATTGAAAAATTAAAAAGCAAATTAAAGAATAAAAAAAAAAAAGATAGTGTTAAACTAAAAATACTCCTTTAGCCTAGGGAGTAGGGTAATGGTAGCTTTGGAGTAGGTTAATAAGGAATAAATATAATACATAAAAAGGTCAAGGATAAATGTAATATAAATGTTTCCTAGCTGAATCCAGGTATCATCCATATCTTCCAAAGGAATCATTGCTTAAAAGCCAAGTAAATATTTGAGGTTCAAGGTATAACTTGTTCCACTTAGGTTTATCAAAAGTGCTGCAAAGAGATAAAAAGCAAGGAGTTTGTGGTTCAGCAGCAGAACCAGGGTCTCATTCCACAAATTGGGAGCGGTTTGACACAAGAAAAGCCAAAAAACAAACAAAAGCAGCTGCCCCTGAACACGCTGCAGCTCAGGATGTTCAAATAAATGAGTTTTGCAGCTCAGTACCTAAATCCCAGGTCAGGTTTTTCCCAGCCCAGCCCCTCTCCCTGGCAGACGCTGCTTTGTCTTCCAGTGGGGAACGTGCCTGGCCAAGGGCAGGAGCGGAGCCAGAGCTGGAGTCCTCTGTCTGAGAGGCAGCACCACAAAAATTGTATGGTTTGTGTTATACCTTCAGATAACCAGATAAAAACCCACAAAACCACCACTTATTTATAATTCCTGCCTCATCTGCTCCCACACTGGGAATTATAACAGATCTGTGTAGGTGAAACGGGGTCACACTCCCTCATCCTGCATGCTCTGGGCGCTCTGGACACCCTGAGGAGGCCCCACACTCAGCTGGACAGGGAGCTGCCCCCTCTCCTTGAAATGCCACCAAGCCCACAGCAAACCAAAGCAGAATTTAAGGTCAAAGCAGTTCTTCACCAAGTCCCCAACACAACACAGCTACAAAGGGTTGTCAGCTACACCAAGGTGTAGAAGTGTGTGTGGGGAAGACGTGGAAATCAACACTCCAAGGTTAAATATGGATCATGTCTCCCTTCCCTTGACCCATCCCAAGGATAACTGCAGCAGGAGCCCTGAGGCCACACAAAGCACGACACCAAAACGTGTGGGATGGGAAAAGAGTGCGAGGCACAGGAGAGGAAGGGAGATAAGGCGGGGAAGAGCAGGAATCTGCACACTTCCAGCCTCAACCTGCCCCTGGCTGGAGGCAGCAGGACACAGAGTGTGTGCTGTGATGAGCAACCAAAGTTAAAAACCTTAATGTCAAAGCTTAACATTATTTTAATGTCATCTTAATGTCAGAGTTAATCAGGTGGGGCAATACCTGGTGACTCAATCGGTTCTGCCTTTTTATATCCTTAAATATATGAATCAAAGGTCACATATCAATATTAATTCAGCAATCCCTGTTTCTGTTCCACCCACCAGAGGTGCACATCTCCAAGCAGCAGCTCTGCTGTGAGGAATGGCAACTGGCACCAAGTTGCAAAAAGAAATGATGCAGTTCTCACTTCATTTTGGGATTCATGGAGTGGGAAATGAGCCTTACACTCACCTTTATCCCAACCCCATGGATGTATTAACTGACAGACTTAGCACAAGGACCTACGTGGGATAAACCTGATCAAAACCTGATAATAGCAACAAAAAAATCCTTTCAGGGGTCAGTGACTAACGCTTCCTCTTCCCAAAAATCTTTCTCCGAAGGTTTATACCAACCCTCGATGGAATACCAACGAGTCCCCTCCCTTCCTGGGGATATTTTGAGAGCGAAACACAGACAGATCAGGAAAAGCAATCCCAAAATTTACCAAATTTCAAGACTCAGCCCTTGCAGCCAACGGGCAGTTTGGCACGGGATCCGAGCTGGAATTTCACCGTTATTCCCACATGCATCTCACCTTGGTTTCCTCTTGCTTGGCACACAAAACACGGCATTAAACACAGGTGACCTTTTAGTTCCAGCTCCCAGCTGTGCCCACGGGACAAGATGACAGGCAAACAGATAAAACCTGGCAAAATCCCAGAGGACTTACAGGATCCGTGAGCTCTGGCAGGCTGGCTTGGTAGGTGAGGGGTCTGCAGTCCCGGGTGTTGTTCACCAGCACACAGGGAAGGAACATTGGTCCCAAATCGTCCCCATCAAGCACGTCCACGGTCAGGGTGGTCGTGCTCGTCCTCCGCTCGTTCAGGTTTTGGGCTCGGTCCTGTGGAGCAAAGCAGGTCCAGCTGGTGAGACTTCCTGAACTCAGAATCTCCTGAAAGGAATCTCCTGAAAAGAATCTCCCAAAAGGTTTTAAGCAAGGCTAAGGATAAAACATATAAGCAGCAGAATTGTCCATGTGCTAGGAGTAATTACAGGAACTTCAGCCTCAGAGCCACAGCCTGAAAGGCTCACAAGTAAAATTAAGAGAAAAAGTGAAGAAATACTGCAAGACATCTATCACTCAGAAATAATACAGTTTRGGAAAACTATAGGACTAAAACCATAATAATACAGCACGTTTGTAGAAGATAAAAAGGCTCTGTGCCTTATTTACAATCAGAAGTTGTTGTGGTTTTACCCAAAGTACACATTAGCAACAGTTCACCTCTTCTTTCTTCCTTTGTTTAGTGAAGAAACACCATGAGCAGCCAATATTTTGTTTAAAACACTCAAAAATATTCCTATTTTCACAGAGGAACTGCTGCATGAGCTTTCCTTTGCAGAACTAAAATCTTGGGGGGGGGAATATGGGCCATGAATTAACTCTCACCCTCCTAACCTAATGTAACACTGCCAGAAAAAGGATCAATTTTTAAATTTGTTTTTATTTATGCTGTTTAATATCATCATCTATGTAAGATGGAGAGTCCATTGCTCTAAATTGGATTGGACATGTGTTTTTTTTCCTATTTTGCAGTCCACTCAGTTCTTGCACCAGCTTCGCATTTAGAGTAAATGTGGGAATTTCTGCATTCAGCTTTCTTCACGGTCAATGATGAGAAACAATTCCAGCTACAAGGAGCAGCCTTCATCATCAACTAAACCATTTCTCCATTCCTCCAGTAAGTGCCTCTGAGGCATTCTGGATCAAAGCAGATACAGATAATTAATTTCCAGAAGTATCTTCAGGATGCAAAGACAACAAAGCACTGATAATGTAATCAGAGGAATGCGATTGCACAGCGCACATGACAGAGAGAATTCAGTGCAGCCTGTGGGGTTATAGAATCCCAGACTGGTTTGGGTTAGGATGGGCCTTAGAGCCCATCCAGTGCCACCCCTGCCATGGGCAGGGACACCTTCCACTGTCCCAGGCTGCTCCAAGCCCCARTGTCCAACCTGGCCTTGGACACTGCCAGGGACGGGCTGTGCTTTATGGCTTTTCCCAGCACTAGGAGCTGAATGGGCAGCAGGAAGAGCATTCCCAGCAGGGCAGGGAGGGATCCTGCCCCTCTGCCCAGCCCTGGAGGCACCTCTGGAGTGCCGTGTCCAGCTCTGGATCCTCAGCACAGCAGGGCCAGGGAGCTGCTGGAGCGGGGCCGGCGGAGGCTGCGCAGCTGAGGAAGGGCCTGGAGCATCTCGGTGCCCAGGAAAGGCTGAGGGAGCTGGGGCTGCTCAGCCTCGAGAGGAGCCCCAGCTGAGAGGGGCCCTCAGCCCTGTCCAACCTGGCCTTGGGCACTGCCAGGGATCCAGGGGCAGCCACAGCTTCTCTGGGCACCCTGTGCCAGGGCCTGCCCACCCTCCCAGGGAACAATTCCTTCCCAATAACCCATCTATCTCTGCCCTCTGGCACTGGGAAGCCATTCCCTGTGTCCTGTCCCTCCATCCCTTGTCAAGAGTCTCTCTCCATCTTTCCTGTAGCTCCTTCAGGCATTGGAAGGCCACAATGAGGTCACCCCAGAGCTTCTCCTCCCTGAGGCTGAACACCCCCAGSTCTCCCAGCCTTTCCTCCCAGCAGAGCTGCTCCATCCCTCTGATCATCCTGGAGCCTCCTCTGGGCTCTCTCCAGCAGCTCCAGGTCCTCCCTGTGCTGGGCCTCAGGGCTGGGGCAGCTCCGCAGGTGGGGTCTCACCTGAGCAGGCCACAGGGGTAGAGGAGCATTGAGCCAACCCCGGAGCCTGGCTGCTGCTGGCAGAATGTTGAACGTGCCACAAAATATGTAAGAAAAGAGACTGCAAAATATATCTGCACTTCTGTGCCAGAGAGATGACAGGAATGTGAAGGTGTGAATTCAGGATCTCTGTTGCTGCAGAGCAAATATCATTTCCCACAAACGACGATGTATCACAACAGCCGTAAACAACGGAGGACAAGTTTTCATTTCAGTTGTTATCAGAAGGACAAAAAGGGAAAAAAAGCTTTCACAGCCCTCAAGGGCACTAAACCCCAGTCTGATGACAGATATCTGAGATACAGTTTATACATCACTTTTCTTCTCAGCGCCTGCTCTCCCCTGCCAGCCACCCTGGAAAACGCACGTATCCACTCTCCGCACACTTGCCATATGACTTGAAGGAAAAATCACCTCTTTATAACAAAATGCATTTCAGACCTGAAGGATTCAATGAAACTGTGTCCATTAAACTCATCTGAGTGCAAATTAGCCTCGCCAGCTTTGCTGGAAAATGGACACTTATGGCCACGAGGCTGCACTTTTCTGCCTGCGCTGCGCTGCACATTTGCAAGTTGCTCCTTGTGCCAAAAAGGTTTGCTTGTCACACTCTGAGCAAGCTTTTTTAACCAGTAATAATATGCCTGAGCTTTCAACAGCCTGGATAAATCTTAAATTAGGTCTTCAGCAGAAGAGGATTTATCAGAGCTGGTGTTTCAGCAAGGCTCTGCCTTTCCTTGGGAAGGAAACTAAACCCGCACCTAAATCAGGGGCATAAACAGCCTTCAAGAGATTTATACTCACATTTGCTTGAACAATGACAAAATAACGAGTCTTTTCTTCGTAATTCAGTCTTTCCCTCAGAACTACTGCTCCGGACAAAGTGAGAGGAATATCAAAGGTCCTGTTGGAAGTCTGCAAATGAGAAAACAACACAGTAAAATTGAACGTGCCTCGAAGTTAAGATGTGTTGTGGCTGGGCTACAATGGGTGATCCCTTGGCTGGAATTTCAATTATGAATATAATCACTTCAGATCAGAGATCATAAAGCTTTCTATGTTTTCTCCCCACCCGATTTCCTCCTGAAGAATCCCACAAAAATTGATGTGTACCGAACAGAATTCTCCTGGATTCTTTACGTATTCATGGCTGCTTCCAGCCACAAAAGTCTGACTGCTCCGCTTCTCTCCCCTTTGCCATCCTGAATTTGTAGTGGTGTGTTCAGAACAAATGCTCAAGTGGTAGAGATAAGAAATCCACATCATTGTACTTATCTGCTCTTTATTCTGCTTTTCATGAGGGCAATGAAGTGCTAAACAAGCAGAGAACATCAACATTTAGGTGCCAGTTCATGCACATGTTCCTACACGAGGAAATTCACATTTCAAGGTAAATGCAGTTGTTAAATCAGGTGAAATTCGATTTGTTCCGTGTATTTGCTTCCACAGACTCAGCTGACAAAGCTGGGGCAACAACTGGCAGGAGGGCACAAATTTCTGACCTGAGATCCGATTGCAATTTCATTATCAAATTAATCTCATTAAAAAAACCCCATCTTTCCATGCTTCAATCTCCCAATGTAGAAGCTAGTTAATATTTAAGTATTTTGAACAGACAACAGCAATAGAAGATTCCAAACACAGCAGAGGGACACAGGAATATTATTTCTTTACATCACATAACAAGGCCTTTTTCCTCTAAAAGTCTAAACAACTGCTAAAATTGCAATTTTTTTTTTTAATATATTTTTGTTAGTGTTGTTTTTCAGCAAATAAATGAGAATGAGTGCTAGATGCAGGTATCCGTGGTGGGCAGGAAAACAGGACTGGGAAGTGCATCCCAGACTAATAAATAACTGGAGACAGTCAGAGTTTGGCACTCATCTTTTGGGATAAAATATTCATAGTTCCCACAGAGGGGGGAAAAATCAGTTAGGAGATTTATAATGAGGCCAAACAGAAATCATGGAATCACAGATTTCATGGAATGGTTTGGGTTGGAAGAGATCTTAAATCCCATCAAGTCCCACCCTTCCATGGGCAGGGACACCGTCCACCATCCTGGCCTGGGACATTTCCAGGGATGGGATAGCCACAACTTCTCTGGGCTTTAAGGAAAGTGAAATAATCCAGCTGCTGACAGCGGGGCAATGAGAGGGAAGGTAAATTCATCTGTGGTTACAGGGCTCATGGGCAGACAGGATACTCGACATGAAGGAAAACATTTCTTTATGTCCAACAGCAACCTCCTGTTCATTTGCTACTTCGTGTTATATATAAATATAGATATAAATGTAAATGTAAATGTAAATATAAATACAAATATAAATGTAAATGTAAATGTAAATAGATATATACATATAAATACAAATATATATAGATACATATATATTTAGATATTTATATATAACTATACAACTATATAATAATGATATAACTATAGAACAACTATATAAATATATAAATATATTATATAAATATATAAAGATATAAAGATATAAATATATAACTATACAAATATATAAATATAAGTACAGATAAACATGGAGGAAAAAAGCCTGAATGGCTGTACCTTGTCATTTGGATTGTACTGGATGACATATTCTATCTGGCCATTGGGACCGTCATCAATGTCAATAGCACCATTGTTTCCAGAAAATCCTGTGAAGATGGTTGTTCCAACTGGAGTTAACTGCAAGAACAGCAAGAGACACCCATTAAAACCTTAAGGTTAACTTAATTAACCTTTAAGGTTAATTTTAACCTTATTTTCCCCCGTAGCTCTGGTCTATAACGCATCAAGGGAGAACTTCACTTTTTTTTTTAAAAAAAGACAAAGATGAGAAAAACACTCTTTAAAACTGAAAGAACCCATGAAATAAATATAGATTAAACCCAATAAAAGCTCCTTTTTCAGACTCAGGGAGGAAAACAAGGACGAGCTGCAAATGTAAACAGAACTTATTTGACAGCGTCTTCATGGCAACGTGAACAGAGCCAGATTAATATTGTTACGTGCAAACACAAACACCCAGAGAGCTTCATGGCTTTGAACAAACACAAGAGTGATTCTGTTGCTCCAATATTGCGTTGGCAGCAATTGAATACCCATTAAATGATGTTTTGAAAATGAATCAATTTATAATTATCCTCACGCAGATAAATAGCACGAAATCAAGGCCCATTGAGAGCAAGGACGGAAGATTTCTTGGGAGTCATCGTTTCTGAATTTTAATATTCAGGAAACTTTGAGAGTAATCAACCTGAGAGTGCAAAACAAATGAACAAACATTCGTGGATTCAGTACAACCCTTGCTCCCTGCTGCTCTCATTGCCCCCAAATTTGTGGCCCCTAAAGTCCCAGAGCCCCACTGGCCTCTCTTCTTTTCTCCAGAATTTACACAAAGTTGCTGCACATATTTAAACCTAGAGAGCCCGAAAAGGTTTGAAATGTTGGAAGAAGAGCAGGGGGCACAGGACAGAGTCGTTCCAGCATGAGGTGCAGATGTGGATGTTATTTCATGTTCCTATTTTGTAGTGCTCACAATAAAGCAAAGACTTAACTCCGCGTTTCCTCCTGCACTCAGAGTTCCTGTTTTATTTATAAAGCTGCTAATTGTGTTGTGGTTAGAAGAGTTCTCTGGGAAACATTTTCAGGGCTGAGAATACTGAATCTTTGAAATAAAACCCACCAATTCGAAGCCTTTTTATGGTAAAACAAGTAGGGCTTAATTTCCAATCCCACCACTATCCACACTTACACCACAGCTCTTTATGTTCATGCTTTGCTACGAACTTAACTTATTTACTCCCGGAACAGGCAGCAGAAGTGCCACATGTGGGTGTAGGAAGTTGACTGCACCCTCATGGGTTGGGATGTGTGGGGGAGAAGGGGACAGAAGACCAAAGTAATCTGAAAACCAGCTGGGAGAAGTTCCAGCAGGGCTGGCAGGGGCTTTTCCCACCACTGCGGATGGGCTGCTCCTTGGCACCCACTCAGGCACCCCCTTGCGGGCTCCTCAGCAGCTCAGGAGAGGAAAATCCAATGTTCCTGAGGGAAAACACGGAGACCAGGCACCCACTGCCCACACAGGCGGGACAGAGGCCGTGGAGAACATTGAATTAACGTCCTGCCAGCAACAAATACCCTGGGATGGGGACAGAGGGACACAAACCAGCACTGTCCCCCATCCCAGCCCTCTGGCCCAGGCTCAGCGTCACTTCTTAACTCCCAGCTCCTCTCCTCCTCACTATTTTCTCCTCATTCCTTGCTGCCACATGGTGTTTTCCCCTCTCTTAACCCCCTTTTCACCCCTCTTAACCCCCTTTTCCCTTCTCTTAACCCCCTTTTCCCTTCTCTTAACCCTGTTTTCCTGAGGGCTGAGATGTTCCCAGTGCTGGAGCCTGTGGATCCCTCAGCCCAGGGCAGCTCCCACCTCTCCTGACAGAGACCCCTCAGGCCCTGCCTGGGCACTGACACCCTGTAACTCGAAATAAGAGAGTTTAACCAATTAATCCCTGCTTAAACAATGGTCCCATTAGTGGAAAGAGCCAGGCACTGTCCTGGCTGGTCAGGGGGCAGCATGTGATGGAAATCTCCCAAATTTCTGCTGCCCAAACAGGAAAAAGTCCTGGTGCTCCCAGATGGAGCCAAGAGGAGCAGCTCAGGAGACATCAGACATGTAGAATCCCAGAAGAGTTCGGGTTGGAAGGGACATTAAGGGTCACCTAATTCCACCCCTGCCACGGGCAGGGACACCTCCCACTGTCCCAGGCTGCTCCAAGCCCCAATGTCCARCCTGGCCTTGGGCACTGCCAGGGATCCAGGGGCAGCCACAGCTGCTCTGGGCACCCTGTGCCAGGGCCTGCCCACCCTCCCAGGGAACAATTCCTTCCCAATATCCCATCCATCCCTGCCCTCTGGCACTGGGAAGCCATTCCCTGTGTCCTGTCCCCCCATCCCTTGTCCCCAGTCCTTCTCCAGCTCTCCTGGAGCCCCTTTAGGCCCTGCAAGGGGCTCTGAGCTCTCCCTGGAGCCTTTTCTTCAGGTGAGTACCCCCAGCTCTCCCAGCCTGGCTCCAGAGCAGAGGGGCTCCAGCCCCTCCATGACCTCCTCTGGACTCATTCCAGCAGATCCACGGATTTCTTGTGTTGGGAATCCTAGAGCTGGACACTGTACTGCAGATGGCGTCCCATATTTAAAAAAAAAAAATTACTTCTATTTAACACTATTAAATATTGTAAAAATGCTGTCCCATCCAAGCAGCCCAGGAGCTGACAGACACCCTGGAGCTGCTGGCACAGCTCCCACCTGCCCGTTCTGACAGGGTGCCGATAAACAGTGGCCAACATAAAAAGGCTCCAGCACTGCAAAGCACATTATTAAGTGATAACAAAGGAGACAGCTGCAAAAATGACACATCAGTAAACACCAGAACTCCAATTCCATGCTCTAACAGTAAAAGTCAAAAGCTGAAGTCTTGCTTTTGATGGATTACACCCAGAAAAACTGACTGCAGATGTGCAGAGCTTCAGGACACGCACGTTTCCATTTTATCTGAGTTTTCTTTCATGCAACACAAATGATACTAGAAAAGAACACTGGGATAAAARATCCCCTCCACTCCATGCCAGAGCTCCAGGAGCGTTTGGACACCGCTCTGAGGGATGCACAGGGTGGGATTGTCGGGGTGTCTGTGCACRGCCRGGGGTTGGACTGGATGATCCTGGTGCGTCCCTCCCAGCTCAGGAGATTCTGTGATTCTGTGATTTCCAGCCTGCTCAAGATCTCACATTAGAGATTCCGGCAGCCTTTAGAAAAACTCAGATGAGCTCTTAACTCAATACTTCAAACCCACTTCCAATCACGTGGGAGAGGCCCTCAGCATTCCAAGCCACACAAAATTTGTACACAGAGACCTCAGCATGGTGCTGATTTTTACTCTGATATTTCCCATCAGCCAGCCGTAACACATTTGCCCACAGCTGGTGAGGGATTTCTGAGAGACTGCTGTCACTTCCTTGTTGGAACAACAAGGAGCAACTCAGTTCCCCTAATAAAATGCAACTTTAGCCTGGAGAAAAGGAGGCTCGGGGGGACCTTGTGGCTCTGCACAACTCCCTGACAGGAGGGGGCAGCCGGGGGGGGGTCGGGCTCTGCTSCCAGGGAACAGGGACAGGACAAGGGGAAACGGCCTCAGGCTGGATATTGGGAAAAATTCCTTTACTGAAAGAGTGGAGTTTTGTTTCTCCATAGGAACCTTTGGTATCTCCTAGGGAAAGGGCCTGAAGTTGTGCATCAAAGAGTGTAACCACGCTGAGTGTTTTTTACCTCATGCAAAACAAAACATTAGGAGTGGCAAAGAAACAATTCCAGGAGTGCCAGCAACAGCCTGAGGATAATCATCTCCGTGGGAACTCAATCCAGTGGAAAAGAACCACGATGACAAGAAACAAGGAAGATTCCAAAGAGAATGCAATTAAACAAATAGAGAGGAGATGCACACAATAAATCTTCTTCTTCCACAGTCTACAGCTGTAATGCTTAAAAACTTCCTTCAGTGTGATTAATGGCTATTAGAAGTCGAGCTGCAGACAGGAACGTTCAGCTCTTCCATAAAACATTTGGAAAATAAATTTCCCTATTATTGCCTATTTACAAAGTTAAAAATGAACATTTTTGCAGAGTGGCCCCAAAGAGCAGAGCAAAGCAAGATTTACAGTTAATCATCCTGAGCTAACGCTCTTTTGATGATGTCTACCTGCAGAGATTAATTATTTCGATACCACAAGGAAAAAGACAGGAATAATTACACCGCAAGAAATGAAAATTCAGCACAAGTTCTAATTCTCAACAGCCCAAACCCAAAGTTTTGAGATGACTGAAGTTCAAGAAAGGCACTTATTTTGCAAAGGATTCCCATCTCTGCCAAATTAAAGGAGGAAAAAAAAGCCCCAAACCCAATAAACAAACCAACCCTAAAATTTTGGGTTGCAAGCAGCTCTAAGGTTATGTACATTTAATAAATACTGACTTCAACAGTGTTCCAGGGACTCCACCTCCACTTCCAAACAGAACCTGCTATTAAATGCCCCTGACCTTCCCTGTAGGACTCAGGAAAGTGAAAAACTAAGACCAAAGAAAGTCAGTTTGATAAAGCCCAGGCGATGCAGAACTGGAGCCGTATTTAGCTCAGATAAAAACRATCCAGATAAGTTGTGTTTAACACAAGACACAGACACCACCACTGGGCCTCAGCAGTACAAGATTTTGCTTCCTAATCCCTGTATTAGGCTCCATAAATTCAAACCCCTTGTGGCAACGCTGTAGATTTGCCTGTGGAATATTAACTGAGCTGCATAATTCTTGTGAATTTTAACCCAGCTGCAGAACTTTGGTTTAATACGGCAATAACTCAAATCTTCAAGCCACAAATACGGTCAAATTTAGCCCCAGGCTAATGTCACTGTCAGGAGTTTTTCCTAACTGAGTAACGATGGGATATTTTCATGTAAATAAAAATATGTCACACAAAATAACCAAGGGAATAACTGCAGAGGATTTATCATTATCATAAAAATGGTGGCATCAACCTTCACTTGTTTTCACTTCCATGAGGAGATTCCTAATGCTTTGGAGAGCAGCTGGAGTTGGCTGAGATACTTGGACTTGTAAAAAGCATTAGGAAGGGAAAAGGAAAACTCGCTCTTAAATGGTGGGGAAACAGAAACTCTGTTTTCAACTAAGACTTGAAAAAAATCCATTTCATTTGTAACTTAATATGAATCCCAGCTAAGCTAAGCCACCTCATCCAACAAACCTCCCAGCCTCCATCAACCCTGACAAGGACAAGCCCAGCTGCATGGGACATGTCCATACTTTTAACAGAAGTAAAATCTTTAAAAAAAAAATCTTAAAATCTTAAAAAAACTATTTCCTCAATAAACATGTAATGATGATTTTGATTCTTAGCTGCAAAAGCCACGTTTTCAAACCACTCACGTGAATTTCTCTGCACATTTTAATTCGGGATCACCTTCACCCAAGGGTCTTCTATAGGTACAAGTGTGGGAATGATGGAAGGAAACACTTAAATCCCTAAGGATCAATGGGCAGAATATTCCACAGACACTCTTTATGTCTTGAGATGACTCAGGGTTCTGAGGGTCCAGATGAAGATGTTTGAAGCAGCAGAGTGAGAAATTATGGCACAAAATGCTGGAAAAAAACACTACAAAACACCTGGAGCAAGGATGGAAAGGAGGGACCAGCATATCCATGTCCACGAGCAACTGGGAAAGGCAAAATTGGTCTGGAGCTGCTCCGTACAGGATTTTACAGGTAACTCATCAAGGAAGCACTGCTGCATTTTTCCCAATCCTTGTGCTTTTCCTTGAGCATCTGCCAGGGCACTGGCAAAGGAAACACCCTGAATTAGGGGAGCTTTCAATCTAACTCGGGACAGAGCAATCCCAATCAAGCATAAAAATCAAGATACCAATATCATTTTGGTCTAAAGCTAAACAGACACTACTCTACCACATCCATCTCATTCTAAGCCTTCTGGAAAAATCCAGGCTTACTTTTAAACCATGTCTTTTTCTGTGCAAATGGAAGCCACATGTGAACCCGGGATTTATGGTGCTGTTTGCAACTACCCTCAGCTTCTCTGACAAACTTAATGTGTTGGGGACAGTTCAAATATAAAGACAACTGGACATAAAAACCATTCCATTGCTCCAAAATGTAATAAAATCTACCTCTCCTTGGAGTTGTTTCATGTTCCTTACRTAAGAGAAATTTCTGTACTTTTTGGTTTACAAGCAACCTGAGAACAGAAGCAAAAATGAACCACGAACCTTTCATCCCAGTGCATTCCTGTTGCTAAATTCACCAGAGGCAGCRCCAATTATGAGCAGAATAAACGAGCATTAAAACATTTAATCACTCATTAAAACCTTTGAGAGAGGCTGAGATGCTTTGTGAATTATTTTTTTTTGTTATTTAATTAATGAGAGCATGAACTCACTGGGTGCTGCTCAAGGGCACAGTGGGGCCATGTCAGATGTTATCCGTGGAACAGAGATAAAATGAAAGGAAGAAATTAATTAAATCAGCGTGCAGCTGGTGGAAAGAGCAACAGTGCATTTTGCCCAGCAATGATTCCAATAAATGCTCGGTGTCCTCAGAACGTTGCTCYACATTTCTGAACGCAAATAATTGGGAATGGTGCATTTTGTGCTCCGCCTTTTGGACTTCTCCCTAATCAGGGAAAATCCTTGTTTCCTTAGCACTGCCACACTCCCAGCCTTCGGTTTTACTGCAAAAATGATGCAGGTTTTGGAGGTGATCTGGGCCCTGCAGCACAACCCACACAGGCACTTCAGGCTGGGGTTGATGCTGCCTTTACTCCAGACCAGAACCGGTCCTGCACTGGCTCTGTAAAACCAGAGAAATTCCATAGCCACGTAAAGGCCAGTTTGAAAGCCACTGCAAGCCCATGGAGGACGTTCCTGGTGCTCCCAGATGCCGGTGGGAAGTCACACGGGCACCAAAACGGGTTGCCAAAACTTTGTCTGAAGGGAAATGGTTTTAATTTAAAACTGGGAAGTTTGAAAAACCTGTTTCTCCTTATCTCAGTTGCAGGTCCAACATAATGTGTGGATTTGGGGGGTTTTTCCTCCATGCTTTTGGGTTAATTAGGCCCAAACTCATCAATGTCCCACCGTTTTCCCAGGGCAATGAGCTGTCCTGCACATGTGTGGTCACAGAGAGCAGAGACAACACAAGGACACACTGAAAACCTGAATCTCCAAAATACAACAAAATAGGAAATTTCTTCAAATCAATTCTATTAAAATCAAAGCAGTCGTGCTCTTTCACAAACCCCCACCCCACAAACCAAACCCCACCGGGTTG
Organism: Parotia lawesii; assembly: GCA_003713295.1. Classification (NCBI taxonomy): domain Eukaryota; kingdom Metazoa; phylum Chordata; class Aves; order Passeriformes; family Paradisaeidae; genus Parotia; species Parotia lawesii. The sequence goes on from RAHM01000128.1 coordinate 1,650,566, forward strand.
CATATTTAACATAATTTGTTTTTTAAATGTAACTCTCCTTCTTTCAGTCTTCACCTGCACAAAAGTGACCCATCTTTCCATTTTCCATGCAATTTCAGCCCATATATTTCCATTAGTTCATGTAAGTCCCTGTTTCTACTCATTACTAAAGCCCTGAGATGCTAACCCTGAAAACACAGACTTTTTGTACTGCTTATTGGCAGATTACTCTGTCCTTAACAGAATGAAAAACTTCACTGGAAAGTGAAATGAAGTTGTACCAGCTCAAGAAAGAAATTATTTTTTCCTTCAAATAACGCAGTGAAGTCCAATCCCCAGCTCTCTATTCCAAAATAATATAACATAATAAATAATATAAAATAATTCATTTCACAGGAATCACTTAATACAGAGCAAGAGCAATCTGCACTTTGCCAATATTCAATAGTGTTAATAAACCCTTTTTAAACTGTTTTTTTACTTTCTTTTCTTCATACATACATTTGTTTTACTTCCAGGTTTGTTGTTAAAAGTGCTGTAATTTAACAGAAATCAACRCTCCTTTCATGAAGACACTGCTTAAGGTTTGGGTGTCTTCTGCAGTATTCCTGGTGAAAAATGTGCTGGTCTTTGTATTCCTTACGGAAAAGCAGGATTCGATGCTGAAAACTGAAGCCCGCTGAAGTGATGAGCGGCACAGATACCAGGGATTTGAAAACAACCGGATTTTTTGGGTTTTCAAAGGAGAGGCACTAAAAGCTGGAATTTACAGCGACCCCACCCAAAGGAGAAGGAGGAGAATGAGGCAGCTCTGACCTCGTTGACGGCCACGTGGTAGCGCTGCTGCTGGAACTGCGGGGAGTTGTCGTTGCGGTCCCGCACCACGATCCGGACCTCGTGGTTGATGACGGTGCCGACCTTCTTGTTCACACACTGCACCTGCACCACGATGGACTGGATGGACACTGGCGGCTGCAAGGGCAAAGAGCTTGTGACAAAGGGACCCAGAAAATGCCTCCTCTTTGAGCCTTTGGTTCATCATTATTGGAATTTGTCGGATCCCAGAAGGGTTTGGGTGGGAMGGGACCTTCAAGATCATCTTGTTCCACCCCCTGCCATGGCAGGGACACCTCCCACTRTCCCARGCTGCTCCAAGCCCCAATGTCCAGCCTGGCCTTGGACACTGCCAGGGATCCAGGGGCAGCCACAGCTTCTCTGGGCACCCTGTGCCAGGGCCTSCCCACCCTCCCAGGGAAGAATTCCTTCCCAATATCCCATCCATCCCTGCCCTCTGGCACTGGGAAGCCATTCCCTGTGTCCTGTCCCTCCATCCCTTGTCCCCAGTCCCTCTCCAGCTCTCCTGGAGCCCCTTTAGGCCCTGCAAGGGGCTCTGAGGTTTCCCTGGAGCCTTCTCTTCTCCGGGTGAGCACCCCCAGCTCTCCCAGCCTGGCTCCAGAGGGGCTCCAGCCCTGGAGCAGCTCCATGGCCTCCTCTGGACTCACCCCAAAGTCTTTCTTGTTTCTTTCTTGTCTTGAATTAAAAGGCCAAGTCCGAAATAAATCACATTTGCTACCACTTACATTTGCAAATAGTTCAGAAACAACTTTCAGTGCAGACAATCCTGTTGTTCTCACTGCAGTGAACACAGCAATGCTCAAATAAAAATATCTCCCAAACTGATGAATGGACAAAAATTTAGGCTGGACTGGCTTTTATTGCTCATCTGAGTAAGATCCAAGAGTTTTTAGGCTGCCTTTAATAAGCTGCAGCCACTACTGAGTGTATCTGGATTTATTAGCCAAGCCCAAGAAAAATATAATTATTTGAAATGACAGATATTTGATAAATATTTGATATTCTGGATTTACAAAAATATGGAAACAAACAATGGCACAAATTGTTTGTGAAACCAGGGACAAACCATCCCAGCACCTTTCAGCAGCTCCCTGCACCTTCAGTTCTAATTTATCACTGGTCATTCTTCCTAAATATTTAAAGCTTTGCAAGAAAAGTCTGGAATTTTCCTTTTATCTGATTTTATTTGGAAAACACACTGCCACTCTTAGTAACAATCAATGGAGTCTAGGAAGATTTGCTGTCAAGGAAGGCACTAAATAAAAACAGGACAGGATCAGGCTGACTGAATCAGCAGGGAGAGAAAAATGGGAAGAGTATCCAAATATATGGAATGTGATCATTTGTGGATCAGAAACTCCAATTTTTGCTCTGTAATAAAAAACTGAATCTAAAGGCTCAGCTTAGGGAAGCTCCCAATTTCATTGGTGCTGCAAAGTTTCACGTGGATTGAAGTTGAAAGATGAGAAAAATAGGTTGGGGTTTTTTGTTAACAAAAAGAGACCCCCCGCCACTGAATGGTTCTGTGGTGCTGGGCCAGCACAGCCCCGGTTCTGAAGGCTGGAAATATCCTCTAGGAGAATCCCTAAGGCTGGAAAAGACTTCCAAGACCATGGAATCCAGCCAGCACTGACCCATGTCCCCAAAAGAGCCATATAAAGGAAGCCCATGACACACATTTCGTATTTTCACTCCGTCCCTGGGGGTTTTGAGGGTTGCTCTCATTTTCTTTGGGTTGTGAGTGACAGCAATTCCCTGAGGCCACGCGAGAGAGGCACAGGGGGCATCACGCCCAAAATCTRAATCACTTTAGAGCCCAGATTTTCTTCTCATAGCCCACCAAACTGAAATAGCCACAGATGGATGATTGGACACAGCATKAGGGATAACAAGAGTTCCAGGTCGTAGTAAAAAATGAGGAAGCACTACCTTAAATACCAATGGAAACACATTATGACCTGTATTTAATTAAGAAATGTACACACTTCACTTGTTTCCTGAGGACTTGAGTCTACTTCTGGCAAAGAACATCCCTGCAAAGTCTCTGGGAATGCACAAAAATGGAAATTGGTTTAGACTGTGACTGATATTGAAACTCAAATAATCTGACGAGGTTCTTTGGGTAAAGCATCGACTTCAATTCGTGTCAAGGTGACAAAAAATTGTCAATAAATGGCTTTGAAAAGAAGAATTAGCATTGATCCAACAGGGATTTCGGTTCCTAACTCCCTATGGATGGGTGTGGGGTGATAAGGATGGACCCTGCCTTTCTTAAGAGTGGTTCTCCAGCCTTGCCTCCCATTCCAGGCTCTCATTTTTTGCTCTGGCTTGAAATTAAACCTGAGAGGCCAAAGCTGCTCCAGCAGCTGCTGACTGGCACTGGAGGAAGTGCCAACTCTTTCCCAGGAGGTCTTCTGCCACCATGACCACTCTGCCACGCTTTGTGCTTCGCACGGGAAAACAGTTTGTGAATTAAAACGAAATTAAGAACAGCTGAATTCAATTAGGGCCTTTCACCAGCAAATGGAAATGAGGAGAAATCTGCATGTTGTTTGTGGTACTTATGAATTTCTCTCAAAACACATGGAGAAGACAAATTAATCAATCAAGCTAATACAAAACAAACTTCCCTGCACTCCAAGGAGAACTCCTGAGTTTTACAGCATTCTTGCCATATTGATTAAAGCACTTGGAAGTCAATTTTACTTTCAGGTTCTGTTGCAAGGTTGCAACACTGTGAGGAAATGTCTCTATTTTTAGAGTGTTTTCTCTTCAATGAAATTAGCCTAGATGAGAACACTCCTATTTATTTTGTGCTGTTCATCTTTCTTTTTATAAAAATCAAACCTACTCCGACAATATTTCCTTAACGCCATCAGGAATGAGCACAGCAAAGGAACTTTAGGCTGCCTTAAAAAAAGAATCTGAAGCAGCACATTCTCAATGGAACATGTCAAGTTTTGTGAGTGAATTGTGGCAGTCACGACTCCTTTGCCCTCTCTCACATCTCATAATTCAGTGTACACAGGGAAAGCAGGCTGCTAATAAATGTCACAGGGCACGGGGTGAGCAGCACTTCTTCCAGTCAGCAAACCAGAATCAAAATTTAATTCAACCAACGAGTCAAGTTTGGTCAGATATAAAACCCTCACATCAATTTGTTTGGTCTTTGTTGTTGTGCTCACCCACAATAATATTTGAAACTACGGGCAAGTTCCTGTGTGCTCACAAAAAATCCTAAAAAAGGCTCAGATTAACTCTGTTCGCATCCATGTGGGGACAAGACAGATACAGGAATTCTATTCCAGCAGGACTTGTGTGTATGGTTCATTAGAAATGAATGTCTCTGGGGAGAAAACCAAGCCCAAACTTACATCTCTGTCCAGCACCCGGCCGGTGCTGTTCAGGTACAAGGTCTGCTTGATGGGGTCCAGGATCACCCAGTAATCCACGTTGTCCTTCAGGGAGAGCTCGATGGTGGGGTCAGGCCCTCCTGCTGTCCCTTTGATCAGCATGTTGTCAACCAGGATAGTGCCTGCAACGACATTAAACACCCCGGGGAGGAATTTATAGGGCATCCACATTTTTATGTATTTTTGTAACCACTGCAACACTGAAAATGCTGTTTTCTGCCTCGGCTTTGTGGTGTTTTACGTTTTGAGTGATGTTTAAAGAGCCTGAACCTTATTATCTGTAATGAAAAACTGCCTCTGACACCGCAGCTGTATCAGACAATGCCAGAAGAAGCACTTGCAATGCACAATGATTTAAATTGACAATGAGACCCGTCACATGCAGCTATCTCCTTAACAAGACGAGCTTTTTCTTCATTGAGCAATCATCTCCCAATCTCACCTCGAACAAATGAAAGCACGGAAATAACAACCAAACCCGGAATAAATTTTCTGCAGCAAGAGCGACACATCAAGGTGATGATGGGGAGAAAAAAAGCACAGTTACATAAAGCTCTCCAGGAAAAAAGAGGCTTTCTACCTGGAGTTGCTCTGCCACAGAAACTGGATTGCAGCACAAGGATGTGAAGACTACAGCCACAAGACAAAGGCGGTACTGAGAGGAGCAGCCAGCTCTCAACGTGGGACTTTTCATGGAATCACAGGATCCCAGAATAGTTTAGGTTGGAAGGGGGACCTTGAAGATCCAAAATTCCACCCCCTGTCATGGGCAGGGACACCTTCCAATATCCCAGGCTGCTCCAAGCCCCAATGTCCGGCCTGGCCTTGGACACTGCCAGGGATCCAGGGGCAGCCACAGCTGCTCTGGGCACCCTGTGCCAGGGTGTCACCACCGCCACAGTGAAGAATTCCTTCCATGTATGTAACCTAAATTTTCCTTCTTTCAGTCTGAACCCATTCCCTGTGTCCTGTCCCTCCAGCTCCTGCTGCAGGGTCCCTCTCCAGTTTCCCTGTATCCCTTCAGGCCCTGGAAGGAGCTGTGAGCTCTCCACACAACCTTCTCCTCTCCAGGCTGAGCAGCCCCAGCTCTCCCAGCCTGGCTCCACAGGGGAGATGCTCCAGTCCCCTCAGCAACTCCACGGCCTCCTCTGGACCYGCTCCAACAGTTCCACATCCCTCTTATGCAGAACAGTGCACGGAATTCCAGGTGAGGGCTCACGAGAGACCACCTTGGCCCACCCTGCCGGTCAAGCCTTGCTTTTAGCAGCCAGCTCACCGCCCCCACAATGTACCGAATTTCCTGTGGAAAACACTCCCAACTCACTTCCCAAATGTCAAGCATTACAAACCACCCTGAGTGTTGCTCTCCGGTGCCTCGGATTTGCATGCACAGCATTTATAACCACTCCTCGGAAATTTCACTTTGCCTGCAAAATTAACACTCCCCGGTTTGCTTCACACCGAAGTATGGAAAGGAATCGTCTTTGTGGAAGTTCACCACCAGTTAGGAAGAAAATCTGTGTATGTCAGTAGCTACAGAACATTTAACTAGGTTAAAATATTTATCATGCAACCTCCTGTTATTAAGGGCCCATGCAACCTCCTATTATTAAGGGCCCAAATAATTTATTCCAAAGTGCAGCATGAAGTTTCTTTACACCTTCACTTTATAACAGTGACTCTGTATAAAAATAGTCGTCCAAGAGGAGTGGGCCCAAGATGGGACCATGCTTTTTTGGCTAAAACAGTAAAATAATCACTGATCTTAACCCCAGCAAATTGGTTTGCAGACCTGAGGGGGAAAACACCACAGTAAGGTCTTGTCAGTCATTTATTTTGAAATTTTTTTCTGACACAATAGAGATGACAAGAAGAAAATTGCCAAATATTTGGGAATAAAACTGCCAAACTTTGCACAAAAGACTGGTTTTAAGTTCAAGGAGCAACAACTTTTTTGCCACGTGAGAAACCTTGTTTCTACCCAGGTGTTTTATGGCTCTTGGCACAATTTCCTGGTCAATAACATCTGTACAGTTCTACTCTGCCCCACGAGCTTGGCCTGGTAGCTTTTGGGGAGACCAGCACTGGTTTTGACACAAGGAGGATTTCACCAGAAAAACTCAGCTCATTTCCAACCCCGCGACACCTCCAAGTGTCGATGTCTACTCAGCAATTCCTCTCAAATCTATAAAATCCACCAGCCCTCGTTACTGGGCCTCAATGATGACGCAAAGAAGGGCTGGTAATCCAAATTCACTTACAAAAATATCTAAGCAACTTAAAATCTGTGATGATGAATTTCATAGTCTGCAGTCAACCACCATCACTTCACTGACCTCACTGCTTTGATTCTGCATCTTGTTGGAGTCTGCTCTGCTTCCCTCTCTCCTTGGTTTCACAAAACACTTCTGTTTGCTTTGGTTTGATCCAGGGATTCTTTTCTTCTTAAAAATGGGCCGGGTTTTCCTCAGATATTCATGAGGCACCCATACTCTCTCTCTGAGAGACAGCAGTTTGCAAATCAGCCTTTTAGTAGCCATCCTTAAATCCTTATTTTTCTAGTCGATGAAGTCTCTGATATTTCAGAGGCCTTTCCCTTTCCCCCTTAGATAGCTGTAATTTCTTCTTTACATCCTGCCTCTCTCCTTGACCTAAAATGCCAGGGAGGGAACCTCCAAATGATAAATCTGATGTGTCTGTGTCACCAGTTTGTCCACTAAAGCAAACCCATCCCGTGATATTTGTAACTCACTGATACAATGAGTTTACAGAAAATCTGCTTTGCAATTTTTTTTCCACAAGCAAAACCTCAATCAATCACAGAATCCCAGAATCCCTGAGGCTGGAAAAGACCTTCAAGACTATGAAGTCCAACCTTGTGCCCGATGCCCACCTTGTCCCCAGCCCAGAGCACTGAGTGCCACCTCCAGCCCTTCCTTGGACACCTCCAGGGATGGGCACTCCAAAGCTCCCTGGGCAGCCCCTGCCAAGGCCTGAGCACCCTTTCCATGSAGAAATTCCTGCTGCTGTCCAGCCTGAGCCTCCCCTGGCCCAGCCTGAGGCCGTTTCCCCTTCTCCTGTCCCTGTTCCCTGGCAGCAGAGCCCGACCCCCCCCGGCTGCCCCCTCCTGTCAGGGAGTTGTGCAGAGCCACAAGGTCCCCCCTGAGCCTCCTTTGCTCCAGGCTGAGCCCCTTTCCCAGCTCCCTCAGCCGCTCCTGGGGCTCCAGCCCCTTCCCAGCTCCGTTCCCTGCCCTGGACACGCTCCAGCCCCTCCAGGGCTCTCTGGCCGGGAGGGCCCAGAACTGGACACAGCCCTCGAGGTCCCTCAGCAAGGCCAGCACAGAGGGACARTCACTGCCCTGGACCTGCACCTCTGTCCTCTGTGCACAAGCCACTGGAAAGGACACCCAGGACTATCATTTGGGATATTTTTCCTGGCTAATTAAAAAAAAAATACTGACTGGAAAGTTTGATTGCCCATCACCACAAGCAGATTTTAAGAACAGCTTTTCATCTTCCATGGAGACCACACAATTTGGCTGCTTTCCCACCTGCCCTGAAGCCTGATTGATGACTGAGGCACCTTGTGGAATGACCATACAGATTTCCAGGGGATTAGTACAGGATAAGCTCCAAGGAATCAAAGTCAAGGAAGCTGTTGGCTAAAAAAACAAGAAAACCAGCCAGAACCCAACAGGCTGGACAAGAGAGGAAAGATCTTTTATTGTCAGAGGTAACACCATTTTTCTGAGCCTGCTGCAATTATTCAAAAGCAGCTGCAAAAAGGACAACAAAACCAACAACTATAAAGTGCTGTAAGCATTTTAACAACTGTTTTACACCAGACTATTTCCCTGAGAGGAATCCAGGAGCTGGAAATCTTCATTAGGCTGAAATAAAAGGTTTTGATTTTAGAGCCCAATCTCAGGTGAACATTCTAAGGGGAGGGCACCAGACTCAGGCGCAAAAGCCATGAAATGTGGGATTTGCTGCTCATGCTCTGCTAAAGACAGGAGCCTGGCAGTGCTCAGTGAGGAGTCACTCCCTGAATGATTTTGACACATCCTGGGATTATTATAGTTGAATGTTTTGGCAGAGCCTTTTTCTAAAGTGTGAGGGAATTATGACTGCTCTGGGGATAAACCTTATTGAATCATGAAGTGGTTTGGGTTGGGAGGGACCAATGCCATTGAAAAGTCTCTAAACATCAAACGAGGCTTTTCTCTGCATTTAGATCTATTTTTTGCAACACAGGAATGTACTTATGGGATTGGGCTGTGGCCTGCAAAGTCTTCAGATGTCCAGCAATACTCTGCATTCCAAGTGGAAAAGCAAAATGAATCTGCAGGAGACGGGAGAACTGAGGTTCCCCCTCCCAGGGATCATTTTCTCCATTTCAGTCTTCAAAAACTTCTCCTTCTGGGAATATTTTCTGTTTTCCTTAACATTTCCAAACTCTTTTGAAGGTGTTTTAACCCTGAATGATACAGAAGGTAAACGCAACCCTTCTCTCCAAACCTGTTTACACTGAATTGCTACTCAAAATCCAAGTTCTGTAAAGCATAATTTACAAAGGATTGCTTTTAGGATGAAAAAAAGGCATCCTTCTTCATAATTATAACAAAATATGCCAATACCTGTCCAAGATCAGCCCAAAGACCCACCTAACCTGGTGTCCTGGGTGCTCAGGACAGATCCAGACCTCAAATTGAATTCCACCTCCCTCTTCCGCATGCTCCTTGGCTCCAGAATAACCTTGTCCATGCTCTTACCAGCTTTACAGGTGAAAAAAAGGTATGTCTGAGGCATTTACAAACCTCACGGGCTCTTCTTCAAGAGGTTTTGAAAGCTCACACACTGAGAAGGCAGCAACATTAACCCTGCTCATCTTCCCAGCAGGCTGCTGCTGAAGCCTTGCAGATCTCTTGGTACAACAAGGTGCAGCAGATGACAAAAACTAAATGGATAAAAATTGATCAGTTGGAAGATGCTCAACATTGGTATCGATTGGTCGAGTCCCTGGCAACCCYGCAAGGGTAAAACATCCCCTGAAATAAAATTTTGAAGAAGGGTTTCTCTTTTGGTTTTTAGTTTAGCCAATGGGACCAGATTGATAAGGTTAACATAAGATTGTCCATTACCTACACAAAAACCTGGCTCTTGATAAAAAACATTCCTAGGTTGGTGCTCTCATACCAGGCACAAAAACCAGCCATGAACAAAACTGGGACTTTATGAAAGCACCCCACACACAATGGAAAGGCTCTCAAGGAAAAAAAAAATACGCAAGCGAACATTTCTGGGAGCATTTGAAGAAGAAAATATTCCTCTTTGTACCAGACAGCAGAGAAGTAATAAAAATGCACATCCTACAGTCAATGGTGAGATAAAACCTCCCCGGGCTATTCCAGCCTTCCCTTTGTTTCTTGTCTCCCCTCCCAGAAGACCTTGGCAACAGCAGCTCTTGAAGGCGATTTAGAATTTTCAGGACACAACAACAACAAGGTTCTGTATAAACAGGCCCAACGCAACCACTCTGAGTCAGGCTTTCCAGGGAGGGAGTTTTGGGAATTACAGAAACTTCCTGCAGTGCCACAGCTTTTGGTCAAGGGAGTTTGACCACCTAGAGGGTGCTGGGCACTGCCCAGGCTCCCCAGGGAATGGGCACGGCCCCAAGGCTGCCAGAGCTCCAGGAGCGTTTGGACAACACTCTGGGTGGGATTGTTGGAGTGTCCTGGGCAGGGCCAAGTGTTGGACTGGATGATCCTGGTGGGAATCTTCCAAATCAGGAGATTCCATGAGTCTATAAGCACCTCAGCACCAGGAAGCTTCCTGTGAAATTTTCCTGTACCTGGACAAACTCCTTTGTGAGAAATAAAAAACCAGCATCATCCCTGAATGATCCTAGGGAATGATCCCAGGGAATGATCCCAGGAATCATCCCTGCATTCCATCATGGTCAGACAATGAGGGAAAATTCTTTCAGAATGCCTCAAGTCCAAGTGAAGAAGGAAAATGTTGCTGTGCAGCAAAACCAGGAGCAAACCCAGGTTTGTGTCCTCACCTAAAAGCAATGCAAATGAACACCCAGACTGGTCAAAGACTGGAAAGGGCTCAGAGTTGGTAGCCCTGGATTCAGGCACTGGGATAAGAGCCAAACATCCAGCTCCTCACGAAAATCTGGGAAAAACCATGAGACCCTAAAAAGAGGGGACCTTCAGCACTGGATGTCTTCAGGTACCAGACAAAACCTCCTTAGAAGAGGAAAACATCCTCTTCTTGGATCCAGCCGAGTGGACAGATGGGTCTTTATTCTATGCTCCTGTTATTTTAAGACAGAGCAGAAACCTCAGCAAGTTCTACTTCCATCCACATGGAACCATTAAGGTTGGAAAAGACCCCTGAGATCATCAAGTCCAACCTTTAACCAACATATTATGGAACACTGGGGAAGGAAACACTCAGAGATGAGGGAGAACAGGGAAACCTTGGAACACAAAGGAGCTCGGGATCGTGAAACTTTACACAATTCCACCTTATGTATGGGACGATGCTCACCTCAAAGCAAGGGATGGTTGTTACCACAGCACCCAATTCTACATCCAGTTTTTCACTCCTGAGAGCAAGCTCCTCAAACCTTCCCCTGATGACAACTCCAGAGTTTATTTTGGTACTTTGGGGAAAAAAATATGTATATTAATGAAGTTTGTGCATATTCCCAGGCAGGGCTGAGCTCCTGGGAACACAAATCCTCTGATTATGTACATTGATTATGGAGTTTGGTACCTGAAACCAGAATGATTTGCACTTAAAAGGAGCCACGCTCCCAGGGATATCCAAGTCTTCCCACTTAAATATAGTATCACAAACCCAATCTCAGTTCTATTTCAGACCTGGTTTATTTTATTAAGGCTATGTTAATAAATGTTGTATTTATTCTTTGTCTGCTAAATAGGTCCCAAGCCAAAGCAAACCCAATTTTATCCAGGTTTTTTTTTTGTTCATCTAACTCAAATCTGCTCAGCTCAAAAGCCCAAGCACTTTCCTTTAAACGTATGTTCACCTTTGCTAACTTTGGGATTTATTTTCCCAAACTTCTCCTCAAATTCATGGGTTGAATGCACCGAAACCACAGCTCCAACCCATCCTACCGAGTCCAAATAGGGCAGGTTTAAACCAGAAACTGCAACCCCCAGCATCTGCAAAATGTCCAATGACCGGTCCTTAAACGGGACAGAAATTCACACCCAGAGGTCAAAAACCACAGCTCCAAAAAATGGTGCTGCTGAAAACTGGAATGAACTCAGTGCCCACTGCAGTGATTTATTGTGGAGGCACCTGCAGACCGTGTGTGACATCACTGGTGTCTGCAGTCCTTCCATTCCCTCCCGAGATCCCTGATGGATTTTAAGTCCCTGGGAATATTCCCTGTCAGGTTTGACAAATGTGTAACAACACAAACGGGTTTTCATCAGGGATCTGCCTCGTTTGCTGTGTTAGTGGCTGTTGGGAGGACAAGACCAGGCTCTGGGTGCCCACACACCCAAAAAACAGAGAGCAGCCCGAGCTCACACCAGTGGTGGTGTCACCTTCAACCACCTCAAATGCCAAATGTGACCCAAAAATCCCCCAGGGCGAGCCCATGGCTGCTGAGCTCTGGGACAAGGTGACCAGGGAAGGGCTCCAGGCTCGTAGGTTCCTCCTGCCAAATGGGAGAACCTGCAAATCCCCAAATCTCGGTGTAGGAGGAAAGAGAAAGTTGGAGCAATGAGGCTTTTTTGGCTCTTTCCCTACAGATAAGCCCCAGGATCTTGGAAGATGGATGTGAGACAAAGGGCTTTGGTGCCTCTTCCTTGACGGTCGTTTAGGCACAAGATACCAAAGAACTGGAGCCCCTGGTTGTTCTGTTTCATTCACATTTTTCTGAGGGCACCATTCAACAGAAAATGGAAAAATACCTAATTTTCATTTTGATTCTTGGAAAATGACATCTTTGGAAGTACAGATTTATGCCACTGGGGAGAAGCCAAGCGTTGCTGGGTTTGCCTCTCAGAATAGGAACCCCTACTTCAGAATTAACCTTAAATCCACCTCTGGGATTGAGGAATGGAGGGAACTCGTGCTCTCAATACAAGCTTGATAATGAGGAGGCAGGAACTGTGAGTGGGGCATGGCCTTGGCCAAGGAAATTCTGATGGAAACTTTTATCCCAATGAGTGTTTCTGCACAAAACCCACAGAGATGATCCATTACACTTCCCTCACATCCCACATACCCAGGTAACCCCTTTTGGAGGTCCTGGGCAYGTTTTGGGCTGTGTCAGATCCCAAATAAATACTTAAAACTGGTTTTGTAAACCTTGTTTGCTTTCCAATTCCTTTAGCCACTTCTCAAGCCAATCAACAACGAGGTTTATTTGCTCTCTGTTTAGAAAAATCCGATTTACACTTTAAACACGCAAGGACTCCTAAATAATGAATCAGATCAAGCAGTTTTTTGGGAGCACCATGGGCAGCAGTGGCTGCTGAAGGTGTGAATTAAATGACTTGAATGTTTTCACCTTAATTTGGAGCCATCCTGGGGGCTGTTTGCAAACCGTTTGGAGAGGAGCAGCGGGAGCCTGCACTGCTCTGCTGTAACCCTGAATTATTAAAATTATCACAGCCTGTCTAAACATTGCTCGTGGTTGTGCATAATTTTTTTTAATATTTCCTTGACATCTTCTGTGCACCACATGCAGCTGTTTTCTCCTTATAAAGGAGGCAAMAGAAGGACAATTTACTGATGCTGTTTCATCCTCTTTATCTGCTTGTGCTGGTTTTCCTGCACAAAAGCATCCTTGGGGAAAAAAAAAGAGCATTGCCAGCAGACATGGATTGTCTTGGTGCACCCCAAAGGCAGAGCCATTAAATCTGTGTTTTCCAAAATTGTGCCCCAATGTGTTTAGTCTGAGGTTGGCTCCAGTGTCCCAGTTGTTTCCAGATGTTGGAAAGGTGCAGACACTGCAACCTGAGCCTCTGGAAAGGAGAATGGAAAGGGGAGCGTGGGGGAAATGGAGGGAAGGGCCAGCACCGAACACAGAATCCTRGAATCACAGAATGGCCTGGGCTGGAAGGGAACATCTTGGAAGTTCATCTTCTTTCACCCCTGCCATGGGCAGGGACACCTTCCACTGTCCCAGGCTGCTCCAAGCCCCAATGTCCAGCCTGGCCTTGGACACTGCCAGGGATCCAGGGGCAGCCACAGCTTCTCTGGGCACCCTGTGCCAGGGCCTGCCTGCCCTCCCAGGGAACAATTCCTTCCCAATATCCCATCCATCCCTGCCCTCTGGCASTGGGAAGCCATTCCCCTTGTCCTGGCACTCCATCCCTTGGAAAAATCTCTCTCCATCTTTCCTGCAGCTCCTTCAGGCACTGCAAGGCCACAGTGAGGTCACCCCAGAGCTTCTCCTCTCCAGGCTGAACAATCCCAGCTCTCCCAGCCTTTCCTCCCAGCAGAGCTGCTCCATCCCTTGGATCATCCTGGTGCCACCCCTGGATTCATCAAACAGAAAAAATCATCACAGACCAAAATTTTCACCTTCAACTGAATTTGTATCAAGTCTTGTTAAGCAGTAATTCAACCTTACAATATTCCTGCTGTAAGATCCCTCCTATTTTTGCCCAGAGGCCAAAGGAATCCTTGAGGTGAGGAGTGGAGCACTACAGAGGAAGTGCCCACCGGATTTCATGAGAGATTGAGGAAAATCCACAATTTCTTGTCTATTTCGCCTTCTATGAGGACAGCGAAGCATCTTCATTCATTGGAGAGAGCAAATCCTTTCTTTTCCTGGGAATTGCTTTATCACAGAAATAAAAACCATCAAAAAGGCCTTTGTTATCCACGGAATTCTGCAGGACCCTTTGTAACCCACAACTGTGCGTCAGCCTCTGATCACACTGCTGTCAAGGAGTCAGCATTCCAAACAACTGACAGGAGAATGGCTGAGTGAGGATCACACCGGCTTTGGGAGCAGAATCCCGGATTAGGAGATTCTGGGAGCAAGCAGAGTGATGGATTACAGCGGCCACACTGGCACAAACCCCAGTCTGACATCCCTCTATCCTATTTTTTTCCCATTCCACCAAAGCACACAAGGTGTGGTGGATTTATTGTCACTAGKGCAGCTCCTGGTTGTGTTTGCTGACATCCCAACAGAAACACAGGAAAACCAGGAATACCTGGCACTATGTCCTGCCTGGAAGAATTTTATTTTCCACTTGGCAAAGCTTGTTCTAAGCAGTTTTGTTGCCTTTGCAATCAAGCACTGCCTTCTTCTCCACACCTTCCCATCTCTGGAAGTGTTCAAGGACAGGTTGGAGCAACCTGGTCTAGTGGAAGGTGGCCCTGACCACGTCAGGGGGTGGAACAAGATGAGCTTTAATGTCCTTTCCAATCCAAAGCACTCCATGATTATGTGATTCCTCCTAACTCAAATCCCAAGTCACTAATGCCACTGAAGTGCTACCATCAAAAAACAATTTTAAGCGGCAGTTTTGCAGTTATCAGGGGAAAAAGCAAACCTGCAAAAGCCACGCTGTTCCCCAGAGCCAGTCAATTATTTCACACTCCCCTGACCTGGCTGTCAGGGGAGCAGCAAGGACATATCCAGCTTCAAAGTGTTACCTGAGGATCAGCTTTTTAACCTTTTCATCACCTGACTTGCAAACCATGATTGATTTTTTTTCCCCCTTCAGCCAGACCTGCTCCTTTTCCACGGGGAATCACCCTCATCAAAAGCTCTTTGAACACTTCTCAGCATAAAGAAAAAGCCGAGGGAACTGAAACCAAACATTTGGAGGAGGTTGCTAAGAACTCACAGCACTTCGCTTCACCTGTGATCTGAAAGCTCACTTAGAAACTAAAATCTGAATCAGAAAGAATATGAGATGTGATTAACTAAATTTGTGCTGTTCTATTGCCCTGTGGAAATGAAAACGGACATGGAAGTGAGTGGCAGGCTTCTCCCAGGTAACAAAGGACAGGATGAAAGGAAATGGCCTTAGGTTGCACCAAGGGAGGTTCAGATTGGATATAAGGGAAAATTCCTACATGGAAAGGGTTCTCAAGCACTGGAATGGGCTGCCCAGGGAAGTGGTGAATTCACCATCCCTGGAAGTGTTCAAAAAACGTGAGGACCTGGGTTAGTGGTGAACATGGTGGTGCTGGGCTGACGTCTTCATCACTTAAAAAACCAGCTTCTCTGGGCACCCTGTGCCAGGGCCTGCCCGCCCTCCCAGGGAACAATTCCTTCCCAATATCCCATCCATCCCTGCCCTCTGGCACTGGGAAGCCATTCCCTGTGTCCTGGCACTCCATCTTTCTTGTCCCAAGACCCTCTCCAGCTCTCTTGGAGAGAGAAGTACATTTAATTTGACTTTTCACAGAAAACCTGAAAAGAAGAGACAAGAAATAGAGAATTAACACTTCTTCAAAGTAGAACCAACCCAAGAGTGGAAGAATTCACACAGAAAACTGGGAGTAATTGGCAAMTGCTACGTCTCCTAAATGTTTTGTTCTGCATCCAATCAAGTTATGGTCTTTCACAGGGAGAGCCCAGAGCCTCTCTGGACAATCTGTTCAGGGCTGGGCACTGGCCAGGGCAGAAGTTCTGCCTCCTGTGCAGGGCAATTGCTGGGCTCAGGCCCTGCCCGTGGCTCTGGTGCCATTGCTGGGCCCCYGGAGCAGAGCCTGGGCCCTGCTCGGAGCCCTCCCTGCAGCCAGGGCCAGCCAGGGCTGAGGGCCCCTCTCAGCTGGGGCTCCTCTCGAGGCTGAGCAGCCCCAGCTCCCTCAGCCTTTCCTGGGCACCGAGATGCTCCAGGCCCTTCCTCAGCTGCGCAGCCTCCGCCGGCCCCGCTCCAGGAGCTCCCTGGCCCTGCTGTGCTGAGGATCCAGAGCTGGACACGGCACTCCAGAGGTGCCTCCAGGGCTGCCCAGAGGGGCAGGATCACCTCCTTCTGAACCATGAAAACAAAAGCATCTCCATTGTTGGACAAATTCTTAGACAAACATAACACTCCCTAAAATAAGACCCTCCAACAGAAGACCAAAAAAAAAAATGTCAGGAACTCACTGAAGTTTTCAGGTGCTCTCTCAAGCCCAAGGCTTTATCTTTACACTGAGCAATTCCACCAAGACACTGTAAAGAGCAAATTATTTGTGCAGTTGATTCTTTCTCTCAGCATTTCTCGGGTTGTGTCTTTCCTGAACACATCCTGCACTCCCTTCCTTGCCTTCCACAGGAATGCTAAACAGCAGAGAGTGTAAGCAGATTTCAGAGCTAATTGCAAATAGGAACACGGAGCCTAACGATATTAAATGAAAAACCCGGTCAAGTTTAGCAGCAGATCATTTGCATCTCCTTTATTTTGTTGTACAAGTTCCCTGTTTGCATAGGAAAAACCAAAAGAGATGTCAAGTTGCTTTGTAAGTGCCTGGTATCTAATAAGGATGAAAATAAGCATCTCAAATGCCAATGAAGCATGGTGTTTATTTGCCAAGCGAATTACTGGAAGGCAAATTACTCTGACAATAGCAAAAGGAGGAAAGGCAGGAAGAACTGCTCCATTTTCCAAACTCCRGGACGCTTCTGATCCTGGCAAATTGGTCTTTGCCCAAATAACAGCTGGGAACAGCTTGGGAGGTGCCACCACCCAGGTTTGGGTGCCAGTACTGGTTTTGGAGGATCAAAGACAGTAGTTGCCTGTCTCAAGCACTGTTAAATCCGTGAGACAAGGACAGAAGAGAGGGACAGGATGGAGTTAACTCCAGGCTCAGTGAAGGCGAGACCTGGCCAGCACATCCTGGGAAATTCATCCCCAGAAAAATTCCCACTGCAGCAAAATGCATAAAGCAGCAACTGCTCGAGTGCACAGCACCAATCACACAAAGCTCACCCCAAGTTAGGGACAGACAGCAGCTGCCACCACCACCAAAGCCTCCCAGAATATTCCCCTGTGGATACCTGGAACCTGGACTGCAGAGAACCCCACCTGTGGGAACTTGGGACAAGATCAAGGTGGAACAATTGTCTGGGTGTTATCCCAGGCTTAGTAAGAGGTCGACAAAGCTGGGGGAGAAGGGATTGCTGAGAACGGACACAAAAAAGGCAGAGTTTATGGGATACAAGGAAAGCGAACACAGCAGCTCTGACCAGGACAAAGGGAATTCCAACCGGGCAAAGGGAATTCCGGCAGGGACAGATCGTGACCACCAACACCAGAAATCACCAACTCAAATGAAAAGAAACTCTGAGCTGGCACTAATTAGCATTAGAAGTGAGGGAATCATTTAACCAATCGCATAAGAGAACTGTGAAGCCCATGAGCATTAATTCCTTGCTTGTTAAAGTGTATAAATAGGGAAAAGTTCCAGAGGACTTTGGGAACCTCCAGCACTGAGAAACCCAGGATGAAGAAAGACCAGCAGGACACTGCTGGATCCAGGGATGGYGACAATCTTCTGCTGGATCTGTCTCTCTCCTCTCTTTTCTACTCCTTTCTGTCTCTCTACCTCACATTCATTGCTAAATAGAATCCATATTATTGACTTCAGCACATGGACTCGTTTGCACCTTCATTTGGGCAGAGGCATCTCTCACTAATCAGATCTTAATAGAGGCCAAGGGTGTTAATTGGACAGACACGCTCAGCCCACAGCAGTTGGCTTCAGAGACACAGAAAAGACCCTGGTGCTGCTTAATTTACCAGCACAGATCTGCCCATGGGGGCTCAGAGCTAACAACAACCCAGTGGAAACCAGCAATTTCCTGCCTATGGCACAGGGGCTGGAACGAGATGATCTTGATCCCTTCCAACCCAAACTTTTCTGGGATTCTACAGTTAAAACTTTGGCTTCAGTTTTGCTTCCAGGTCTCATCACTCAGTCACTGGTGGCTGAGGTCAGTACCCGGCATCACCTGCTGGAATCTTCCTCATTTTCTCTATGGGACCAGAATTTAAGGTTTTAAATGAAGTGTAGGCTGGATTGTTTTCTTCCCTGGGAGGGTGGGCAGGCCCTGGCACAGGGTGCCCAGAGAAGCTGTGGCTGCCCCTGGATCCCTGGCAGTGTCCAAGGCCAGGTTGGACATTGGGGCTTGGAGCAGCCTGGGATAGTGGAAAGTGTCCCTGCCCATGGCAGGGGTGGCACTGGATGGGATTTGAGGTCCTTCCAACCCAACCATTCTGGGATTCTATCCCATGATTCTAATCCTGCCTTCCATATCCCATACTTGCCCCTGCTGGCAGTGCTCAGCCAGAGGGATCAGGGGAGTTTCTGTTTGGTTTTTCCACATTCAGCCCGATCCAGATCACTCACCGCAGTCACAGTCACCACTACACACTGCAGAGTGTTAGTTACGCACTGACATTCCCTTTTTCCTCTACTGGATCCTTCCCCGTTTCCCAGTTTCTCACCACCAGAGGTGACAACCACCCTCCCTTTTGCACCCTGAGGCAGAGCAGTGCTCTGTGTGTGAGACATCCCTGTTCCTCCTGTCTTTTCTCCTGGCACAGTGCCTGAGGATAGTGAGTTTTGATTTACTGTTAGGAGGGGACAGGCAGAGGAGCTTGTCCACAGTGATTTGTGAATGTATTTCAGAACCGATGCACTCCAAGGGACATCTCCTTTTGTAACTCCAGCCTCCATCTCCCTTTGTTTGAGATACTTTCCACTTGCATCAAGGAGCCTTTGAATCCTCTGAGGCTGCTTCCTGTGAAATATTTGCAAGCTTCATATTTGGATTCTTCCAGACATGAGTTTGGAGCTGCTCAGAGAATTTTTTTAAAAACACCTCTTTTATCTATTACCAGTTCTCCATCCCATGTGAAGAAGCACCAAAAATGTGTTATTGAAATGTGTGGGTCTTAATAGGCTGGACATGGAATAAATCAGATGTTTTATATTTGTAGATGAGCAGAGGTATAACTTCATGTACGAAATATTTTCTTGGAAGATTTAATACCACAGGAGCTGTTTGTTTGCCTTGTAAACACCTATTAATAACTTTCTTTTAAAATGTTGTTACAGTGTCAAAAGAAGACCTAAAATTTCTAAGTAGCCAGATAAATTCACCTTCTTGTTTATGGCTTTTTTTTGGGGGGGGGGGGGTAATGACAGTTCCTAAAACCAGCCCTGGGAAATGCAGGAAAGCTGGGGAATCTAAAAGAAACCCTGGGAAGGAGCTGGCAGCAACCCAGAGCACTTTCTCTGCTGGGAAAGATGCACTGATGGAGCACCTCTGTGATGGCTTTACTGCAGGAACAGTCTCATAAATCTATAATGTTTCTCTCCATAAACTCCACTGGTGTACAGTGTATTAAACTGGCTCTTAATAAACTGCCCTCCTTCGCTCTCACTTGCCTCCCAAGCACATAAAATAAACACTAAGAAAAGGAACTAATTTAGAAAATGAAGTCTGTTCTTTTTTTCTGAGAGGAAAATCGTGGCCAGTGGCTTAGGGTGACAGTGGTGTCCCYCAGGGGTCCATACTGGGACCAGTGTTGATTAAYATCTTCCTTAATGACACAAAGGGAAGGAGGGCACCCTCAGCAGGGTTGCAGGTGGCACCGAGCTGAGGGTGACCTCATTGTGGCCTTTCAGTGCCTGAAGGAGCCGACAAAAAACATGGAGAGAGAATATTTCCAGGAGCCTGGAGTGCCAGGACAAGGGGGAATGACTTCCCAGTGCCAGAGGGCAGGGATGGATGGGATATTGGGAAGGAATTGTTCCCTGGGAGGGTGGGCAGGCCCTGGCACAGGGTGCCCAGAGAAGCTGTGGCTGCCCCTGGATCCCTGGCAGTGTCCAAGGCCAGGCTGGACATTGGGGCTTGGAGCAGAGCCTGGGACAGTGGGAGGTGTCCCTGCCCATGGCAGGGGGTGGGATGGGAAGTCTTTAAGGTGCCTTCCCACCCAAACCATTCCAGGATTCTGTGAAAGGAGGTAAGAACTCAGCCAAAAATTTTAATCTTCCAAGGCAGCCCCAAAGCTGCCCTGCTCCCCAGTTTTTCTTTCCTGCACCATCACTGCCACGTCATCTAAAAGAATTTGCTGACCCCTGGCAGTCAGCACTCAACATCCAGAGCTGGTTTCCATTTTACAGGTTGCTGCCAAAGACAGTATTTGATTTTTTTCTCAGTTTGCATAAGACTCTCCTTGAAGAGGTCAGAGCATCCCAAGGGAAATCCGGTGTCATTTGAGAGGCACAATCACAGCCCATTACACAGGCCAATAAACAACGTTGGAAGCAATTCCTCTTGGACATTCAAACCCTTTCCCTTTTCATTTTATCTTTCCGTTCTAAAGAGYGCTGTCATTTCCAGTACATTTTTGCAATTAAATAGAGAGGCTGAAAAACTAACTGGTGATTTGTTGAGATGCATCTGACTGTGKAAAAACCCACTCCATTACTGGAAATTAAGAGCTGACCTCAGGGACCAGGCATGAGCCACACTCAGTATCGAGTGTTAACTTTGTTCCATCCCTCTTGTTCAGCTTGTGAGACAAATGATACATGAAAATCTGGTTTGATCCTGTTCCACTTCAGCTTCTGCTCCASGCACTGCAGGGATAGGCTGCATGTATGGAGAGAGGAAGGGGCTGTTTACACAGAATCCCAGCATCCCTGAGGCTGGAAAAACTCTCCAGGATCATCCAGTCCACCCTGTGCCCGATGCCCACCTTGTCCCCAGCCCAGAGCACTGAGTGCCACCTCCAGCCCTTCCTTGGACACCTCCAGGGATGGGSACTCCAAASCTCCCTGGGCAGCCCCTGCCAAGGCCTGAGCACCCTTTCCATGSAGAAATTCCTGCTGCTGTCCAACCTGAGCCTCCCCTGGCCCAGCCTGAGGCCGTTTCCCCTTGTCCTGTCCCTGTTCCCTGGCAGCAGAGCCCGACCCCCCCTGGCTGCCCCCTCCTGTCAGGGAGTTGTGCAGAGCCACAAGGTCCCCCCTGAGCCTCCTTTGCTYCAGGCTAATTCCCAACTTCCTCCTTTTCTCCAGGCTATTTCCCACAGAATCCACCAAGGCCGGGCCATGCTGGGACCCGGCAGTGGAAACCACTTCCTCTCTACACAAATAATTAGCAAAAGGATTTAGGAACAGAAAATTTTCTTAGGCTCAAGATTTTGCCCCTTCTGTCTCCACACTGAGGGTACAAAGACAATTTGGTTGTGTCACTCCTGGCCTTGCTGCTGCTCCCCCTATGCCAGCAGTTCAAGCTTCCTTCTTTACATTCCCTCCCACACACATTAKGGATCTCTCTTATCCAACCGTGAGCTTTCGTCTCTGCCATTCCTGGTTATGGTTGAATCTGTGGGATTTGGGACACTAAACATGGCTCGATTTGAGGGAGTGGCCAACAGGAGTGAGTCTGCACTGGGAATACCACTGAGGTCCCTGCCTGGGCTTCCCGGGGTATCCAGCAGATCCCTGACTGCTCCTGGCCGCTTTATGAGCTCCCATCGTGGCTGTCAACCCTGGATCTCTTGGTGACAACCCCTGCTGATGCTCTGCTGCTCTCCAGCCTCATTCCCTCCCATCACTGCTGCTCTTACAGCATTCCCAACMCACACTTCCCTTCTGACCTYGGCATTTTTCCTGCTGAAGTCTCATTTAAAGGAAGTGAACCACAACAAACTGATCTTTGCACTCCCCCAAACAATTCAGCTGCGAGCCTTTAACGAAGCCCTAATGACAGCAATTCCAGCTCGGAGCACAGGAGAACAACTGAATGGTGGGAAGTGCAAATATAAAATGGGTTTCAGCTGAAGCATTCACAAGCCCTGCTGTTGGTGACAGATACTTGTCATCTCCCAAAAGGAGCCAGGAACAAGCTTTATTCCTCCTCAGATAAATCAGTGTCTTCACTCCCAAACATTTTCCTAGTCATGGAAGGCAATCATGCCTCCAGATTGGGAAGACATCATCATTTAGAACAACACAGCTTGATTTACAGAAAAGAGTGATGGGATGCAACAAAAAGTGGCCAAAAACTCCCGCGCAGACTTTTCAGTGCACTGCATACAACACTTCAAACACAAATTCAAATAAATATAGAATAATGAAAACAGCTTGGTGGTTGAGTAGCACTCGTAATGTGCCATGAAAAGCCATTTTCCTAATGGACATTTGGGGATTTGGGCACAAAGCTGCTTCCACAGGCAGATGTTGGACAGAAAAGCTCTCGATCAGCTCTGCAAAGCTGAAAGGGATTGCTCAATTTAGAACTGACCTGAAGAACACGTTCAGGAATGAGGGGAATAATCAACACCTACCCAAATAAAGTTCCATGGTTTGACTGAATGGCATGTGAGGAAGTTATAATACAGTCTGTGACTGGCAATCACATTATCTGAGACCTCTGCTGGAGTAAACTGAAGGAAGGAATGCCTGAATGTGTTAATTGAAATAATGAACTGCTGGAATGCCACAGCAACTGTGCTCCTGCTGATGCCCTTTCCTGGTCTTAAAATCAAGAGGCAAACATGGTTAGAAGGGAAAAGGGGATTTTACCTTGGTATTTATTTTAAGGATCCAGGTGGAATGCGCCGAAATGCACACCGCAATGCACACCCACACAACAGATTAGGCATATCWTTAGAGGTCTTACTAATTAGCATATCTATCAAAGACTCCCCAATGAGAGGCTCGAGTGAGCCCCCCTCCCCAAGGAACCTTCCCCTGGATGGTTCTATCTCAGTTTACAAAATGTGTTCTGGAGAGGACCTTGGGGTCTGGGGCWCWCTGMTCCCTRACTACRAAACCTCTAAAATGTTKAGTCTCCYAGCTTGACAAACAAGTCCAGGAATGTCGGCAAAAAGCACTAAGGATACAGAAGTTACAAAAAGGTATAAAAGGGGTATAAAAGAAAAGCAAAAAAGCATCATGGCATCACTGCAACCAGGGCTGCGGCAGAGCCACTCCAATGAGTCCAGGCCATTTATTACAAATAATGAAAAGGAACACACAGCAAAGGGGGAGATTTGGTGGCAATGGCACTCTGGAGCAGCCARCTCTGTTATCCAGGGGAATTCCACCAGGCTTGCTGGGAGATGATATCTCTAAATGCAATTTGGGTTTTGCAATCATTAAGAGAACATGGAAAGTAAGAAATATTAACAGGAGTTGGGGTTCACTCCTCTCTCACTTTTTCCTTTTCATTGTTATTATTAATACATTTTACTTTAATCCCAGAAGGGTTTGGGTTGGAAGGAACCTTAAATCCCATCCAGTGCCACCCCCTGCCATGATCAGAGACACCTTGCTCCAAGACCTGTCCAGCCTGGCCTTGAATTCCCACAACCTTATCTTTGCTCAAGTACAGGGGTACTCATCTTGCAAAACACAAAACAGGTCCTGACAGGAATCACCTCGGGGCTTGAATCCAACCAGAACAACGCRGCCAGAGCTCAGTGCAGGGAAATCCCTGGAAGTAAGCAGCTGTAAAGTGTGCAGGGCACCTTTGCTCTCCTATTAATGAATGCACCGATGCCCCATAAACTCAGTTATTTTACCCACTGTACAACACCCAGGCAGTAAAGAATATCAAACTCTGACACAAATTCCATTACTCCACCAGAGAGGCTCAGCCAATGACTCGAACACCACGCTCTTTGTCAAGTTAAAAGACGCTGTAGACACTTGGATATTTTATATATTTAACAGCCAATTGCTCGTTGTTTATTCTGAGCTAAAAATTAAGTACAGCTGGGGCAGTTCCCCACATTGTCCCCAAAGACAGCAGGGTGGTTGTTTTGATCCAACAACCAGTCCATTGTCATGGCAGGCAGAAAGGAAGAAGGAGTCTTGCCAGAAGCATGAATTTTACTGTAAGGAAGTGACTGGCAGGTGGTTTTGGGGCACAATTATCCTGGATTTATACATTTATCTGGTGTAATCCTCAATCCTGGCTATGGCACCTCTGATTATTTGGCTTTATCTTGTTATTGCTACAAAGTTTCTGTGACACTCCGCTCAATCCCAGCAGAAATTTCCCATACATGATTCCATGCACTACAACTGCTCCTCTTTATGGTTTTGTTTCAGTTCATCTGCACCATCTGAAAGTTAGCAGATATGGTTCTGCTAGAAAAATACTTTTAAAATCCATCCCAGCAACGTCAAACTTAAACATGGATTGGTTTATTTATTTTCCTAGCTGAGTAGGTTTTTCCATCTATTCCTTCCTGCTTTCTTCCTTCTCCAACTCTTTCCAAGGAGGCTGCAGACATTCTTTTGGTGGTGCATTCAACAGCTCTAAGGGAGACATCAGCTTCCAACCACCTCAAAGCTTCCCCTCTTTACAGGGAGGTTCTGGAGGTTCTGTCCAGCCTGGCCTTGGACACTGCCAGGGATCCAGGGGCAGCCACAGCTGCTCTGGGCACCCTGTGCCAGGGCCTGCCCACCCTCCCAGGGAACAATTCCTTCCCAATATCCCATCTAGCCATGCCCTCTGGCACTGGGAAGCCATTCCTCTTGTCCTGGCCCTCCAGGCCCTTGGAAATAGTCCCTCTCCATCTTTCTTGTCAGCTCCTTCGGGTGCTGGAAGGCCACAATTAGGTCACCCCAAAACCCAGAGTTTTTCCTACCACTTCTTACCATGCAGACCTCATTGAGAATTTGCTTCTGCAAGGACACCATGAAAGCGTTCAGTAGAATCAGTATTAAATCGTGGAATATCAACAATTTCCACCTGAATTGGACACCAAGCCATGGCTGCCCAGCTGGCAGGGAGGGCTCAAAAATTCAACTTCTCCCTTTCAGACATGACTCTGCAGCCTATGGAGATACCAGAGGCCTGGTTGTCTTCTTTGCCCCATCCCTGGAAGTGTCCGAGGCCAGGATGGATGGGGCTGGGAGCACCCTGGGATAGTGGAAGGTGTCCCTGCCATGGCAGGGGGTGGAATGGGATGGGTTTTTAGATTCCTTCCAACCCAAACCAGTCTGGGATTCTGTGCTTCTTTTCCTTTTATAAATCTGTGCTTCTTTTAGGGCTTCACTGGAAACAACCCTCGTTACTCTCATTTGCTGCTGCTGTACACATCCCATCAGTTCCCTGCCTTCCAGCACATCGGTGATGCATCTGTTCCAACAAGAACTCCAGATGTCCAGAGCACACGGATCTCACCACGCTGCCGTAGTTTTCAAGACTTCAAGCATTAGTACCAAGATCTGCATATTTGGTCTTGGTCTGGTAGCTTGGCTGGTCTAATCAGAATAAAATCTTACATCCCAAGGCACTTGTTCCTTGTTTTCTACCTGAAGTTAATCAAATCCTACCCTACCCATGTATTTCCTCCACAGAAGACGAATTCCCTCAAACTGCTCATTTGTTGAAACCATTCATTGCTCAGGTTCCCTCCAGACTTCTAATCATAAATGACATTTTGGCTGAAGCAAAATTCATCTGAAATGGCAGCTATTAAAAGGAGACATGAAACTCCATGAAAACCTTGGAGGCACTGCTAAGCAGGTTATTCACCTCCTGCTTCTTACCCTGTTTTATTTGGGAAAACAGACTTTAACGGGAACATACCACGTGTAATCTTTAAGCTACATCAAGATGGCCAATAATTTTCGTGGCAACTTTACAGAGCTGAGAAAGGAAGAATCTTTGGGGCTGGAAAAGACCTTTAACATCCCCAAATCCAACCAACAACCCAGCACCACCACTGTCACCACTAACCCATGCGTCCTCAAGTGCCATATCCACACGTTTTTTGAACACTTCCAAGGATGGAGATTCCACACCTCCCTGGGCAGCCCGTTCCAATGCTTGACCACACTCTCCATGTAGAACTTTTCCTTAATATCCAATCTGAGCCTCCTGTGGCACAACTTGAGGCCATTTCCTCTTGTCCTATTGCCAGTTTCCCAGGGGAAGAGATCGAGCCCATGTGGCTCTACCCTCCTTTCAGGGAGTTAAAGAGCAATAAGGTGTCTCCTCAGACAACAAGGTGGCCCTCTCCTCAGCAGCCTCACTGATTTTTGGGAGCTCATCAACAGCAGTTTTGAGGATCCCACAGGTAACGCTAATTCTGATGTGTCCCACGCCCAACACCCCTCACAATTCACCAGGAGAACATTCCCACCAGACAAATCTCGGACTAAACGGCTTCCAAGCAGTAATTCCCAGTTCTGGCTCTGCTGGTAATGATGGGTAGGTCACACAAGGGCAGCATTTTGAGGCTGGAACCCAAATCCTCTGTGCCAAACCAGCTCATTTCTCAAAGAACAGGGGGTCAGCCAAGCACAGGCAGCAGCTCCAAAATTGTTCCTCTCCACCTGAAATGACATTTAAATACTGCCACAGACAACATTTTCTCCCATGCTCCTACCAGGAAGAAACAAAATATTTCATGCTGGATCCAATTAAGAGGCAATCAATTTTAACTGATTCTGCTCTGAGCAGGCATAAATATTTCTCATAAAGGAAGTTAGGATAATTGATTGATTTAGATTAATAGATAGAAAGTGAACTGTATTACAAACAGCTGGGAATTAACTTTGTCCTTGCAAGCAAGAAACAACACCAAAGGTCTCTCAGCCTTCAAGTATGTTACAAATCAGAAAGGAAGAGGAGTTTTTCAAAGAGGGCAGAAATACCCACTTAGCACAGCAGGGATTTAAAGGCTGCAACACCAACAACTTCCTACTGCTACACTAATGACCTGTCAACTTCCAGTTCCAGACACAGCTCTTGATTTYAGCTGCAAAACGTCCATTTCTGTACTCATGCTCTTGCTTCAAATTCAAAGTCCAAGTTCTCTTTTTTTGTTTCCCCCATCATGATTATTATTTTAACATCAAAAAATGTGCCACACACTTTTTCTTTTCCTTTCTTTTTCCTTTTTCTTCTTTTTTTTCACTTTTGGATATTCAGTTGTTAATTGAGTGACCACAACTGAGGGCTTGCTAACCAAAACCAGGAGTTTTTCCTTGTCTCCAGCTGGAAATTAACTGCATGAACATGGCCAGAGATGGGGCAAAGTCTTGCTAGGAACCAACACACTTGAGTACTTTGTTGTCCCTTCCCTGATGACTGGGAAATGCTTCCCTAAGCACCCACAGAAGATGCACCCTCAAACCTCATCTGATCTTCAGCACAGCCTGGAGTGCTCCTCAGGGTGAGGAAGAGCATCTCAAAGCAATGACCTATTGAGGCTTTAAGAATGGCCCAAAGGATGAAGGAATGAGGCAACATCCCTGCTGCAAATCCTTGGAAAGGAGCACAGCCACATGCTGCCTCCTGAACAGAACTAGCTCTAGCAGTCCTTCACTTCGCTGTTTCCTAAGAGCTGGAATTCCACCTCTGCTCAAAATAAACTCTACGGAAGACTTCTAAAGAGGCTGATTAACACTGGGATCACAAAAACATTAAAGCACTAGAAGGTGTTTGGGAGACTCCTCTGCTCACTGAGAGGAAAACCCACCGCTGTCTTTGGAAGAACCCCAGATCTGACAGAACCCCAAACCTCTGTCACTCTGGCTAGTGCAGTGCCAAGCAGGGATGCCACTTCCCAGCTAATGGAAGAAAAGGGAGAAGAGTCTTCTGCAGAGTCAGCACATAAAATACAGACACATCCTGGGGTGGGCAACTTGACCTTCACGGAAATATGCTGGGCTCCAAGAAAGCCATTCCCACTGTGTGGAGCCAATTCAGTTTGAATTCAGCCATTTTAGTTTGCCTCAACTCTGGCTGTCAGAGGCATGTGGGGAGAGGGAGCGTACACCTGCCACTTGCAGGAGGCAGCCAGGAGTGGGGGAAGCCTCATCTCCGGGGAGACTTGGCCTGGCAACACCCCACACAAGGCAGGCAGTATGGGACACTGTGGAGGGGCTTCTCCAGCCAGGTCGCGGAGAGGTCTCCACTAATGGATGGCAAAGAAAGGTTGGACTGGRCCAATGGTTCCCTGTCCTCGGGCAGCCTTTGGGAGGGGCCGGGGGGTATAAACCCAACTGCGTTGCTGCTCGCTGGAGGGGGGTTGTTACTATTTGGTGCTCCTGCTCGCTCCCTGCTTTGCCCTGGCCCCAGCTGCCTTCTGGCTCTCCTGCCCTCGCACCTGCCCTGCTTTCCTGTGCCCCTGAGCGCCGCCTCGCTGCTTTGCCCTGTGCTCCTGCCTGGGCTGCCTGCATCCTTCCCTGCCGCCCCGATCCAGCCGCTCGCCGTGACCTGCCCTGACTCRCTGGTGGTAACACCCTGTYGCTGTTTTCCCCACGGACGAGTAGAGAAAATGACACAAATTCCAGGCTCAGGGATAATGGACACGCTTTAATGAATTCTCAGAAGGCTTTTCTATGTTAGTTCGCAAAGTGTGTTAAGTGGCATAAGGTAATTGGTTTTTTGCCATCCACCCCTTAAGGGGATTGGTCAAGTTCTAAGACACCCATCTCTGAATGTTTTTCTCGTTAGAACCATAACAATTCTGCAAAACAACCTGCAGCTGCAAGAAGTTTACAAAATGGTAACATTGTTTTGAGTTACTTGCATGGGAAAGACAGAACTCCCACAAAAATGCTGCAGAGAGCTGAAGAAATTCTCTGCTGGAGTTTTTTCAGCATCCATAACGCCCTCTTTTTCTCTCTGTCCCCTCTCTCTCCTCTCCCCCAGTCTTACCCCATTTTCCTTTCTTCTTTTCTGTCTCCTCTAGCTGTCTTTCGCTCGGGCAACTCCTTTTCCTTCTCCTTTTGTTGTCAATAAAGGTTCTCAGATACAATGTTTGCCTCGTTCGGCTTCATTCCGTTCCCAACCACCCATTTTTAAAAGAACTCCTCGCAGTTCCCCACAGTGGAATGCGACACCCACTCAGGCACAGGACCTTGGAACTGCAATCAGATTCTATGAAAGCACCAGCCCAGCATTTAACATTTTTACAAAAAACCCAAAACCAAACCAAACCAAACAAGAACCCCAGCAGAAACCATTAAGAAAAAAGCCAATCCTACACCTCAAACATTTTTCCATTATATACATTCTCTGCCACTGTTTGCAGCTCCATCCATCGCACCCACTGACTGTCCTGCCTGCTTYCTCTGGATTTGCCCACTCCTGGCTAGGATACCCTGGCAGGATCAGACCCTGGGGCTCTTTTGTTCCTCCTTCCCATCAGCTGTAACACCACTGTAAATTACTGGCTGCAATTAGTGGTTTCTGGGGGTAAATGAGATGAAGCAAGGCCTCATCACAGGGGAATGATGACACCTGCTAAGGTTGGTTCATGATGTTCTTCACAGGAAAAAAAAAACAAAGTGTCATAGGGGGGTGATTAAGTTTCTCTCATCAAAGGAATAAGACATATTTTCCATTAATTTTAAGGTTACACAGGCACGTAACCCCCAAGGGAGAAATCAACCAAAAAAAACCCAAAACAAAACAATTTGATCAGGCAAAGCAAAGCAAACATTCCAGAAAAGAGAAGTCATTGAACACTAATAGAGATCACAGACTGCTTTGGGTTGGAAGGGACTTTAAAGCCCATCCAGTGCCACCCCTGCCATGGGCAGGGACACCTCCCACTGTCCCAGGCTGCTCCAAGCCCCAATGTCCAGCCTGGCCTTGGGCACTGCCAGGGATCCAGGGGCAGCCACAGCTGCTCTGGGCACCCTGTGCCAGGGCCTGCCCACCCTCCCAGGGAACAATTCCTTCCCAATATCCCATCTAGCCCTRCYCTCTGKCASTKKGAAKCCRYTCCCCCTTGWCCTGGCACTCCAGGCCCTTGGAAATAGTCCCTCTCCATGTTTCTTGTCAGCTCCTTTGGGTGCTGGAAGGCCACAATGAGGTCACCCCAAAGCTTCTCCTCTCCAGGCTGAACAATCCCAGCTCTCGCAGCCTTTCCTCCCAGCAGAGCTGCTCCATCCCTCTGATCATCCTGGAGCCTCCTCTGGGCTCTCTCCAACAGCTCCAGCTCCTCCCTGTGCTGGGCCCCAGGGCTGGGGCAGCTCTGCAGGTGGGGTCTCACAAATGTGAGACAGAGGGAAAACTGATACCAGAGAAACAAAGGACCTGAGGAGAAACCTGTGACTGGCCAAGTCAAGCCCCTGGAAGCAGCTCAAGATCCTCCATTGTTACATTTCATAGAAAGCCAAAAATCAGAGCCCTGGTGTAACAGAACATCTCTGTCCAAAGGACAGAAAGCTCAGAAGCACTGATTATAAAAACACCCATTTTCCAGCAGGAAAAGGTGATTTAAGCCACGAGATGCTGCTGAAACCCTGCTTACTGACACTGAAACAGAGGACACGCCAAACCAGTGTTGACAGTTCTGTGCCTCTGGTTCCAGCACGTGGGTGTCTCTGGGAAGAGCCAAGAGTGCTCAGATCCCTTGGCAACGGTCCTGAAACAGGGAAAGCAAACACTGTGCCATTCTTTAATCCCAGTAAATACACACGTCAGTTGGAGTCTGATCCCCGGAAAAACAATGCAAGCAGACAGAGGAGACCAAACRCATGCTACAGGAGTATAATACACCTATTAACACAGGACAATGGGGAAAAAAGCACACAGAATTGGTTATTTGTAATGAAATTACAAGCCTGGAGAGCAGAGGGAATGCAACCTCCCAAGTTTAAATATCCATGGCCTCGTATCACATAAGCCGATTATGAAACTATGAAAATAAACTGGATGAACGTTAAATGGATTAAGAGCGAGTGAGCTGAGGTCTCAAAATGCAACCAGGAGGAAATCTCTGCATCAGCCACGTGTAAACACACAGGTCCAGGTCTGGGAATGGCTTGGAAATGCAGTGTCCTGACTGGGAAGGGTCTGGACACCACCAAGATGCTGCAGAGCCCCTCTTTCCTTTCGAGATGAAAAGAGCTGCAGGCTTTGAGCGTACTCAGGGCAAATACAGAGGTTTGTGCCAGGCCAAATTTTCCTCCAGCACTTCCCTGCCATCCCTGCTGGAAGTGGGACTTTGTCCAGGAGCACTGACACGGGGTGTAGGTGTGTAACCACGGGATAACGAGGCTGTGCCTGGCATTAGCAGAGCAATGGGGGAACGCCGCGTGGTCCTGTAGGCCAAAACTCACAAGGTCAAATTAATCCGAGTCCTTGGAGAGGAGTCCAGTGCAATGACCATATCCCAGAACCTTTGATTGCATCAGAAATGCTCTAAAACTCCCTTTTTCTGTTTCATCAAGCAGAGAGTGAGGAATGAGGTGCCCAGATTTGTGCTGCCTTAAGGCCCCAGGGCAAAAACTGCTTTCACTGCGGAGAACGGCAGCCCAGCAAGCCTGAGTTCCCATCATGGGAAGAAGAAAGGCGACTTCTCTTTCAGGAGGGGAACATTTTCCTTTAAAGGTGGGATACTTCCTTGACAAGTCAAATACAATCTTTCAGAAGTGGGGTATTTAACTTTTCAAGTGCTGTATCCACAATGGGATGGGATTGTTCATTAATAATGATGGTGATGACCGGGAACGTAAACACYGTGAGCTTACAGCAGCTTGATCATTTACTCAGCACTTTTCCACCTTGCACTTCTCAGGCTCATCCCTGCACCCACCTGACAGCAAGGTTTGTATTTTGTCTGGAGCTGGAAGCGTGTTCTCCTTCCCTAATTCCCTGATGGCTTTGATGGGATGAGGCAAGGAAGGGTGAGAGGCTTAGCCCCACTCACAGCTTTGTCCTTCTTCTCTGTTTCTGGGTTTTACCTCACAGACAGCACTCACTGCCAACTTGAAATTAGTGCCTGATTTAATTTTTTTAAAAAACAAAAAGGGGGAATTGTGAATGCTAAAAGCCTGGCTGTGAGAGATTTCTCAGTTTTCTGACAGTGTCTGTGTGAAAGCCTTGCTTTTTCACAGACGCTGTAGGAAAACAGTTGGGAGATTTTGTAAACTATGGCATTGTTATGATACCAAGGAGAAAATATCTGAAGTAAGTGTTGTTGGGTTCAGCCAATCCCTCTGGGGGGTGGTTGGTCAGWGAACCAATRACCTTATGTCRGTGTCCAGCGTGCTAAGGTATATAAGCGAATTTGTAAATTAATAAAGGGTCGGTTTCTTCTCGTCCTAAACCGTCCATGTCGCTTTATTCCTCGGTCTCTGCTCTCTAGCGACAACTCACAACCCAAAATTAGCCCGGCATCTAAAACTCGGAGTACACAGAGCTACTCCACGGATGCTCGTTATACTTAAAGGCTAATTAGAGCTAATAAAAATAATATGAAAATGTTCAGGGCTCTGCCTGGCTGCTGAATGAGAAGGACGGTGCAAATCAGCACTGAAGGGAGAGCAAATGTGTGGTTTTAATGTATTTTAATGTTTACTAATCCAGCAGAGACATCTGACACCCACCAGGCATGTTTCCAGATAGCAGAAAATTAACAGAGATCATGCCACTAATTATAAAAACAATAAAACAAAACCAAGGCAGCACATTTTAATTAAAGAATCTTCCCTTTTGATGGGTTTTGTTTGGKTTTTTTTGATCTATGCCATGTCATATTTCAACAGTAAAAAAAAATCCCAACCCAGAGCTTCAATGTGCTGTCAGTTGGGTGAAATTGCCCTTGAAAAAAAGCAGCCACCGTTCCCCATCTGTCTGCAGAATAAAGGATTAATGAAAGGAAACCCTTAGTCAATTTAAAAATAATGAGCCATCAATATGGAGCTGCTTCAGCTCTATCAAACTGAATTAACAGCTCATGTGTTTTGTTTTTTTTGCCTCTGTCTCCTCTCGTTTTTTCAATACAGTTGATATTAAAAGGCAAAAATCCTAAATTTCACACTTCCCAACCACCTTGTCTGGTTATAAACAGGTAAAATGTACTAACTTAAGTTGGGTTTAACCTCACTAAACTGGGAGTACAACTTTCCAGCACCTTTGTTTGACACCTCAACTCCAAGCAGGCATCAACCATGCCAAGGACTTGGGCAAAACCTGGCACAAGCAAAGGCAGTGCCCAGAGCAGCTGGCTTACATGGGACAATTCGAGTTGTAGGTGATGCCATGATGATTTTTTGCCTTTTCTTTTATACCTTTTTACAACTTCTATATTCTTTAGTGCTTTAGCTGACATTCTTGGACTTGTTTGTCAAGCTGGGAGACTCAACATTTTAGAAGCTTTGTAGTTAGGGATCAGTGTGCCCCAGACCCCAAGGTCCTCTCCAGAACACATTTTGTAAACTGAGATAGAACCATCCAGGGGAAGGTTCCTT
This sequence comes from Parotia lawesii, assembly GCA_003713295.1. Taxonomy (NCBI): domain Eukaryota; kingdom Metazoa; phylum Chordata; class Aves; order Passeriformes; family Paradisaeidae; genus Parotia; species Parotia lawesii. The sequence continues at coordinate 1,684,009 of RAHM01000128.1, forward strand.
GGGGAGGGGGGCTCACTCGAGCCTCTCATTGGGGAATTTTTGATAGATATGCTAATTAGTAACACCTATAATGTGATACCAGATCTTTTGGGGGTGGGCATTGCGGGGTGCATGGAGGGGCATTTGACCTGGACGTGGTGCACCTAAGGATCCTTAAAATAAATACCAAGGTAAAATCCCTTTTTCCCTTCTAACTGTGTTTGACTCTTGATTTTAAGACYAGGAAAAGGCATCATAGGGATAATTCTAATCGTACCCCAGGTAAAAACAACTTAAACCCCCCAGGTGATGGAGGGAACAGTTCCCTGAGGATCCTGGGTTTCAGAGAAGCACACCAATCGTCCAGAGCAGGCTGTGAGCCCACAGAAGGTGTTTCAATCCTGTCACCCCACGCTGGAGTTTGCACGAGCACTGYGCAGCCCAAGCAGGCAGAACCCCACGTAAAGCCATTTATACACAATTTTATCACCTATTTCTCCTCTCCCCCTCCATGTTGACCCAGTGAGGCCCAACAAAGCTCATATATTTTGAATTAATGATGAAAAACACGTCCTGCCAATCCACCTCCCGTGCTGGCATTTACTGGTGCTCGGGAGCTGTTTGTAATCTTGTATTCTAACCACTATCAATTATCATAAAAAGGTTGAAGTCTTCACCTGCTGTTTGATAAATAATGCATGAGAGAGCTTAACAACAGGCAAGAAATAGCACTGCCAGATCTTCAACGCTCCACATCCAACCAGCCCTGTTCCCCAGGGACCTGAACAAAGCCCCTGCTCCAGTGGCAGTGCCTGGGCAAAGAAAGGTGCTTTACAAGAGCCTTTTAAAGAGTTCCACTGATCAAAAGCTGGCGTTTGCCCGAGATGTTGTTAATAAAATAACTGCAATAGCAGGAAGCTGTTAGAACTGGTATCATATGACAGTCCAAGGGGGAAAAATAACGTCTCAATAACCTGGGAGCTCTGTGAGAACACTGATTAAACAAAGAGGTATTCTCCCATCTTAATGATTCTAGGAATTCTGCAATTCTAGGAATTCTTCTTGTGGAAATACGTATTTCATTCCACTGTTACCGAGCTTTTTTCTTTATTTTTTTTGGTCAATTTTTCTTTTCTTTTTCTTTTTTGTCCTCTTTTATGTTTTTTTTAATAGACACAGCATCATCCCTCAGGCCCACCCTCAAGCTACACTACCAGAGAAAAGCAGCATATCCTTCCCTTTCAGCTCCTCGCAGCCAGAGATCCTTAAAAACCAGAGCCTCCTGCGGGAAAGGTGGAAGGGATGAACATCCATGGTGACAACACACCTTCAGGAGAAATGGTTTCTCGCTGCTGAGATTAATTAAGTGCCTGGAGGGGCTTCAGCAGGAGCATGAATGCTGAACAAAGGCATGAAACAAACCCCATATGGTCACTTTACAAATTTACCACGGTAAAACATTATGAGTTGATACTGGCGGGGATTTGAGAGGGTTTTAATAACCCAGGGCAGTCCCTCAGCACCTCATGGCAGGTGGAGCTGAAGCAGGAAATCCCTCCCACGAGCCTGGAGCAAGCACAGGAGGATGAGCCCAGCCTGTGGATCCTCAGCAAAGAACTCCCCTGTCCTGCTGCACACACAGCTTAGAGGGAAATGCACACCCTGGTATTCCCAGGCTGGAAAATCTGGTGGAACACAGCTGAATGTTGGGAAAACCACAAGATTTTTTTGATCAGAGCTTTGCTTTTACAAGAGAAGTGGGAGAAATTAACTGCGATCCTTCATGGCCGAGGGAAGGCAAGGACAAGGGAAGGCAAGGAATGGATCCAAGGACATTCCTGTTGGAGAGATGGATGCTGACAGCCCACACAGGGCAACAGGATCTGTGGGACAACAGGCTTGATGTATATTCTAAAACGGTCAAGGGTGAAAAATAAACACCAGAAAATTCCTTTAGTACATAAGTAACAACAAATGGGCTTTCACTTACTCGATTTAAAAAGCCAAACAAAAACCCAAACCTTTTCTTTCCCACAAAAACCCCAGGGGGAGAACAYGAGCGTGTAGGAAATCACACCATAAACATCAACCATTTGGTGACCCTATTTCCTTCCTTCACTGGGCAACTTCTTACTGTCTGATGAGACACAGGTTACAAAAAAACTCGTTCAGTTCTAATCCTAAGAGACAGAAAATTCAAATTTTGCCTCAAATTAGTTGCTAAAGGATCTTGAAGTAGAGATATGGCTCTTGTTGTGATACAGTAACCACATCATRGAGTGGTTTGGGTGGGAGAGGACCCCCCTCTTGTTCCACCCCCTGTCATGGACACCTTCCACTATCCCAGATTGCTCCAAGCCCCATCCAGCCTGGCCTTGGACACTTCCACAGCTGGGGAGCCCCTCAGGAGACCAAGCCAAAGCCAGAAGGGAATTCCCCAGGGGTCTCTGGTCTGTGGGGCAAGCAGAGGTAATCCTGGAAAGTGAAATAGATAAAAAGTGACCTTAGACAGATAGGAAGAGCAATTCACAGGCTACAAAACTTAGAAAGAAATTAGGACATTGAACAGTGAATTGCAGTGAGGGACCRTCATTCCCGAAGGAATCCCCAAAGGCACTCAGTAAGATTCTTGTTTGTAAAAGGAATGAGACACAGAGGTGTTAACAGAGGAGCAGCCAGGTGAAAATCACAGATCATTAATGCTGGGAGAGACCTCTGAGACCATCGAGGTCAACTGTTAACTCAGCACTGCCGAGGCCACCACTAACCCGTGTCCCCAAGTGTCACATCCACATGGCTGTGACATTCCCCGGGGGACAGGTGGATTTACCACTGCCCTGGGCAGCTCTGCCAGGGCTGGACAACCCTTTCAGGGAGGAATTTTCCCAATATCCAACCTGAGCCTCCCCTGGCCCAGCCTGAGGCCGTTTCCCCTTGTCCTGTCCCTGTTCCCTGGGAGCAGAGCCCGACCCCCCCCGGCTGCCCCCTCCTGTCAGGGAGTTGTGCAGAGCCACAAGGTCCCCCCTGAGCTTTCTTCTCCTCATCAGACTTGAGGATAATCCACCAGAAACCCCAGATGAGGCCCATGGGCCACATCTCAGGCCAGCACTGCATCCTCTCCCCCTCCCAGTATGCTGGGAGGAACTATTGGAAAGATTTGGATGCATCAAACAGACGGTGTGGAGCTGCACGTGAGGGAAAACAGGATCAGCAACCAAAATAAAAGAAAAATAAAAAGAGAACAAACAAAAACGATCGAAACACACAGACACACTTGAAAAGTGAGGTGGTTTTCCCTGCTGCTGCTTTCCTCAGGGATGCCCTTTCCAAAAACTATTAATTCCTTGCATGGAAGATAATTTGTCACAGAACTGCTCTTCTAAACTTCACCCTGCTGTGAAAGTGACAAAATAACAGGCCCAACACCAATGCTCAGCAGTGCATTTCAGAAGCAACATGTGCCAGGATTTTCATTGGGCTCGTAAACAATCCCAGGAAATAAAACTTTATGCCTGGTAGCAGCAACATATAATTATTCTTCTGAAAAGAATTAATATATATTTGGGCAAAAACCTGGTAAAAAATTCATAGATCATGGAATGGTTTGGGTTGGAAAGGAACGTAAAGATGATGTAGTTCCACCTCCCTGCCATGGGCAGGGACACCTTCCACTGTCCCAGGCTGCTCCAAGCCCCAAGGTCCAACCTGGCCTTGGACACTGCCAGGGATCCAGGGGCAGCCACAGCTTCTCTGGGCACCCTGTGCCAGGGCCTGCCCGCCCTCCCAAGGAACAATTCCTTCCCAATATCCCATCCATCCCTGCCCTCTGGCACTGGGAAGCCATTCCCTGTGTCCTGTCCCTCCATCCCTTGTAAAGGGTCTCTCTCCAGCTCTCCTGGAGCCCCTTCAGGCCCTGGAAGGGGCTTGGAGGTCTCCCTGGAGCCTTCTCTTCTCCAGGCTGAACACCCCCAGCTCTCCCAGCCTTTCCTCCCAGCAGAGCTGCTCCATCCCTCTGATCATCCTGGAGCCTCCTCTGGGCTCTCTCCAGCAGCTCCAGCTCCTCCCTGTGCCGGGCCCCAGGGCTGGGGCAGCTCTGCAGGTGGGGTCTCAGCTGAGCCCAGGGGCAGAGGGGCAGAATCCCCCCCTCCCCTGCTGCCCACGCTGGGGGCTCAGCCCAGGGCACGGGGGGGTTCTGGGTCCCAGCTCTCACCCACAGCACCCCCAGGTCCTTCTCCAGGGCTGCTCCAGCTGCTCATCCCCAGCCTGGATCCATCCTTGGGGTTGCTCTGACCCAGGGGCAGCACCAGCACCTGGCCTGGTTGAACCCCATGAGATTCTTGCCCCTCCAGACCACAACTCCCCCAAACATCTCCAGAAAAAAACGGACTTATCAGAAGGAGAAAATGATCCCTAAGATTGTGCTAATGGTATAACTTAGAGACAGCCAGAAGGTCCAGACTTAATGATTTATTTTAATCAGGCCCTATGTTCCTCAACGATTGTGTCAATAGGATAAGAATGTGGAATAGCAGGGTAATGATGGAAAATGATGGTTGAATAAAGGAGGAAGAAACTCTCAGAGCCACGGAGCAGAACATTTGGCTTGATTAGCATGACTTTGAAAATCTAAAAGGATACAAGGAGCTTTCACATGAGACTGTGTAACAAAATAAACCAACAAATGTAATTTATGTTTGAGCCAAGTAGGGATTTGAAATCCATCATTTATTSAATTATTTTACTGTTCCAAGCACTCTGCTGTTTAAAACAAGAAATAACTTAAGTGTGATTCTTATTAGCGATTCAAAGTTGGAATGAAGAGAAAAATTCTGATGTTTTGGAGCAATCTGCCTAAAAACACAGGGAATATGAGGGAGAAACATATTATCCATTAATTACTAAGCAGTTACCCATCATCTTAAGATCAAAATAAAATTAGTGCAATTAAAGGAAGCTGGGACATGACTATTTAAAAAGCCTTTTTTTCCCATGTTTCCCCCTTCCCCTCCCCCCTTTTTTAGGGGTGGGGATGAAAGGTTATGAAAACATTGAGGACAGCTCATTACTCATCTGGTCCAGATCCCTGCTCCCAGTGCCACATCCAGACCCATGCTGAAGAATGGGAAATGCAAAGCCATACCTGCTCACCCGGGTGTGAAAAGGGACTGGGCTTATATCACCACTTGAAATGGAAATTTAGGTGAGGTTTCCTTGGAAGGAGGTAATTTTTCAAAAGCATGCCTGGCTTATAGAAGGTGTCTCAGAAAACTAATGGGAATGTTGTCCYGRGGGACAGACTTCCCAAGATCCTCAGGCACCTCCCAAAGAGACACAGGATCCCAGGATGGCTCAGGCTGCAGGGAGCACAGAGAGCACCTGGTGGCACCTCCCTGCTCCAGCAGGGCCATCCCAGAGCCCAGGGCACAGCATTGTGTCCAGATGGGTCTGGAATGTCCCCACGGAGGAGRTGCCAGAGCCTCTCTGAGCATGGACCAGGCTCTGCTCCGGGGGCCCAGCAATGGCACCAGAGGAACAGGCAGGGACTGAGCCCAGCAATTCCCCCTGCACAGGAGGCAGAACTTCTGCCCCATGCAGGTGCCACAATGACTCAGCTTCTCCCTTCCTGGACTTTCTATCGATTCTTTATATCCCTGTTGTGCTCCCGAGGGAAGCAGGGAGGGGACCTGTGCCTGGACACGACCCTTTGCACCCTGCTCACTGGGTAATGTGACGGGACTTGCGTGCAAACCTTGCCTCTCCCAGCACTTCCCCAGCCCTCTGGCACCGTGAGCTCYCATTTTTACTGTAGTTGTGTCCATTTTAATCAAACACTTAATTTCCCGGCAAGGTAAGGTGGGGAATTCTTTTGACACAGAAGAGACAGAAAGGAGACCAGTTTGGGGGCCCATCACACTGCTGAACGGGTCTCCTGCTGGTAGCTGGACTTGGAAAAGAACTGACATGGCTCCAACCATTCAGATGGGATATTGGGAAGGAATTGTTCCCTGGGAGGGTGGGCAGGCCCTGGCACAGGGTGCCCAGAGAAGCTGTGGCTGCCCCTGGATCCCTGGCAGTGYCCAAGGCCAGGYTGGACAYTGGGGCTTGGAGCAGCCTGGGACAGTGGAAGGTGTCCCTGCCCATGGCAGGGGTGGCACTGGATGGGATTTAAGGTCCCTTCCTACCCAAACCATTCTGGGATTCCTTCACAGGACTCAGCTGAACAAAGGTGAATTTTGAGAGCTGAGGTGGCTCAGCTCAGCAGAGCCCCAGCAGGTCCAAAGTGTTGATTCCAGACTGAGCAGCTCCAGCGCCCAAGAACCAGCAGAGCCGGGAATTTTGGAAAGGGAGCACCTGCCCAGAGAGCTCACGAGAGCTGAGGGAAGAAGGATGAATGCATCCTGAGCTGCAGGGTAGGAACTCTGTCATTTGACAAAGAATTCACATAAAGGACCATTCCTCAGAAAGCAGAAGTTCCATTCACTCTGACACCAGAGATGTGAGAGGAGACCTGAGCTCTCAGGACTGGGACAACTCCGTGGGAGTCACTGCCATGGGACAGCAGAGCCAGGCTGAGCTTTCCTGGGAGCTGGTTGGAGCAGCCTCCCCCAGACTCATCAACCCTGCTTTGGGCTCTGTTTTACACTCCAAAATTAAAGCAACACCAAAACACTTGGAAAGCACATCGCAGTTCTGGACACCAACCCCAACCATCCCCTCCCACTCCCTGGAGCAAAACTGGTTTTAAACAGCCTTAAAATCTATCAAATCCTCCCAGTCTTGCACTGCTTTACTGGGACATTGAAGGAGAAGACAATCAAAGAGCATTGCTGCTGCAACATCTGATGTTGCAAAATTATATGGAAGGAATAATTAGGGGAAATATGCAGTTCTTTATTGGCAAAGGTAAATAGACACCCTGGGAATACGAATGGATCACATACTGCAATTTGAATAATTTATTCTGAATACTCAAACTGTCATAGATGAGCTGTTCAGAAAAATTCCAATCGCTCTGAGGAGAATTTCCAGTAAAAAAGGAAATCCCAAACCCATTTTGAAAAGGCCTCGGCATTACAGAGCAGAATCGTGATGCACAACAATTACCCCTACCCCAAAATGGAGTTAAATTCCTCATTTTTGTCATTCAAAAATCACTTCTCTCTCTCATCCCTGGAGGTAATTCAAGGACCTCTATTTCACCCCCCTCAAAGGCACCAACACCAGGTTAGGATATTTTTCTAGACAGCTGACAGCACAAAAATAATTAAGTATTTCCAACTCTATCCCTATTTTCTACCCTTAAGAATTAATCAGTTTCTAAAAGGACAACTTTTCTCTACTACTGACACCCCAAATTATCTCCTGCTTTTTGAAACTCTGATTTTTCTTTTTTAAAGACGTAATAAAAAAAAAAAATATTGAAAGAGGAGAGTTGCAGAGATCTTTAACAACAGCTCTGCTTCAGTCCTGACCACTGCTGATGTGCTGATAAATAGAAGTAGAAAAATAAACTCGTCCATTTTACAGCTTCCTCAGTCTTTACACATTTGTCCTACACGAAAAACATGAGAATTTAAATCCATGGCATAAAACTAGCATTAGACACCAAATTGATTCATTACTTCCCAATGAAATCCTTAATACCCAAATCTGGAGAACGCATCACTTCGGAACAGAAATGAACAAACAGGCTGGAATGAAACAAAAATAATTTCCATAAATTTCAGCCTCTTTTCCCATCTCATGGATTTATAAACTAAATCAAATTGTCAGGGAAGAAGTGATACTTCCTCACACATATTTTGATTGAAGCACCTGCAAGCAGAGTTGAGAAGCAGCACCTATGAGCCAACTGCTGACATGAAAAATGGGAAAAAAGCCATAAATAGAAGCTATAAAAAATAAAAATATTCCATATTTCAGCTCACTGAAGACATTTATCAGCTGAGTAAATTATGGAGGAATTTGTGGACAGTTCTTGGACCAGAGCATTTAGAAATATAAACCAAGTGAGCTACAGTTGGGTGTCTCTGGATTCCCCGGCACTTGGACCCTGGCACAGGCTCCCCACCCCCAGCCAGGGAGGCAGCAGTGGGAAGTCCTATTGCAGAAACTTTCCTGGAATGTTCATTGCTCCCAGTGGATTTCTAGGGCCCAATTTATCCCCTTTCTCTGCGTCTAATCAGCACTCTCCTAAACAGCACAGGAATGCTTTGGACAATCCCGAACTAGAGCCGGTACTGCTCACAGCACCGGAGAGTTTGGGTTGGAAGGCACCTCAAAGCCCACCCAGTGCCACCCCTGCCATGGGCAGGGACACCTTCCACTGTCCCAGGCTGCTCCAAGCCCCAAGGTCCAACCTGGCCTTGGACACTGCCAGGGATCCAGGGGCAGCCACAGCTKCTCTGGGCACCCTGTGCCAGGGCCTGCCCACCCTCCCAGGGAACAATTCCTTCCCAATATCCCATCCATCCCTGCCCTCTGGCACTGGGAAGCCATTCCCTGTGTCCTGTCCCTCCATCCCTTGTCCCCAGTCCCTCTCCAGCTCTCCTGGAGCCCCTTCAGGCCCTGGAAGGGGCTTGGAGGTCTCCCTGGAGCCTTCTCTTCTCCAGGCTGAACACCCCCAGCTCTCCCAGCCTTTCCTCCCAGCAGAGCTGCTCCATCCCTCTGATCATCCTGGAGCCTCCTCTGGGCTCTCTCCAGCAGCTCCAGCTCCTCCCTGTGCCGGGCCCCAGGGCTGGGGCAGCTCTGCAGGTRGGGTCTCACCTGAGCCCAGGGGCAGAGGGGCAGAATCCCCCCCCTCCCCTGCTGCCCATGCTGGGGGCTCAGCCCAGGGCACGGGGGGGTTCTGGGTCCCAGCTCTCACCCACAGCACCCCCAGGTCCTTCTCTTCTTAGAGCAGCATCCATAGGGAACCCCCTGGCTCCAAAATGAGCCCAGGGATGAGCACATGGAGCAGAAGTGCAGAGCCCTGTGATGTGGCACAGTCAGCGCTCGGCCCCCAGCAGCAGCCATGTGGGGCACACGAATCAATACAAATCCACTCCTCCTGTTCGAATTTGTCCAGAACATTCCACAAGGGCAACAACTTCTGACAGAAGTGCAGTATTCACGCAAGGTCATGGACTTCACATAGAAGATGGAAAGTGCAAAGCCTTTATTGCGCAGTGAATATTCCCTAAATACCAGCACCCAACAGGATATCACATCATATAAACAGGAAAGATGTTCACCTCAGTGTCCCCCAATCACCTGGGGTAGTGCACAGACATTGCCTATTATGGTAACAGGTAAACAATGCCCTATAAGGTCACAAACTACAATTATCACATCTCATAGGTCCAGCACTGTCCAGAAACCCACAATCCTCTCTCAGCCCATCCCCGGTGACCTGGATGCACTCCCAGGGTCACCTCCGGGTCCAAGAAAGAGGCTCCCTCTGCGGCCCTCAGGGCCGATCTCTCTTCCAGCACATAGTGCACCCCAACAAGAAGTTACTCAATCTGCCAGCTATTGGATCTAATGGGTCACCTCTCTTCCTATATAAAAACATAAAGCTGGAATAAACTCCACAGAGCAAGACCTAATTTGAGCAGATGTTATTACAGGCCTGGGCCTGATCCAGCTCAGATTTGTACTGCTGGCTAATCTAATGCCTTAGACCTGGGATTAATGACCACAGAACAGCATCAGCACCCAGAGATTCAGCAAAACACTGCTGGCACTCATCGCTAAAATCACATCATCCACCTCGACTGCTCCCTGAGCTGGAATGGCCAGGCTGGGCCCAGACCCTCGGCCTACATGTGGCCAGATTTAATTCCAAGGTTTATTTATTGGCTGCAATACCTTAACTTAGATCTGCACACCACACCACATCTCCATTGCCAGACAAACCAAATCCCGGGCTGGTGAAGATATGTTTGAAAAGGATGGTCAAAAGCTGCTCAGAAACATTCATAAACATTTCAGGGAGCTGTAAGATTGTCTAAAGATGTGGGAAAAATCTACGTGTGGTCAGAGAGGCAGAAAGACAATGGCACGAACTGGATTAAAAAYCARCYGAAGCACTTTCTCCCTGGAAACATTTCACAGGAAKGATAGCAACATATAAAGTAATCATTTGAATTTTTTCCATTATAGAAACGCTACAAAAAATACAAAAAAAATACAAAAAATAGCGCACTGAGTAAAAGCAAAATGCAAAGAGTCCTCAAGGTGCCTTTACGGGAAAACTAAGAAAAACCAAGAAGAAATCACAGTTTGGTGTCTTTCCACACCTACACTTACACTGCAATCTTGGGAAATGCTGTTCTCAGAATCCCTTGAAGTGGTAAAACTAAGATGACTTTCCCTCATAAAGCTGATTTTTGAATGATAGGAAGTATAGGTGAAAGTATTTTTGTTTCAAATTAAAGCGTGAGATGTTCGTGAAGGCAATACAAGAATATCATGGAATTATTTAGGCTGGAAAAGCCCTCCAAGGCTGAAGCACCCTCAAGTCATTAATTCATCCTTCTTCCGGAAACAGGAGGGAAAAGGAGGAAACGAACATGGAGCCACAGCTCTTAAGAAATGCCTTTCCTGTGCTCTTGGTGCACTATTTTTTGTAWTTTTTTTTGTATTTTTTGCAGCATTTCTATAATGGAAAAAATTCAAATTATTACTTTATATGTTGCTATCCTTCCTGTGAAATGTTTCCAGGGAGAAAGTGCTTCGGTTGGTTTTTAATCCAGTTCGTGCCATTGTCTTTCTGCCTCTCTGACCATACGTAGATTTTTCCCACATCTTTAGACAATGTTACAGCTCCCTGAAGTGTTTATGAATGTTTCTGAGCAGCTTTTGACCATCCTTTTCAAACATATCTTCATCAGCCCGGCATTTGGTTTGTCTGGCCATGGAGATGTGGTGTGGTGTGCAGATYTAAGTTAAGGTATTGCAGCCAATAAATAAACTTTCCAAGTTGATTTTACTAAACAACTTTTCCCCTTTGCCAAAATGCCTGGGATAGCAGGACCCTTCCTTCTTTAGGGCTAATTAGTTCAATTCCAGCCCACCCTGGTGGTCACTGAACATTTAATTAAKTAATGAATATTCAGAGTATAACTCCTCGTCCTTATCAGCACACCTAAGCCCACCTCAGGAGGGAGGCTACAGGTTTTGTGCCTCTGGGGACATTTCCTTCAATCCCTGTCGATTGGCCCTGAAAACCCAGTTAAACCAGTTTGGACCAGCACAGAAATCATCAATGTGCCTCAGCAATCAGGTCCATTCTTCCAGCACGACATATAATAAAACTGAAAATAAATTGGTCCAACAGAATTAGGGGGAAAAAACCCCCACAGCTTTGTTTCCTGCATTTTTGTGCCCCTTTTTTTCCCATGATCCCTCCCCACAGGGGGTTGTGGAAGGGGATTTGTAGCACCATCACACATCCTCTGCCTCCTCAGGAAGTCAGGCTGATGAAAGGTTGCTGTCGAGAGAGCAGGAAGGTGAAAAGGTGGAAAGATAACACCTGACCCACCTAGAGCCGGGAAAGCTGCACTTCCCTGTGTCAGACATCCCCAGGGAACACGGAGGGAAGAGAGCAGGAGGTTTTGGGATTTGCTCCCGTTATTAGAGCACTCAAACCATCGTAAGGGAAGGGGGGAGAAACAAACCCACCAAAATAAAATCAAACCACACCAACATAAACTGATTTTTCTAGGATGGGAAAGAACACAAGGCATTCCTAACTGTGGAATTTTTTTGTTCTGGATGGAGCACCAAGGCGCCAGATCCTATTCGTCCTCATGTTAGGGAGATTCACTTTGGTCTGCTTGTTTCCTCTACCCCAACCTCAGCTTTCTCTTCCAAATTCTAATTGAATCTCTAAATCTTTAAATCTTGCCTTGTAGAAGTCCTTTCCCAAGAGTCTACTTTCCATCAAAAACCCTGCCCAAAGATTCAAAGCCCTTGAGAATTTCAGKATGCTCCTCTGAAGGGAAAAAGCAYRGGTGGCTCCACATGGAGGCCTCCAAAAATGTGGGGTACACTGGCAATGAGAAGGTCTGACCTAGGAATAAGGCTCATTCAGTCTTTAAAACAAGTTAAAACCAAGTCTCAAATCCAGTAATCAAATAAAAATAAATCCATGGGCGAAAATAACCCTGCCTATAAAAATCATCCAGAAAATTCGGGTTTGCTGTTAATACGACTTGAAATACTATCACCCAATTCAGTTCAACACAGGGAAAAATCATAAAATAACTCATTTATTCCTTAAGAAAGGTCAGGTTCACTCCTTCTAGGATTGCTCACATGAGCACAATTATAATGTAATTTACTATTGTACCTAAATTACTTGATATAAAGAGATATTCATCCCACGGTGGGAAACTGTCAAACCTTAACATCTCTGCTGATCTCAAGGAGATCTTTAAAGGTCACGCATGGTACCTGTGTGCCAGACTATGAAAACAAGCAACAGTTATTTGGGAAAATATTTTTATTCCGTGAGATTTGCTGGTCTCTGACTTCCTGTGAGTTAGGAGTGATTGAGCTCAACGTTCCATGGCACAATGGAACTAAACGTCTGTTTCTTAAGAGCAGGATTTTCTGTTTATTGTGCTGACAGAACTCCATGACCACATGCACTGGATGGATTGAAATGTCCCAGCCATTGTTCTGAGATCTTGAGTTCCCAAAGCCTTAGAAAAGCCATTCCAACATCAACAACAGACCCTTGGAAGCTACAGTGCAGTGCAAGAACTAAGATAAGGAGGAGATTTCAAACTTTATGTGAGCTAGAGACATATTTGTGTAGGTTAGGACAAAATTAGGTGGATTTATATTTCTGCATCTCTCRGCAATCCCAATATAAAGTTTGGCCACTGGAAATGTAGAACACCATACATTCCTTATTAACTTTCATATCACAGACTGGGTTGGGTTGGAAGGGACCTCAAAGCTCATCTCATTCCAGCTCTGATGCCATGGGCAGGGACACCTCCCGCTAGACCAGGTTTCTCCAAGCCCTGTTGTGTCCTGGCCTTGGACACTTCCAGGGATGGGGAGTCCACAACTTCAACCTCTCTTTCTAAAGGTTTTCACAAAGTTTTTTTGATGGCAAAGATGGTCTGGATTTATTTATAACCCCTTGCTGTTAGTACAGATCTATTTCTAATGAGTAGGGAGGATGAAAGGCTACGAGAGAGGAGCTCTGGCAGCCAAACCATTTCAGCTGAGGGATTCATTCCACCAAAACTGAGCAGCCCACAACTGGAACACATCAGGATACAACAGCAGCTTGCCAAGAACCAACACATCTGATTCAAAGAGCACCTCCATCTTCGTAGCCCTCCTTTGGACACTCCTGACTGCAGGAAAAATCACCCCAGGAGGAGGAAAAGAGCCTGGTTTTAACAGCCACCCCAGAACCAGAGCTTTTCAGCACACAGGTGTATTAACAATTGACTTATTGAGGGGTTTTACCCATAAATGCATTTATCCATCCGACCTTGAGCAACTCCAACAAGGAATTCCCCCAGGAATAACAGCAGAGGGGTTCCACCAGCATGACCTGGCTTTGTCCACCATCTCAAGCACCCATATCTGATAAACCACAACCACACACAGCACAAAAGCAGGCCCAGCTTGCAAGGTTAAAAAAACACCCCTAAACACACAGAATAAAAAGCAGGAAAGAGTAGTAACTCAGGAGTAAGCTGATTGTAACAGGGTAAAGCACTTCATCCCATCACATGACTCTGCACAAATGCAATGTTCAGACCACAGACCAACAAACTGAGAACTCTGTGACTTGACAGAAGTAAAAAAAAGGGACATTCATCTTCTTTTTGAAATTTCCAACTTCGTGCAAGTTCTGCCATTTCAGAGATGTCCATAAACTCATGTTCTTAAACTTAGAGGGAACCAACAAGCAACCTTCCAAAAGCCACGCGGGAAACCCAGAAGACCACGTTGTTAACACTCCTGTCATGTTGCAGAGTAAAATGTCAGCTTTACCCAAACACAACAAAACCAAAGACTGACCAGAACTTTGCCCTCTGCTACCATTCCACTGACTTAAGAAAAATTAAGAAGGTCTATTTGCAACAAAAGCCTTAAAGACTGGTTATAAATAATTTGTTGTATAAATAATTGCGGGGCACTCACCGTTGCGACTCTCCTCGTCAATGGGAACTATTGTGGCTGGAGGACCTGTTCTGGCCAACTTGCAATCTATAAAGATGAAAAGAAGAGTTATTTCTCATTGCAAAAGTAGGATCTCGGGGGTTTTGTCATTGGGGTTTTTTTAAAGTCAGCATATTTGGCATGCTGAAGGCAAGTATTCCCTTCAATGTGATGTGGGTATGAGCTACAACTGATAGTAAAGTTACACTCACAAAGGATCAAAATCGGAGCTGTTTGCTTATCCCTTACTCAGGCTGCACATCATGGACATACACCCCTCAAATCACAGAATCATGGAATGGTTTGGGTTGGAAGGGCCTTGAAAATCATCCAGTGCCACCCCTGCCATGGGCAGGGACACCTTCCACCATCCCAGGCTGCTCCAAGCCCCAATGTCCAGCCTGGCCTTGGACACTGCCAGGGATCCAGGGGCAGCCACAGCTTCTCTGGGCACCCTGTGCCAGGGCCTGCCCACCCTCCCAGGGAAGGATTGTTGTCACATTCCATCACGATCCAGTTGGATGGCTACACTAATGAATCTGTTTGTGTCTTGCTCTAGAGATCCCATCAGGAATCTCAGTGTCTGTCAGGACACAGGGAATAAGATGGTAATTTAACCCAAAGAAATAACAAAGGAATGATTAAAGGGTATAAATCATAATTAAAGCTTCACAACAGAAACAAACATAATTTGAATTTAATTGCAACGAAAAGGATCTACTTAGTGAATGGAATTTTAATAACTCTAAGGAGAACACAAATGAAAAGCAGACAAGCAATGTTCAGGAAGTCATGTTTTGCCATCTTACCCTCATATTGCCAGTCTGGAGTCAAAAGTTTAGAGTCATCAATGGAAGCAGAGCAGAATAACGAAAGAAAATAAGTAAGAGTTTGTTGGTTTACTCAAAAGAGAGGTTCAAAGATATCAAGCAGTACATGCAGAGCTAGCAAACGCATAAGTGTAGCCTTAAAATACATAAAAGCATGATCACCACGTGTGATGACTGTATTTTAGGACCAGTCGGGTTTTCTACATTGAACAGCAGAAAACCACTACCCCCTTTAAAGCACATGGAAATAAAAGTTCATTAGGAAGATCTTTTCATTTTCCAAGAGCCTCATTGACTCAGCAAGAAAACAGACAACCATTCTCCTTCCCAATCCACCACGCAGGACTGTCTGAGATTGCAGCCCATGATTTTATAGACTTTAAGAGGCTTCTGTGATCCACAGCCCAACCAAACCTCATTTGTATTAAATGGTACCTTCTAATCAAGATCTGGATTCAAAATAGGAAAGAAATAATCAGGTATTACTGGTTTGTTTTGGTTTTTTGGGGTTTTTTTTACACACAAATCCCAACAGAAAATCATCTGTAAATTAAACACAGGAGCAAGCTGAGGTAAATTCTATTTCCCAGCTTATGGTAAAAATTACACATTCATCAACTTCAAAGGACCCACACTGCAGCTTGTTACAGCCTCTAATTACCCCAGCACAGACAAGGCCTGCAAAGGGAGGTGAGAACAGTGAAGCATTTGCTCAGATCTCCATTTAGGTGAAGCCCCTAAAGGACACCTCTACATCCCTGGGATTTCCTCCAGCAGCAGCTTTGTGTCACTGCTGCTGAGTTCAACTGCAAGGCCAAACATCTGAACATCCAAGGATTCATCCATATGAACAGTCTGAATAATGCTGGAATTCCTGGAGCACAGCATTGTGTGCACACAGCTCTGGAACAGCCCCAGGGAGGAGAGCCCAGAGCCTCTCTGGACAATCTGYTCAGGGCTGGGCACTGGCCAGGGCAGAAGTTCTGCCTCCTGTGCAGGGCAATTGCTGGGCTCAGGCCCTGCCCGTGGCTCTGGTGCCATTGCTGGGCCCCCGGAGCAGAGCCTGGGCCCTGCTCGGAGCCCTCCCTGCAGCCAGGGCCAGCCAGGGCTGAGGGCCCCTCTCAGCTGGGGCTCCTCTCGAGGCTGAGCAGCCCCAGCTCCCTCAGCCTKYCCTGGGCACCGAGATGCTCCAGGCCCTTCCTCAGCTGCGCAGCCTCCGCCGGCCCCGCTCCAGGAGCTCCCTGGCCCTGCTGTGCTGAGGATCCAGAGCTGGACACGGCACTCCAGAGGTGCCTCCAGGGCTGCCCAGAGGGGCAGGATCCCTCCCCATACAGATATTGAGAAATACAGGGAGCTGCTGTGGGTACCCCTCACCCGCCCTCCTCACATCACTGCCTGTAGAGATCCACCACCACACTGACTTTGCCATCACAGAATCATTCGAGGTGGAAAAGACCTCCAAGGTCACCAAGCCCAACCTGTGACCAAATAGCTCTGTGCACACTTCACCATTTCAAAGTGCCCTAGGCAGTCTAAATAAAATTATTAATGCATGAACTCTCCYTCCKTCCTTTCATTCTTCTATTGTCTACTTCGATACATAACAATTGAAAATTTTCTGTTTGTTTCTTTTTTAAGAATTAAATTAACTACTGTTATATTTTAAAGCTTTTTCTTTTGCAGGCATTAACAGAGCAAATAAATCACCTGGAAAACCACATCTTTCAGACCACTGTGGTTTCCTACGAGCACATTGTGTGGGAAGATAAGAAATGCTTGCATTATCTGCATGAAATATGGCCTTTGATTTGGTTTTTTCCCTCAGTCTTATTTTTTCCACTGAATACAAAAAAATTACAGGGCCATAACAAAACCAACTCTAACTTTTTCTAGAGATGTGTGTTATCATTTTCTAGAGGTTCAGGATTTGGGGAACTGAGGACCCTTCAACGAACTGTTAATAAGGGCAAAGGAGCTCAATGATAAAACTTTCATGCAATATTGTTTTCAACAGTGACCACCACACACACGACCAAACTAAATATCCAAATAGAAATCCAAAGCAGGGATAATTTTTAAGTCTAAAAATTGCATATATCTCACTAAAAGAATAATCATGATCTTTTTTTTAAACTCCATGAGCTTTTCCCCCATCTTCTCTGTTTCCATGATGATATTTTCTCCCTGCTGGGTGTCCCAGTGAAAAGCTCACCCAAATCAGACCAACTTCTATTTTATAGTCAAGAAGAAAACTATCAAAATTACAAGCCAAATACATGCTCACATGTTAACAGCTTTTCCCAAAGTTGGTTTTCCGTCAAACACATCTGAATTTCCAGAATGATAATCAAAGCATTCTACAGTGCATTAAAAAGGAATGTTCAGCATTCCAATGTGGATCTCGAGAGTTGCAGTGAAAAGGCAGGGCTGGCCAGTGAAATTCAGCAATTTGCAGAGGATTTATTGCAAGTGTGAGCAGGTGAAGCAAGAAAATTTATCATGAGATAAATTTCAGTGAAAAGAAGAGATTAGAGCAAGAGCCAGAACTAGGGGAGAAAAAAACCCAAGCAGGATGGGAGTAGGAAACTTGTGGATTAGCCACATGGCACCAGTAAGAGAACTGTGAGGAAACACAGTTTTCTTGCCTAGATAAAAGTTTACATATTATTTCACCTAATTTCACCATGCCAAATCTCAGATTGCTTTTGCTTTTTCAGACATGTCACCCTTCCCTTCTGCAGGAGCAAACCTAACAAAGCCGCAGCCTCAGCTCCACATCCACCACCACACACTGAACAGATAAATCTAAAACTGCAGCCTGACACAAATTTCCAATTCAGAGACAGTATTTTAATTAAAAACCTTAAAGACAAGGGGTAAGTTGGAAATATATGGGTGGCACCTTTTTTTTCCCCTCACAAAATAGAATCAATAAGCAGCAATATGAGTTCAATATACCATAAGCTCAAGCACTGTGTTGTACAATCAGGCACCCGCCAGAGCCGGTGGGAATTTCTGGGGACATGAAAAAGAACATCTTTGGACTGAGCCAGGTGCAGAGAAAGGTTATTCCCATTGTCAGGAGGATGGAGAGTCTGTCCTAGAAAGATGACAGAAGTTGGAATTTATTTAATCAAGGAAAATGGAAGCTCTCTGGAAATACACTTGGGGAAGTTAGCAAGGAGGAAAAAGGAAGTTCCTTAAGCTAAAGAGCAACACCAGTGAGCAGTGTCCCTTGGGAAAGGGATTCCATGAATTGTCCTCGGCGATGTTACGTGGAAGARGCTCAGTTTTTAGGAGGATCCCAGAACGTATAAGTGGGAAGGGACCTTAAAGCCCATCCAGTGCCACCCCTGCCATGGGCAGGGACACCTCCCACTGTCCCAGGCTGCTCCAAGCCCCAATGTCCAGCCTGGCCTTGGACACTGCCAGGGATCCAGGGGCAGCCACAGCTKCTCTGGGCACCCTGTGCCAGGGCCTSCCCACCCTCCCAGGGAACAATTCCTTYCCAATACCCCATCCATCCCTGCCCTCTGGCAGTGGGAAGCCATTCCCTGTGTCCTGTCCCTCCATCCCTTGTCCCCAGTCCCTCTCCAGCTCTCCTGGAGCTCCTTTAGGCTCTGGAAGGGGCTCTGAGGTCTCCCTGGAGCCTCCTCTTCTTCAGGTGAAGCCCCCCAGCTCTCCCAGCCTGGCTCCAGAGCAGAGGGGCTCCAGCCCTTGGAGCACCTCCGTGGCCTCCTCAGGACTCGCTCCAGTTGTCTCAATTTTTTTCTCCTGTATTTTGTTTAAATGTTCCTCAACAGAAATGATTTCAGCACTAAGACTGCTTTATTCTACCTAAACAAGCACAGAATAACTGCAGCCCCAGAGGTGACTTAGGAAGGAAATATTTCCCCAAGACTTTAAACCCAGAGAGCAGAAAGGTGCCCCATGTCAGTGTGTGGGCCTTGGTAGAACTCTTTTAGCCATTATTTCACCTCTTCCAATTTTCCACTGCAGTTTATTACCAGAATGCATTAGCAGAACATGCCTTTGTTCCAACTTTCTCAACAAAAAACAAGCTGTCCTTGAAATTCCTGGGCATAATGGAGTAGCTTTTGAAGTCAAATCATGATAAATCAACCACTCTTAAAAAAGGAAAAGCATTCCATAAACGAGTTTCCCTCCCTGCAGTTTTCACAATGCATTTTATGTTTAAGCAGCAATGCTGGTAAATGGAATCCTGAGGCAGCACTGCCCCTGCCCCAAACTCCTTACAGAGAAGGCAAACAGAACTTAATAAATAAAACAAGCTCTGAAGGCTTTCCTAAGGCCTTGCAGCAAAGCATTTCTATTCCTGTTGTTAACTTCGCTGTTTTTCCTAACAGTGCTTCTGCTTCACCCTCCCATAATCAAGAAGAGGGGATAAATAAAGGGCCTCTCTCCTTGGGAGCAAAGTGAGAACCTCTTTAGCAAACTCGCCATGTAACAGTGTCAAGGCTCAGCTCTATTTGGTTTCTGCTGGCTAATTTTCATTATTTTAATTTCTAATTATTTTTAATGAGATGGCTCAGAGGAAACCCTCAGCCACTGTCCTAGATGAGCTGCTCAGCAAGGTCAAACAGCCTGAGCAGAGACAAACACAACAACCTGGATAATCAGGTATTTTCTCAACGGAGACCTGCTGGATCGTCTTCCTTTCACCTTCGAAACCCCTTCAAATCCCCTTCCCATGCAGCAGTTCTATTCCTTGAAGGACTTCTCTCTGTTTTACAGCTAAAGGCACAGAGAATCATCTACAAAAATTAAAGCAAAGGTTAATGAACCAGCTAACAACAAACTCCCAGTGTGGGGAGCCAACAGGCAAAGCCAAGAGCTCTGCAGACACCTGAGAGAAGAGAGTCTCCAGTGGGAGGTGGCCCTGCCCATGGCAGGGGGGGGAACTGGATGATCTTGGAGGTCTCTTCCAACCCAGACCAGCCTGTGACTCTRTGGTCACAAGAGCCGGGGTTTGCCTGACAGCCAAAGGTCCCCTCCAACCACCACTGCCCCACAGCTATGGGGGTTTGCAGGTTCCAGCAGCTCCCGTTCTCCTCCTGAGCTCTTCTCTTCACTCCCACCATCCCAAAGGCCACCTGCATCCTCACAGCCCCTCTGCCAGGGGACTGCCACCTCTGAAGGGACCAGCTCCTCCAAAAAGGGCTTTCRCAGGACTTTCCACTCTGGTCTCCTGCTCCCAATCACTGCAGGGACTCTCAGACTCACAGAATGGTTTGGGCTGGAAGGAACCTTTGGGATCACCCRGTTCCAACCCCTGTCATGGGCAGGGACACCTTCCACTATGAACAACAGGTTAAGGAGTAGCTGGAGACACCTGAACTCCGACAGCACTCACTGTG